>BSBK01000053.1:390000-425000 GCA_027943335.1 Chamaecyparis obtusa
GGAGTGAAGAACCTGAAAGTTTGTATGAGGCATTTGAAATTGCTATGAATATTGAGAAGGTATCAAAATATGGAATGTGTAGAAGGTTAAAACCAGAAAAGAAAACATCTTATGCAAACAAATAGTGCATCCCAAAAATCAATAATAGTAAATCAAATAACTATCAATTCACTGCCCCATCTTTTAACTATTATAGGGAATGTGCTTCTCTTGGAACAATATTTGAACTGGAACATAATGCCATGTATATGAATGAGGTGTACTTACCCAGAACAATAGACCTGTGTCTCATAAAAATGATCAAGATTATAGATATGATCAACAATTCAATGCATACAAGTCTGAGAGTTGCAATGCATTTGAATATGAGCCTATTGTTTCCAATCAAATGCCATTTGTCAATGTAGAGCAGTTTGAGCCCCAAATTTCCTGTCAGATTAATGAAGACATGGATTATTCCATTATGAATTCTCAAGCAATGGATGAAGAAAAAAAAGAATATTTTTAAATTATAATTTTAATGCACTCACAAGAATCTGGGAGAAACTTGATTTAATAGATGATGGAGGCAAGAGTTATAAGGGTTTCATATTTGATCAAAACAAAGAAATGGTTGAGTTTTTTTCAACATATGAAGATGATTATATAGATTTTAATTCTACTAATAAGATATCACAAAATACATGTTGCTTATATGATGAATGCAAGAACCCTTTAACCTATTGCTCTACATAATTCAAAATAAAAGGGAGATTGAGTTTCCCTTTCATGGCATTAATGAGGGAAATTATGAAGATAATAAAAGTTACTATGATTCAAAACATGAAACTGATGATAGAACAAATGAAGAACCATAAGGAAAATTGACATAATCAATCCCATGTTTGACCGGGATGTAGAAATCACAAATCAAGAATTTTGTGTGGGATTACAAAGGGGAAATATGAAGACATATGTAAATCCCTTATATGAGGAATATGAAGATGGTGAGCCAAAGGTAATTGAGCCATTTAAGGATGAATTTATTGTTGAACCAGATGATTCGTATGATAGCCATAATGGCATCATTATTCAGGATTTATCGATCAAACAACAAAGAAAATATGAATAGGGTCATCAATTAGTAGTGAGTCAATATCTATCTTTGGATGGTAGAGAGATTCAGGATAAGCATCAAGATTTGGTTATTTCATCGTTTCAAGTATTTAATATTTCTTATCCTGAGGTATGTAATAAGAATTCCATGAAGAACTGCCCTGATACATTGGTCTAGAAGGAAATATATTTTTTTATACTCTGGAGGTGCCTACAGAATAAAGTGTTTGACCGAGGAAAAATAGAAGTTTACATCTTGGTGGTCATTGGCCACCGTGTCGATTGAATTTTGGGTCTGCTCCTCCAGAGATAGCTGGATTCTTGCCATACCCATAGGGGGTATGCATCGACCAAATAGAGCCATTGTTGGGACTATAAATTTGATAATTTATTGCCCCTCCCATGGTAGAAAATCCCTCCACATAATCCCCAAATAATTCATTAGTCAAGCCCAAAACAAAATCTCATGATGATAAGAATTACCAAAGTTTCCACTGCATATTAAGCCTTGAATTCCCCTCTGAATATCCAATATATTCCATTGACCACAAAATGAACTTTAAAATGTACCCTTATCATGCTCACTATTTCACAGAAGCTCAAAAAGGGAAGTTGTGAAATAGCGAACATTTTGCTATTTCGCATGGGGCACCAAAAGGAGGTCACGATATAGCGAAGCTTCGTTGTTTCACAAACATCAAAAGGAAGACATTGCAAAATGGTGATGCCACCATTTTGCTAAGACTAGAAGAAGAGGTTTACGAAATAATGAGACTGCTAATAAAGATTGTGGAACATAAATATAATTATGGGCATGAAAAATGAACTGTGAAGCACCAGAAGGGGTATTTACATGATTTATAGACCATTTATCCATTATATACCCCTAAAATAGCCTTAAAATACCTTTAAAAGGGTGAAACCACAATAGTGGGTTAAACGTTTTTGCCTGAACGAACATTGAACTCTACATTTTGACAAGAACTTTCAGACTTAGATGCATATTATCGTTAAACCATTTGGAATCAGAAGATGTAGTAAATTAGAGTCTTTTAAGATTTTCTGTCTATATATATATATATATATATATATATATATATATATATATATATATGATTTGAATAGTTTTTTTGTTCTCCCATGAAAACTGGTATGTTGTTGGAAACGTCATTTTCAAAGAGTTACATTATTTTTATAAAGCATAACTTTTTTTCTAAAATAGATATTAATGTGCTTCTTTCAAATTTAGTTTTGTAACATCTATATGGAGGGAATACAATTGCTTTGATGACATTATCACAATTATTGCATATTTTATTAACATTTGAAGTTGACTAAACCATAATTTGACATACCTTGACTACATAGCTTATAACTTGTCGTGTATTTGTCCAATTTCATTTTTAATTTTTTTTATAGAAAGATAATTTCAATACCTAGGGCATAGATATTTTTTAGAATTTTTTTCTCTCGTTTACTATTTTTCCATAAGCATCAAACATAGAGGTAGACATGCGGTGAAATATCTATGTTTAGTAAAACTAAAAATACAAAGTCATAATAAATTTAATATATATTAACATTATAATCACTAGAAAGATTTTTCTCAGTAGCACCTTACTACATAGATGGGTATGTCAAATGGATTCATTTGATCTTCCAAAAGATAAAGTCGAAGTGATTTTTTGTCAGCATTTTAATAGGTGTGAAGGAGACTCCATTGTAGGTATGAATGAGGAGTATAGATGTTATATCAATGTTTTTTTATCTAAGAGGATTTGAGCTAACCATTTGTAATTAATTCCTTCAAATGGAACCTCTCACTTGGCTTAAATCATCATATTTTATTAAAAATATGTTATTTAAGCAAAAATCAACATGTCTAAAATAGTGTAACCCACTATTGTGGGGTCACCCAAAAGGTCTAAACAAGTTGTAAAATGGTGATTAATTACATAAACTAAGGTAATTTCAGGATTTGGAATTATTTTTTATTTAAAAGATGGATGTCTTTTCATCTTCAAGGGATGTTTTGAAATAGTCTGAAGCTTGTTTGCATCCTTTCATTTTGTATAAGAAGGGATGCCAAGACCTTTTGAGGAGGGGGAATATCATAGAATAGAATAAGGTATTAGATCTAGCTTTTATGTCTGAAATTATGGTATGAAAGTTGCTTTCTTATCAGATCAATCCTCTGTAATTATTGATTTGAAAATCAATTACCATCTTTAAAACTTATGTAGAAAGGTTAATTGTCCTTCATGTTAATTTGAACATCAAAAGGCATTTGCGAAGTTTTTGTCCTTTTTCTTTTTGTCTAGTTGGCTTTTTGAAAGAGAAATTAAAATTAAGTAGACTGGTTAATGCATTATGTACTTAATTATTCTACATTGAAAGGATTGGATGGTTGATGGTATATCTAGATAGGATACAAAACTGTCTTACAAAGTTGTACATGAAGGTTTGATAAGAAGTGACTCTATTGCCCAATTTGGATAAGGGACTAGTTTCTTATTATTTCAGAGAACAAGGGTTTTTATTTCATTATCAAATTCATTTTATTGTCAAGCAAGTAGAATATTAATTAAAGTAAAGCAGTAGGAGATAATCAAAATTAGGATATATAAGAAGATAGAAGTTAGAAGTAAGAAGCAAAGCAGGAGAAGCACACATTATTTTCAACTCTCATGCTAGGTTGGAATAGTCAATAAAGAAAGTTAATTAAATCAGTCAGGAATACATTGAAGTGATTGTTTTAAAGAAGTAAGTCAAGATGATCATTAGGTACACCCACCATGGTTTGGTAGAGCCAAAAGAGTAGAGGAATTAGCCCTTCTTAGGTGATTCTTGTTCATTGGCCATAATTGTATATTCAAGATTATAAATGTTGAAAATTTGTGCCCTTTTTCGAACTGCAATTTGAGACCCAACACATTGCAAACCTCATAATCAATCTATGTAGAATTGATCTTTACCAATCTTCTATGTTGCTGAAATATTCTACTTAGGCATAGTACTATTAACTTCTTCCTAGGAAAATTTCTACCATTTTTTACTTAGGCAATACCCTTCTCTTTCTTCTCTAGCCATTTTTGAAATGTTTGGCAAACATTATTCATCACAAGTTTGTTAATATTAATTATATATATGTGTGTGTGTGTGTGTGTGTGTGTGTGTGGAGCAATCGCTATCAAACAAGATCAAGAATCATCATTGAACATTAACCATTTTTTCCTTCAAAATTTGATCTTATAGTAGTTTGCATGTATTTCTGTGAGAGAGAGAGAGAGAGAGATGAATATGCATTTTTTAATATTAAAGATTTGCTAAAAATAACGACATGCTATAATTTAAAAATCACCTAAAACATACTAAAACTAAAAATATTCAATTTGAAACAAAATTTAAAATATAAAAAAATGTTTCTCCAAAAGTTCCTTTTAAAAAAGGAAAATTTTATCTTTAAAAAAAGATTAAAAATCTTTAGTAAATTGAATTTATGTAGGAATTTAGATTTTACATAAATTTTGGTATGGATTTAGAAAAATAAGAAATTGATATTTGAATTAGCTTTAGTTTATCAACAATATAAGATATTTTAAAAATATTATCTATATTTTAATCCTAAAAAAGAAAAATGTTAAAAATATATATTTTCAATATAAATATATATTTATTATTTTCTTATAAATTTATTTTATTATAAAAATTCTATTATAATGATCTAATATTAAATATTATTTTTAAACATAATTAATAGTTTTAAAAATTTAATATAACATATAACAATACTAAAAAAGGAAATTTTTTTTTTTTTTTTAATCGGTAAAAGGCCGAAGCCTTGGACATTTTTTATTAATATAAATAGTTATATTACAATGTGACCCCGCTCACTACAGGCGCTGGTAGGAAAGAGCAGGGCTGAGAAAACCTCCAGCCCTACCCGGGACCATAGGTCCTGACCTTATACAAAAATTTACATGGGCATACCCACGACTCGACAATTGTCGAGATTTGTTAAAATACATATTTTCTGTAGGCATACCCACGGCTCGATACCTATCGAGATTTGTACATATTTTACGTAGGCATACCCACATCCCGAAAAAAACTCTAGATTGCTTTTTTAAAATCATGAGTTATACATAGAATGACGATTAGACAAGGATAACATCATTTGTACAATTGAAGCAGAGTTTTTGATCCTCCTACTATGTCAAGTATATGTGTTGAACATCCGAATGATAGTCCTTCCTAAAAAAACAAGACAAAATTCCTCCGAGACCAAGGTTAACCTGCATCAAGATAAAAATTCTACATCTCAGCTACATAACCTATCTAAGAATATTTGATATTGACTATGAAGCCTGTAGTTAAACACTTTTATTATTGACAATATAATACTAGAAACAAATACTCTTGTGATTAAAAACCCTTACCGCTAAAGATTAACAATTCCTACCACGAGAGTCTTAACATTTTAGGCATATTTACAGCAGAACTAAATAAACTCCTCAGTACTATACTAGTGCTCTGACTAATTTCAAGTCATACCTGGCTAACTATCGGAAAGAAGATAATAGCAAAGTTCATTATGGGCCTCTAATATTTACATCATTCAGAAAAAGTTGCAATGATTTCCAATCTCCTCAAATTGTAAGGCAAAAAATAATTAGTTTGAACATATGGTTATATATATATGTAGATTATATATATATAACCATGTGTTCATACCCTTACCGGATCTGTGAGATCTTCTGAGGCTTATCCAATATAAAAATATATATTTGCAAAGCTCTATATATTAATATATGTATACTGTCATCAGTATACCTATATTTATGACTCTTATATATAAAAGTAACAGGAAAGAGAAGAACTTCTAGTACCTTAAGCCAAACATACTCTGAAGCCCTGTTAGTTATTATATATAAGCCATTTTGAAATACTCATAGGAGGAAGCTAGAATTTATATATAAATATATATACACAAACACCCGTATATATATATTTATAGATACCATAAAAACATGTGTCCCTGTCTCTTGATACTACATTCTCAATTAAGGAAAAGATTCAATTGCAATTTTCCCATTAAAGCAAGTAATAACTTTATTTGTTGCTCAATACATCCCCAGTTCTGATCATACATGTATCCTGTGTTGAATGTTCCAACTTAATTTTAAATTTCCTAGCTGAATTATTTCCTCTTTTAGATTGTTTTCTGGAGGTGATCAAATGTATATAAATATAGATATAATGTTATTAACATATCTATATTTATATATATTAAACTATAAAAGGTAACAGGATTGAAGACTTCCTGATTCTAATCTTGCAAATCGTAATATCTTAGCTTTAGGCATCAATATATATATCTATATATACTATTACTAGTATATATATATCTATATACCTAATATATACTCTGACTTTAGGAACCTTTAACTTAATATAGGAATACCAATTGTGACTAGGTTCCATACTGTATTCTCAAATGCATGCAATTTTATTAACTGTGCCTCATCTTCTGTAACACGAAATGCTTCCCTTAGTAAAAACAATGCTTAGAAGACCTTGCAAGCTTAAAGTAAGATAAGATGGTATATACATACGTTTATATATACATATATATAATGTGCATATATATAAGTGTATGTACATACCATTATCCTGTCTGAGGACATCATTAATATAGCACTTAGCAAGGTTTTTTAAGAAGAATATGAATATATGTATATACCTATACATATATTCATATACTCTTACCCATGTCTAGCTATGTAGCAAAATAGTAAAAGTATCCATTGACCCCCTTCCCAGGGGCATCACCTCAGGGATTTTATTAACTCCTTATGGTAACATAATTAACATGACTTAGTCCATATAATGATAAAAAATTAGCTATGAATACCTTCATGTCAAAGGGAATTTGATCATGATTATCATTTCCAAGTATTTGCTCTAAGAGTGTATATTAATGTCAACCATGTATTATAGAGACGCCCTTTAATCTGCTGTTGTGAAAGTATTGTTGCCCAAAATTTCTCTATCATTCCATTTTTCGCCGCATCCTGTTTGTTCCAAGAAATGCTCAAGTGTCAAAACCCTCTGTGTTTTCTATCTTTTGGCCCAAAAACCTAGTGTGTTTTCGACCTTCTCTCTGAAGGCTCAGGATGTTTTTGACTTTCGGTCCAAAAATTCTTTGTGTTTTCGACCTCTAGTTTGAAAACCTTCTGTGTTTTCAACCTTCAAGTGCGCAACTCTGACCAGGCGGGTCCCAGTTCCTCATAGCCGTGTAAGTGCAGTGGAGATCCGACGGCTGTCGCATAATCTCATGGAATCTTTCGAGCCCATGAGATCATGCAAAAATGGTTGGATTAGAATCTCAGTGGGTCCGCATTTTTTGAGTGAGGTGGCATATTTCCTAAGCGCGCTATCACGACCAGGTGGGTCCTAGTTTCTAACGTCACTGCGGGGCCAATCAGTAGTCAAGCAAACAACAAGCCGCCAGGGGTCAGTGGTTAACATCTAACAGTTGATCACATGATCACATGGGCTCTTCCGAGCTCATGTGACCATGCGACAAACCATCAGTGGTCATAGTTAAGGTAGTTCACAATGGTTTCAGTCGTGCAGTTTCATGCTTGTCGCATGATCACATGCGGCTTCCCAAGTGCATGCGACCATGCGACAAGCCTCTAGTGGTCAGCAGGGACTATGACTCCGGTGGTGGGTCCATGGACGGTGATGTATCTATTTGGACTGAGGTAAATGCATAGGATTTAGCATTTGATTCCACCTTTCTAGATAAATGCAACCTCTGAAAGCCATTGCTTGGTCACTCTTAATGTAGTAGGTGTTGAGTCTAGTGTCCATGTTTCCTCTATGAAACTATAAACAATAAAACTTTTTATAAATAGTCATTGTTCAGTTATTCTGGACTTTTCCAGAAGACTCCTTCCCTTGTTCGAGATCCTTCCGGACTTCACTCAAATAAGTGGGGTCGTATTTCTCTTTGCATAATACCCTTTTCCTTTGTTACCTAGAGCCTAGAGGCTACAAGCTAACATTTCGCATTCCCTGAATAACTTGATGGTGTTCACACCCGTGAACTATCATCAGTATTTATGAATCCAAAACTTACTCTTGAAACAATATCTTCTTGCCTAGATGCTATTTATCCGGTTGGAAATTGCCTATTAGTGAGTCTTAATAAAATGATCTCTAATCAATGACCGTACAAAGGTATAGGAGCATCTGCTATACATCATGAAGCTATATCTTCTTATATATGACTAAGTCCATATAATAATAACAAATTAGCTATGAATACCTTCATGTCAAAGGGAATCTGATCATGATTATCATTTCCAAGTATTTTCTCTAAGAGTGTATAATAATGTCAACCATGTATTATGGAGATGCCCATTAATCTGCTGTTGTGAAAGTACTGTTACCCAAAATTTCCCTATCATTCCCTTTTTGGCCGCATCCTATTTGTTCCAAGAAATGCTCAAGTGTCAAAACCTTCTGTGTTTTCTGCCTTTTGGCCTGAAAACCCAGTGTGTTGTCGACCTTCTCTCTGAAGGCTTAGGATGTTTTTGACTTTCGGTCCAAAAATTCTCTGTGTTTTCGACCTCCAGTTTGAAAACCCTTTGTGTTTTTGACCTTCAAGTGCGCAACTCCGACCAAGCGGGTCCCAGTTCTTCATAGTCGTGCAAGTGCAGTGGAGATCCAATGGCTATCGCATAATCTCAAGGAATCTTTCGAGCCCATGAGATCATGTGACAACAGTCGGATTAGAATCTCAGTGGGTCTGCATTTTTTGAGTGAGGTGGCATATTTCCTAAGCGCGCTATCGCGACCAGGTGGGTCCCAGTTTCTAACGTCACCGTGGGGCTAGTCAGCAGTCAAGCAAACAACAAGCCGCTAGTAGTCAGTGGTTAACATCTCACAGTCGGTCGCATGATCACATGGGCTCTTTCGAGCCCATGTGACCATGCGACAAACCGTCAGCGGTCACAGTTAAGGCAGTTCACAATGGTTTCAGTGGTGCGGTTTCATGCTTGTCGCATGATTGCATGCGGCTTCCCAAGCGCATGCGACCATGCGACAAGCCTCTAGCGGTCAGCAGGGACTATGACTCCGGCGGTGGGTCTGTGGATGGTGATGTATCCATTTGGACTGAGGTAAATGCATAGGATTCAACATTTGATTCCACCTTTCTGGATAAATGCAACCTTTGAAAGCCATTGCTCGATCACTCTTGATGTAGTAGGTGTTGAGTCTAGTGTCCATGTTTCCTCTATGAAACTATAAACAATAAAACTTTTTATAAACAGCCATTGTTCGGTTATTCTGGACTTTTCCAGAAGACTCCTTCCCTTGTTTGAGATCCTTCCGAACTTCACTCAAATAAGTGGGGTGGTATTTCTCTTTGCATAATACCATTTTCCTTTGTTACCTAGAGCCTAGAGGGTACAAGCTAACATTTCGCATTCCCTGAATAACTTGATGGCATTCACAACCGTGAACTGTCATCAGTATTTATGAATCAAAAACTTACTCTTGAAACAATATCTTCTTGCCTAGACACTATTTATCCGGTTGGAAATTGCCTATTAGTGAGTCTTAATGAAATGATCTCTAATCAATGACCGTACAAAGGTATAGGAGCATCTGCTATACATCATGAAGCTATATCTTCTTATATCACACTGAAACATAAAACATCTCCTACATGGAGAGTCTCAAACTTTGATATTATGCTTACAGACATACATGCTTATCTATCATTATTATCATTGGCAGAATCCTGCTAATGATGATAATGATAACTTCCCCAAGCAAACATACAAGTAATGCACTAAGCTTCTAGCTTCGGCTATTATTCAATAAGTAATCACTAGTTGAAATGATAACAAGGAGAAAAAGGATTAATTTTTGATTCCCTGCCGGTTCATGGTGAGCTCACGAGTATAAGAGATGATGATCCAAATTTATGCCTTGCTGGTAGTTTTTCACCATGGAACAGGAAAATTGAGTGCATTTAATTATGATTATATTTGCAAGTGCTCTGCTATTTATTATGCTACCTGTAAAAAAGGCTCTGCAAACACTCAATACCTGATGCACACCTCTGAATAAAAAGGCGTACTATGTATAGAATATAAACCAAGTTTGTAGGTACCTACATCCCTTACTCTAATACCCCAGCCCATCCCTATCCTCCTTTCTTAGCTGAGTTTTATAGGTAATAATTTTTAGTTGCTTGGGTCTCTTCAAGCAAGGCCGCTAATACTAGTATCTACCTATAGCCAAATTTAATGTCTTTGGGCTAAATGACCTCCTATAATTTGTACTAATCCCCCTATAACTACTACAAACCTATTGTTTAGTAGAAATTCATATTAATTGGAATGTTACTGCATCTGTGTTAAAACCAAAAAATTTTGTTAGAATATAAGCCTATGAAGATTTTTAGATATATCGATCCATAATTGTAACTCTGTTGGCTCCTAGATTGGCTAGTTTATCTGCCTCTGTATTACCCTCTCTATATGTGTCTTATTTCATACTTCGGGATCCCCTCGATAACTTGATTAATCTCTTCTATTTTCGAGTTAAGGGACCAATTGGGAGTTTTCTTGTTTTGAATGGCATTGATGATAATTTGTGAATCTCCTTCGATAACTACTTTGGATAAGTTGATCCTCCTACACAATTTTAAACCTTCTAAGGCCGCTATGCATTCCGCCATGTTATTCATGGAAGGATTTATGGGACTGGAGAACTTAGCGATGGCTTCTGACTTCCAATTGTGAATAATCCCCCCAATACCTGCTACCCCTGGGTTACCTCTAGAAGCTCCGTCAAAGTTAAGTTTATACCATCCCTCTCTCGAAAGGATCCATTTGCAAGAAACTCAATCAGCCTTCACTTTGGGTCCCCCTTTGCCATATAGGGGAGGAATATCTAATTTTGGCCATTTTGCTCTGATTTTGTTATCCCAATTCTTGAATGCCTCTTCATAGCTTAGCTTGTTTCTGAGATTACTATTGATATTTTCTACTATTGATGCTTTTATTTTATTTGTGATTGAACTCCATGGTAATTTTTGACCTGTGAAAATCCTCCTATTTCTTTCTTTCCATAATTCCTAGGCAACTATTGCCGGGGAGATGGTCCATATATCCTTATATAGATTATCTTTATAAAGTGATGGCCATGCTTTAAGGTTACTTAATAGATCAACGTGGAGAGCAGACTTCCAGCCTAAACATTGATGAATCCAATTCCAGTAGTTCTGGGCATATGGGCAGTTGAGGAGGATGTGATTAACATCCTCGAATTGACTCTCACACATGGGGCATCTAGACAGCCCTTCAAAACCCAATTTCTTAAATCAGTTTGCTGTCAGAATTTTATTTTGCAAGGCAGCCCATAGAAACATACCCACTTTTGGGAGGCCAGATTTATTCCAGCAAAGGTTCAGAGGGATATCTATATCGTCCATCTTTTGTTCTTAGATAATGGTATTGTAGCCCTCCTTTACAGAATAATTACCATTCTTTGATCCTGCCCAAATCAGTCTATCTAATCTATTTTTAAGTACAACTTCTCTCTTTTCCATTATTGACGTAAATTTCTGCTTCTCCTGCCATACAAAGTCAATTTCTTCTAAATTGCTCCATTTATTACTCTCTTTCTTACATATATAATCCTTGAGAAAGACGCCTTTGACTCTTTTACATTCTTCCATAAACTCCATGGAAAAACCCAAATTGCTAAGGGGAGTGAGACCTGCCCACGAATCCTCCCAAAAAAGAACTTGATCCCCTACACCTACATCCCACGATAAATAGTTATTAATAATTCCTCTGCATTCTTTGATGAAATTCCATATCCTGGATCCTTTGACATGTGTGGAGGACCTGAAGATGTTGATGGGATCCGCATCCGAGGCCTCCCTTAGAAATAGGTTTACATAAGGTATCCCATTTTATTAGGGCAAGTTTTTTGTCTTCTGATGGGCCTTGCCAATAAAATTCTCTAAAAATTTTATCTAGGTTCTTTTTAATATTTAATGGTAAAGGGAGAATTGACATCTGGTACATGGGTATGGCCGAAAGGACTGACTTGATCATAGTTGTCCTAGCTGCCTTTGTTAGCCATCTTCCTTTCCATGAGCTCTTCTTATTTTGGACTTTGGTAATCACTTGTTGCCAGAGTTTGGAAGATAGGAGACCTTTATCTAGGTCAATGCCCAAATACTTACACGGAAACTTGCCAATTTTATAACCCATCAACTTACAAATCTCTCTTTCTACTCTCAGTGAGGTATTAATGAAGAAAATTTTTGATTTAGTGGGGTTAACCCGTTGCCCTGAGGCTTTCATGTAAATAGTTAGGATATCTTTAAATGCTTTAGCTTCTTGACAGTTGGCTTGACCAGGTAGAATCGTATCATCTACAAATTGTTGGTGTGTGATATTTGAAATATTTTTAGTGACCTTTAGACCTAAGATCTTTCCTTCCAAATGTCTCTTTGTTATAGATCTTCCCAAAGCTTCTGCCATGATTACATATAGAAAGGGGGACATTGGATCCCCTTGCCTAATGCCTCTCAAGATACTAAAGAAGCCTTCCGGAGTGCCATTAATTAGAACTGATATCTTAGGGGTTGAAATACAATTAAAAATAAGATTGACCCATTGCTTAGAGAAACCGAAAGCTTCCATGCATTTGCAAAGGAATCTCCATTCTACTGTGTCATATGCTTTTTGAATGTCTATTTTCATAAACATACTTGGTACCTTTGTCATTTGAGCAGTATGGACTAATTCTTGTGCTATAATTATTCCATCCAGGATCGATCTATTTGCTACAAAACATGTCTGTTCTTCAGAAATTATATTGGGCAACAGTGTTTTAAGTCTATTTGCTAAGCATTTAGAGAGGATCTTGTATATTGTGTTACAGAGGGATATTGGCCTGAAATCCCCAGGATCCACACTTTCATTTTTCTTTGGGATTAAATCAAAAAAGGTGTTATTGATTTCACTTAGCAGGGACCCCGCATTCCTGGTAGCTTCCACTGCTTGCCATACCTCTTCCCCAATAAAATGCCAACACTTCTGGAAAAAAACTGCTTGAAAACCATCCGAACTCGGCACTTTATTCGGGTGAAGTTGGAATACTGCCACTCTGACTTCTTCGAGGGATAACTTATTATTTAACATTTTATTATCAAGCTCCATAATCAGTTTAGGAATGGCTTTAAGCATTTCATTTTGTGCTGAAAGGTCGGATGCTTCTGCACCATTGAGAAGGGTATGATAGAAGTTTGTAATCACACTCGATATCTGCTTAGGGTTCTCATTTATAAGCCCATCACTGGACTTAATTTTAGCTATTTTGTTGATGCTTCTATTACACTTAGTGGTGTTATGAAAAAATTTTGTATTGCTGTCTCCTTCTTTTAACCAAGACTCCCTAGATTTTTGTCTACAAAAAATTTCTTCTTTAAGAAGAATATCATTGTACTTAGCCATTAATTCATTTTCTCTATGATAGCTTAGTTCGTCCATACCTTGTTCTATAACTAAATTGTTGAGGTCAGCTATTTCTTGCTCCAATTGATCCTTTTCTTCGAAGATATTATTAAAATCGTTCTTATTCCATTCTAATGCTTTATTTTTAATAATTTTTAATTTTGTTGTTAAACAATACATTTTAGATCCTTTTATTGAAATTTGTTTCCACCATTCCTCCAAGAGATTTATAAACTCTGGGTTTTGGAACCACATAAACTCAAATTTGAAAGGACTTCTAGCTGGTTTGGAATCCTCTATAATAGTGAGCCTAACCGGAAAATGATCTGATCCTGCCTCTAGCAGAATCTCTGCACTATACAATAAGTTACAGATTCCATCATTCATCTTAACAAAGAATCTATCTAATTTTTCTGTTATATGGCTAAAACCTGCTCTTCTATTGTTCCAAGTGTAAATGCCATTGTTTATGTTTATGCTAATTAGATTATTGTCCGATGCCCATTTACTGAAATCCTTATGAGCTTGTGATATATATTGAGAAACCCCATATTTCTCTTCTGTATCTAAACTAGCATTAAAATCCCCTCCAATAAAGAAGAGGGATTCTGAATTTACGGATAAAAAGAGGTGGATTTCCTGCCAGACTCTCCTCTTATCCTCATTAGGTATGGGGCCATATACGTTAATTAAGTTGAATTTTAAATTAGACTTTAGACTTTTAATTTCTAGAGCCAACCAGTTACTATTATGGGATAAAGGTGTGGTTGCTAACTTCCTAGGATCTCATAATACTGCTAACCCTCTGAAAGTACCTATTGAGGTCGCGTACTTTGCTTTCCATATGCCTAATTTTTTGCTGAACTTGGAGCTTTCAACTTTATTAAGTTTAGTTTCCTGTAATAAAATAATTTCGGAGTCAAAATTTTTAAGGTATCTTTTAATTAATCTCTGCTTATTAGGGGCATTTAGTCCCCTAATATTCCATGTAGTGACTTTCATTGTTCATGGGGAAGGCACTTCCCCTTCCCTGTGTTCAGAATATCGGCTAACTTCTTTTGATTACCTGAATTTCCATCTATGGTTCTGAGTTCAACAGCTGATTTTCTCCCTCTTTTCTTTTTGATTCTATTAATATTTGGTGTACTAAGGCATCCTCTATTCATTTCTATTCCCAAATGTCTATTTTCATTAGTTATGCCAAAGAGGCCTTCTATGGAACATTTAACCATTGACATGTTTCCCGCTATACTGATGATCTTGTCCTACTGCCCTGCACTCACTTGTTCTGGTTCCGTTTGTATATTGATCTCATTGTTATCTATAATCTCTTTACCATAGATCTCAATTACCTCATCTGGATTCTTTGGTATTATCACATTAAGGGATTCTATTTCTATTGGGATTGTTGTTTCTGGTTCCTTCCCCTTGTGCAGTGATTCGGTATCATTTATATTGCAACAGGGAACCTCTTTATTGGTTCCCTCATTTCTTGAGCCTTCATTTTGAATAGAAATAGGGTCCTTTTTTGGACTCTGTCTATCTTCACCTTTATCCTTTGTGTTTATGTCATAGTCTCCTAGGAGCCTATCACCACTTTGATCAGGGGTTTTTAATAGTTGTATTGTTTCATTATTCTCCTTCTCTGCCTGAACTAAAGTTGCATTGCTGATATATCTAATTAATGTTTCTCTCTGGTAATTTAGTTCCTCCAGATCAAAAGTTTCATCCATGAACATTTTCATAAGATCCTCTACAAGAGATTCTCCTAGGCACTTTATAATTTGGTCTACTTCCTCATTACATTTTTCTTCAAGATCCCTATCTGTTGTTGTGGATGAGCCCTCTGGGTTCATCGATTGATCTGCTAATAAATCTGTATCATCTTTGATAGTCTTGCTTTCTATCTCTATCTGTTCTGTTTCCAAAAATAGAATACCCTCCACATTTGGGTTGGGCATACTGTTATCAGCTAAGTCCCCCATTTCCAAATTAAGAACTAGATTTCTATTGTCCTCCTTCTGCATTGCTTTATGAAGAGAGGGGGAAACTATTGCCTTTTCCTCTCCTTCTAAGGGGCAAATTCCTGTATCCTTAATCTCTTGTGGAAGGTTGTTTATCAATTTGCCCTGATCTTCCCCTAAAGTTCTAGGCTCAAATTGAGATATAGGTCTATCTGCATTATATTCTTTAGGTCCCTTTATATTGAAACCTCCCTTGCCCTTACAGAAGTGGATTTCATAATCATTGCTAAACCAATTTAATGGATTAGTGCTTGCTTGTTCTATATTGATGGCTTTGTTAATTTCTATATAATATTCTAAGATAATTGGGTTAACAATAATAGAGTTAGAATTGAAACTTAATTGTATAGGAGAGATATATTTTTGGTGGTAATCCAATTCTACAATGATTATCTGATCTATATGCATGTTTGTTGTTTCAGCCATTCTAATAAATCTACCAATCTTATTTCCTATATTGCAGAAAATATCCTGACTAGACAATTCCAATGGTACATTCTTAATGGTTACAACTTTTTCAACTTTAAAATTCTTCAGATACATGGGATTGAATAGAGGGATCCAATCAAACAAAGCAAAAGGAGTACTTCTAAATTTAAGACACTTTTTTCTTTTAATGCTATTTTGAATATCTATATTCTTGCAATCAATATACATGAAATTTTCCATGAGTCAAGAAATACTTACCTCTCTGGGAAGTAGTGATGTCAGCTCTATGACTAAGACATTGATAGGAACCCTTGTACCTTTCCATATGCAGATTAAGCCTGTGTCTGCAAGGTATTTCTGCTTTTGGACAACAACATCACTATCTAGGATGAGATTATCATAGTGCATACCAACCTTTGAGATGCCTTTATTCAGATCCTTACCGCGCCTATGGGGAGGCATATATGTGAGATTCTAGTGAATATTATTTTGCAGAACAGAGTATTGCCCGTGTTTCTTACAATCAGACAAAGCGGGCCTTACTAATCTTTTGCAATGCAGAGGGCTATAGATTTGAGTAGTTGCAATGTTTCTCCAATCCCCCGCAGAGAAGGAAGGATTTTTGGCTATAATAGGGTAGGGTTTCCTTTGCTTAGGTTGTGCTATCACATCTTTCTTGCTCTGATGTGCTGGCACCCTATGCATTTGAACCCTAATTTCCTTACCTATCATAACTCCCTTCCTTTTATGCGGGGGCGAGTAAATGTCAGGTAAGTTTTCCTTCTTACTTAGTAAATCAAACGCATTCCTTAATGGTAAACTATTATCAATGTGAGCCGAAGTAGAAACCCTAACCTTATTCTTCCTTTTAACTGAATGCCATGCTCAATTTTGATCTATGAAGCACCTTGAGGTCGCCTGTGCTGTAACTTTTCCTTCCCCCAAACCTGACTGGGGTATATTGGCATTATGATCTGAATTAATTCCAGATTCATGAATACTAGCATACCCGCTGCTAAGCTTGGCCCTTAACGCATACTTGGTTTTTGCAAACATATCAAGCTGCCTATCCAGAGATTGAACTGTAAAAATGTTAAATGTAGGTTCATTGTTCTGCCCTAATTTCTTAAAGCCAGTCGAAGCCTCTGCTAAGGAACTAAAGTTCTTTTCTTCAATCCCTCTTTCTTTTAGAGAAGATTCGGCCATGCTTTTCTCCTTCTGCTTAGCAATGAAACCCTTTAAGTGTTCATAATCTGATCAATACGATCTTTGGTCTGGTTCCCTACATTCCAACATTTTGTGCCCATATAACAAGCAATTGAAATAATAACCAGTAAAAACCTTGGCATCTCTATGTTCCGAGCTAGTGTTCGCATGAAAGCCAGCCTCGAGGGAAGAAGATGGAAGCAAGACGCCCTACTTTCTTACCTCCTCTTTCTGATGGAAAAGGAGCCCTTTTCTAATCTGTCGCTGCTACAGAAAAGACTTTCGCTGAATTCATATTTTCTTCATATCTCGCAAGGAAATATTATTTTAATAATATATTCAATTATATATTTATTAGTGATTATGTGTAATAAAAAAATATGTTGTACATTAATTTATTTTTGGTGCTTAAGAAAAATTAATTGAATATCATATTAAATAAATAAAAATTCTCATATTATTATTTTTTAAAAATTTTGTAAGTTTCCTAAAATAATTATATACTTTAATATAAATTTTTATATATGTGTGTGTAAAATTTGCCCAAAAATAATAATAATGACATATAATATAAATATTTCTTGAAATAATGAAAGAATACTTGTTTGAAAAGAGAAAAAATGGTAGAGATATTTAGGTTATGCTAACAATATTAGATATATTTTTTATATGTTATCTATATTTTAATATTAAAAAAGTGTTAAATATAGTAAATATTTAATATTTATATCTATTTAATTTTTGTTCATAAATCTATTTTAATATAAAAATTATTTTATATAATTTTATAATTATTTTTTAGATTTTGTGTAGTATTTTTCACATTAAATTTCAGATTATATTCTATGATCCATTTTCATTTGTTCTATTATAGTTCTTATTAAAGTTCTTATTATATGATGGATAATAGAGTGTAATCTAAGCGTTGATATAAAAAAACACCACACAATTGAATCCATAAATATATAATTTGATCTATAGACTATAGAAATCAAATCTCTCTAAATTATATTATAATTATCTAATATCATATATTATTTTTAAATATAATATAGAATTTTAAATATACTATTAATAGAATACAATATTATAAAATTATATATTAATCTTTTAATCTTCTTTGGAGAAGTCCTATTGATCTGAAAGTCAAATGTTTTAAATGGCTTAAGTTGCTCAACAACTTCCTCTTAGAAAAGATCCTACCAACATTGAAATTTGTGATATTTGTAGGCTTCCTGACACTTGCAAACATATTCTTTTTTAATGTACTATTGCTAAAGAGATTTGGTTTATATTTGGCATTACTTATCTGCAGAATGTTACTATATTTGAAATTATTACGGGTTATATTTCTGGTTTAAAAAAGGATTCTAATCTTTCCTGGAGTATTCTTTCCTCTAACATTTTATGGTAGATATGGAAAATCAGAAATGAAGACAAATATCAAAACATTCACAGCCCTTACTGAGTCTTTCAAGAAAGCTGAAAAGATTCTTGAAAGTGGGGCATGTTGCGATGTTTATTTTTTAAATGAAGAATGGCTATGACTGGAGGAAGACCGTGGACAACCTTGTTGCCTTTGAAGAAGCGGTTAAGAAGTTGAACCTGGAGATTAAAAAGAATAAAAATGCTTCTAATGATAAGATTCTTGTGTTTTTTTTTGTTAACTCTGGTGTTACTTTGATGTTCTTGGTGTGAGGCAGTGCCTCCCGAGTTTCGTATTTTATTGTATATCTTCTTTTGGCCTCTCTATATTTAATACAAAAAATTTATATATTAATATTATATATACAATTATATATTTATTTTAAGTACTAAAATTTCTATAATATTTTTTCACACAAAAATGGTGACGAAAATGGACGGCTAAGATGGATGTAATCCTCTTGCATAGCTCTAAGAAGCTATGATCCATTGATTATCAAAATAAGTTTATCTGTTTCATATAAGAAATGCCTTAGGTGTAAAATTAGAATAAAAATAATTTTTTAAATATACTTGTGTACTACCAAAAATGACTAAAATAAAACCTTTCAATTATAGTACAAAATATTTATATTATATTTATATTTCAAAGTTTCTATTATAGAATCTAATATATAATATTATTATTTTTGTATTAAAAATCGAGAGTTCAAAAAAAGAGATTACAATGAAAGAGGGGAGGCTAGGCCTCGACCCACCAGTCCAAGAGTACCAGCTAAAGAACCACTAAGCAACAAAAGTTTAATACATAATTACAGCATGTAATAGAACCAAGGATCATCCAAAAAAGAAAGGAGCTTCCTAATGAAGGACATCATCAAGATTTTCAATCCACGTGGTCCAGCCAAGCGAGCCTTCCATCCAAACCACCTTCTTATGTTCCAAGATCTGGGAAAACATTTCCAGTTTATCAAAATTGGGGCCTTTGTTATCTCTGATGTCCTGTATCAGCTTCCCAAGCACAACATCAAATGTCATCTGGTTGTCCACGATGCTAGCCCAATCAAAACCATCCTTCATATCATAGATGAACATAGAAGCATGACCCTCACAGAGAAACTTCAAAAGCTTCTTTCGCTCCAGATTCATCACGCAGCAAATCTAAGAAACAATTTTGAAATGGGTGAGTTTTCTAAAAAACCCAGTAAGAGTCCTATCAGTGCCTTGGAATTTAGACTCATTTCTTAATTTCCAAATATACCAAAGGATGAAAGATCACAGAATTTTCCAAAACAGGTTAGCATCTTTGCGGAGCCCATCAATAAAACCAGTAATGATATCAAGAGTGCAAATATTTTTAGTAATAGAAAAACCAAACATAAGCCAAATTTCTCTAGCAAAGCAACAATAAAAAAAGATGTGTCTCATAGTCTCAGGCATTCTACAAATAGGACAGATATCAAGGGCAGCCTGGTGATTCCTAATAGGTAATCTATCAAGCAGAAGCTATCACTTGAAACATTTAATCTTAGGTGGGATGTGGGATTTCCATAGCTTATCAAAGACTTTCTACCAGTCATTCAAGGTGGTGGTACTATACCATATGGTGTTGATATGGTCAATCACAGAGGTATCATGATTGAGGAATTTATAGATATCTTTAGCTTTAATGTTGGTAAGGAGGGAACTATCTTTCCATATAAAGGTGAGGAAGCGATGAGAACATCAGTGTCCCTAGGAAGTTTAAGGGGAGCACATGCCATCTTGATCAGGTTGTAAGTTCTTTTGTGAGACTCTGGGAGATCATAGCCCCGAGATAACCTTTCCCAGCTGATAAGCCTGTTATGTTCCATAATATCCATGATGCATTTGATATATAATATTATTTAAAAAAATATTTATATTATATAAATATAATATCAATAGGCATTTTGTAGTTCTCTTTGTTGTTTATAGCAAGGGCTCTCATTGTTCTTCCATGAAAGCTAATTGTGAAAGAAATAAATCCTCTAGCATGTTGTTTTTCATATTGATTTGAAACCTCTTGTTATTTGCTTGCAAACTTGATTGCTACTTCATTAGCTTTAGTACAAGAGTTTGCAAAAAAAACCTTGTTAGCAAATGATGATTTAGCAAGACACTTCACAATATTCAACTGGTACACACAACACAAAGACAAGATGATTCAAAATATCAACAAATAAAGATTGAGATTTCAATATTATCATTTTTAAGGCATATAGTTTAAGTGCATCAATACAATTGTGGGACGTTAACTTGGAAATGGGTAAGCCTAAACCACATTTTTATTGTGCAAAAATTGATTTTATAGTGTCATATAAAAATTTAAAATGTGTGAAATTCTTTAAATTGCAAAAATTCCAATGTAGGTTTATATTATAGAAAATACTATATAATACTAATTGTATTATATATAATTTAATGTGCGCTATCTCAAAAAAATATCATACATTAATTGTGTGGCATTTACATTTATAAATTAATAATTTCTTTTATAGAATGTAATATATAATTATAGTATCATTTAAAAATAAATTTGCAATATAAAATATATTTTATATAATACTAAATTTTTTTCCAAACAACCATTTTAAAAAATGGATAATTTTGTTTTAAAGCTAATAAACTATTATTAATAGATAAGTAGGAGATGTTTTCCAAGTAAGTCAAATTGTGATATTGCTATCACAATTCAACTCTGTAGTTTTTTTATTCAAACTCATTGACCCATGTTTCATGAGCACAAGTACCCAATTCTTATGAATAATACTGAAAAAGTAAATTTTACACATGAATAATAATAATGTGGAAAGTTTTATATTTATATTAACTAATCTATACATAGTATTAAAATATAATAAATATTTTTATATAATAATTAGTATAAGTATAATATTTTTTAAAAAATGGAGAAATTTGATTGCTTATTTTATCTTTCATTGCTTCTCAAATCTTACTTTCAATTCTTAAATTATAGTCACTCCTCTAAAATAGGAAAAAATTCCAATTTATCCTTTCCTTGTACTTAATTTTTTTTTTGAGAACACTCCTTAAAATTAAATAGAAATGTCATTTAAACAACAACATTTCAAAAGTGGCAGCTACTTTAGAAACTATCCAGAAGAAGTTTCTGTGGGCTGGTCCGGAAGGTAATAAAAAGTATCCTCTTGTGGCTTGGGATAACATCTGTAAGCCCAAAAAACATGGTGGTTTGGGGATTAGGAACCTGAAGCAGCTCAACAAGGCTCTGCAAGCTAAACAGATTTGGAGGATATTCACTTCTAAAGGCGAATGGAGGGACATTCTGGAAAATAAGTATGTGGCCAACAAAAACCTAAAGCAGTTTATCAGCAGAAATGAGGAACCTAAGGGTTCGACAATCTGGAATGGCATTATAAAAACAAAAGATTTAGCTTTTGAGAAGGCGAAATGGAAACTTGGTAATGGCGAAGATATCAACTTTTGGCTTGATGACTGACTTGGTGTGGGGCCTTTATGGAACTTTGATCAGTATAATAGATGGGCAATGTTGTGCATGGAAAGATTTGGATACAGAGTGAGAGACTATAGGGCTAATGAGAACTGGGTGAATTTGATTGAGATTTCCCAGGAGCTCAAACCAGTGATGAACATGATCAGGCTTTGTCCCTTGTCTCAATGCAAGGATGAGCTTGTTTGGGGACCGACTAAGGATGGCATTTACACTGTGGCATCGGGCTATGATACCATGCTGAGGTGTGGTCCTGACCCTATTTGGGCCAAAGCTTGGTATGTTGGCTTAACCCCCAAAATAAACATTTTCTTCTGGTTATTGCTTCAAAATAGAATTTTGACGGTGGACAACCTTATCAAGAGAGGCCACCAGATTCCTAACCATTGCATTCTTTGTAAAACACAATTGGAAAGTGTTGATCATCTTTTCATTCATTGCCATTTCACTAGGAATATATGGTCTTATTTCCTGGCTTTTTTCAAGCAGACTTGGGTTTCTCCCAATAGCGTTATTGAGCTATTCCAACAGTGGCAAAGTGGAGGTGTGGGGGATGTGAGTCAACACTTTTGGGCCTGGTCTCTTCCTCATTTTTGCTGGGGGGTGTGGAAGGAGTGGAACAATCGAATTTTTACGGATAAAGAAGCAAATGCTAAGGTGGTTTTTCACAAGAGTTTTAATGCTCTGGTCGAAAACTACATTGTTATCAAAGGCCATAACCCACTGACCAACACTATGGAGAAGGATCGTAGTAAGAGGGAGGATTGATGTTGGTCTCTTCCTCCGATGGGATGGCATAAAGCCAACTTCGATGGTGCCGCGAAAGGAAACCCTGGTCAGGCTGGGATCGGGGGTATCATTAGAAATGAACAGGGGAAAGGCATAGTGGCTATCTCGGCCCCTTTGGGTGTGCAAACCAACCATGTTGTGGAGGTGACTGTTGCTCACCAAACAATTAAGCTGGCTATGGACAATATTGGAGTAAGAAACCTATGGCTGGAAGGCGACTCAAAAAACATACTTGATTGCCTCAATGGGAAAAATAGGCCAACCTAGACGACTGCAACCTTGATTAATGAAAGTGTCCAATTCCTAAAGTCTTTTGAAAGAATCCATGTGGCTCATCAGTATAGGGAGGCAAACCATATTGCTGACAAGTTGGCCAACTGGGCTATTAGAAACAACGAAGTGAAAAGGTGGATGGAGGGGCAATTAATTCCGCTCGAAATCAGGGAATTAATGGAAGGTGAAAGAATCTTGGGCAGATTCAGAAAAATCACAATATAATGATGAAACTTTATGTGTTATGGAATTTGTGCCGCGGTATGATGTGGGAGAACATGAGCCAAAGTACGAATCACCTGGATAACTGTCATCATTGCACGTCAAGGCCTATCTTTGGGTGTACTTCTCAAAATGTGAAGGGAAGGATCAAGAAAATATTTCAAACCAGAATTTTGCCCAATTTTTTGAAGTGCTCTGTGACCAGAAGGTTTGTCTGTAGAAAAAGAAGGATAATGGTGGGGGAACGCCATAGAAGGGAACCCGAGGATGAGGTCGAGAAATGGTAGAGATGATCGAAGGTGTGGGAGATTTTGAACAAAGGGGAGGTGACTTCGTTCATTGAAAGACTGCACGGATGGAAACCCTCGGTAACCAAAACAATGGTGAAGAACTGGAAGGAGGGGAGTGTGAAAATTGATGGGGTTGAGTTTAATGTCATAGAGGAGGTCATTTCTACGATGACTGGCATACCAATCATGGGGAAGAAATTCTACTGAGATCGTCGCATTTCTGGTCAGGCTATGGCAGAATTCACCAAAGGAAAAGCAGAGAAGAAGGCCCTTGAGAAAACTGGGACTTACTACTTGCCGAGATCTATCAAACTGCTGTGGAGGTTCGTGTTGAGAGTGATAATCAAGTACATTACTCTGGACATGAGGTTTGATCGCATATACTCCTACCATTTCGTGCTTCTCAACCATTTCAGGTCTAGGACTAAAATTTTTATTCCCTTTTATCTCTACTCGTCAATCAATGAAAATATAAATGATTATAGGGAGAAACCTATAGGTAATCCTGCTTTTCATGAAGGATTGTTATTGTTAATTTATGAGTAATTCAAAGAAAAATCCATAGGAAAAGAAATTAAGCAGGGAAAAGGTGGCATGGAAGAATCTGATGAAGAGCTCAACTCGGGGGGAGAAGAGTATGTTCCTTCTGACACCGAGGAGAGCCAAGACATGCATTCTGATTCGGATGCTGATGCCTTCCCGTATTCCAGAAAAGGGAAAAAGAAGATAAAGAAGGAAAAATAGGTCAAGGAGAAACCGGAACCTAAACATTGCATCGAGGTCTCCTCCGACAGAGATTATGATGAGGAAGCGGAAGGAATGGACACAGAGGGTGATAATGCTAAAGCTGAGGTAGATACTTCTAGGGAGGAGGAGGATACTAAGGAGAATAAGAAGGGGAAGAAAAAATTCACCATTAAAATGCGTGCGAACAAGGAAGATGTTATAGATTGTAGTAGGAAACAGAGGAAAAGAAGGAAAATGGATGAGGAGAATAAGGAAGAAGGGAAAGAAGAAAAGGTGAGTGAAGAAGAAGAGGAAGGGCAGGGCAGAGAGGATGATCATATGCAGGGTGTTGATGACCAAGGGACTAACCAGTATGATTGCAGGATAATAGACAAGGAGAAGAGAGTGGTTTGGAGAGACTTTCACAAGGTTTCGGTTAGGATGGGATTACAGAGAGAAATGATGAAAACCCTTGTCAAGGAAAACAAGGAAGGCAAGATTCAAATGGAGGAAATCATTAACCCCGCCCTTGTGATTCTGAGTGACATTACCAAAGAACATCCTCAGATGGATGCCCTCAATAATGCTAAAAATAGTGTCATAGACAACTACAGGAGAACTAAATGGACTTTCCATGAAATTCAAGAGTTAAAATTTCGGGTGGGATTGCTGGAGAGGGAGGGTAATAGCAGAAAAATTACACTTATGGAGGAGAAGAAAGAGATGGAGAGTAACATGGAGGGAGTGAAGAAAAGAATACAGAGTTTGGAGGGGACATTATAGAAAATAGCTGAGCAGAGTCATAGCATACTCAAAGCCTCAAATGATAATGTAAAAGTCTTGATAAATAAATTTGAGGAACACCAGAGCAACAAGGACGACTCTCAAGGAAACAGCAAAGATAAAAACATGGAGGAAGGGCCGAGGAAGAGAACAAGGTCAAGTACAATGAAGAAAGACACGCAAGAACCTGACAAGGATCTGGCTGAACTCAAGGATGTAGCGGACAAGGTGTCTGAGCTAGAATTTCAAGCGGCGGAGATCCTCAAAGAGTTCACTTGAGCTGCTCCCCTAGTTTTTTTGGGCCTGGACTGGTTTTTTGCTTTCTGTTTCTGGCTCTGTTTCCTGGCTTTAACTGTTTGTTTTACAGTTGGCCTAAGCCTGGACCATTTTTGTTTTGGCTGTAGCTTCTTGGTGAGCTTTATCTACCTTATTACTTTTTATGTTTAATACTGTTTGGGTTTCAAGACCCCTTTAAAACCTATTTTCCTTAATCAAAAACATTTCAAAATACTCCATTGCTAATCCCTGCTTAGAAAGAATTCAAACAAATTTAGCTCTGCTTTATTCTCATTTGAGATTTAATAAAATTGAAGTACGAGTGTCTCTCGTACAAGTTTCCAGGAATGGGACCGCCGCATAATTTTAAGACAATTATATTTTCCGCGAATAAGCTGACGTGGCATAAAAATCTCTTTTCACACCCTGGGTTTAAATGCGCGGCGAGGAGAATCAGATGGTGAGAATAATCGACGATGGGAGGACTTTTAATCGTCTCACACAATGTCTGTCGTTCGTTCGTTGGGCGTAATAATTCCAAAAAAACAAATTCGTTCCAAGCCCATAGACTAGAGAAAATGATTTCCCTGCTCACAGATTTGTGTGTATATTATTGAGAGACCCAATTGGTGTGGCCAGCAATTGAGCAGGTGGAGGAAATGGAATGAAAATCATGAACTTGGTACAAAATGTATCGTACATTCACAGATGATGTGGGCATCTAAACAAATGTCGTGTAAAGGGAAAATTCCACAGTTTATGACAGCGATGGCTGCTTTTTCATTTGGTGTGGGAATATCTCAATGATGGAAGACTGGTTAAGCCATGTCGGCGCTCTGTATTTCTACTCCAAATGAGAGGCTCTCCTTTGATTCTGCTCATAAAATATCTGTGCTTTTAAATACTTCAGAAGCCCTCTTCTAAACCATTTACTCACCCATTAAATATTGTATGATCTGGCTTCGAATTTGATAGTCATTTATTGCTATTATTTGAGATTATATAAAATTGTTAAGTTTAAGATTGATCTTAGTTAATATATCAAAAGAATCAATTTATGATGTATAACATATAGGTGAAAAGGATCAATGATGCATTTTCTTCTTTATATTGGAGAGAAGTTAATCATGTGTACATGTGTACCAAGTCATGCATTATTATATATGAAATATTAAATATAAATTTTGAACAAAGAAAGAGAATAAAGGATTGTTAAATTCAAGATTAATGTTAGTCAATATACCAAAAGAGTCAAATTATGCATAACAGACATCCTCACAAAGTGGCATAAACTATAGAAGTGAGGGTCAAATATGCACTTTTCTCCTTTATAGTAAGGGGAGAGAAGTTAATCATTATGCATGATAACTTTGTACCTTCACACTTCTAAACGCTAATTCAATTTCCTATGAAAGTTTTACTATACCTTTATTGTTAAGGTCTTAAGCTATTATTTGAGTCAAAGCCATTAACTATGTCTTTATTGAGTTGACTAAAACACCAACAAGAAGAAGATTAGAAGAGTGAAACATGTTCATCAAGTCATAAAGTCATTCTATTGCATGTCTTATGTGTCACTAAATATTTTATACATAAAGACAATACTATTATATAATTGATCCGTAGAAGAAAAAAGACTTCCTTTGCTATATAAAAATACAAAACTTATTATAAACACCACTAAAATTGATACTTCTATTCTATTATACTTACAAACAAATTAAAAATATTAAATCAATAATAGAATGACTTTAAAAACTTCCACGAAACTAAACAACCCATGAAACCAAAATTGACTTCAAAACTACTAATCACACAATACTTGATGAGCCAATTGCATCATAGATAAATAATTACAATATTTATTAGGGGAAGCGTATTCTATATGCCACCTAAATGCTTATAGATACTGTTATGGCTTATGAGAGCAAGAGTTAAAAAGTGGTCATTTCACAAGTGTCACAATAAGACTTCTAGTTGTCATTTTTTTAATTAATTTAATTTTTTTAATTAACATGAAGAGATTTCCACAATCCATCATCTATGTGATGCGACTTTTTCTGAGTTTGATTGTGTGCATAGTTTTTTTCTTATTGTTTAATTTAGATTTGAACTCAAGACCTCTCAATGAGAGACTTGTAGGTGGACGTGACTAAGCTCCCTACAAAATGTACCATTGACCAAATTCCAAAAACTAGAAAACACAATAGATTTTCAGAAAATTTTCAACATTTGTTCTTCATGATCTACATATTTTGTGGTCGAAAACCACAAAAACTTCTTTTTTTTTTAAATTGACATTTTTTTTAATCTTTGGTACATTTTGTAAGGAGCTTAGCTCGTTGTCGTAGATTTTAATTAGGGTGGAATTATTAAAACGAAGATTGTAGACCACAACTGATACTCTTCTCATAATATTATTAAAATATAATTCTCCTTTATTTTAGAATGCAGTACAAGAAATATCCCCAAAACACTTGTGGTTGGAAGAGGCCCAAGGAAATATACTTTACCAACAGAATCCAAATACAGCCTCGCATTTGGAGTCCAAATACAGAGTGCCAACGTGTCCTCACAATGTGGCTTCACACGTCTTCGTGTCCTCACAATGATAGATAAGGGGGTCCATTATCTATCATACTTCCATCCCCCCATCCCTATCCCAATCCTCTTTATCCCATTCCCATCCCCACCACCAGCCCATCAATCCCAAGGTGTTCTATCCTCCAGCCTATCCAATGCAACAATCAAGATACTATCCCCAATCCTGAGCTTCCTGTATAGCGAGATCCTATTATCCCCAATCTTGAACTTCATGTATATATCCTGTATAGCGAGATCCTCCTATCCCAATCCCTATGCTTCAGTAAATACTTGTTGTACATATCTCCTCGTCTATTGTACATATCATCGCGTCTTGTTGTACATATCCTCGTCAATCTTGCAGTAGCTATGATTAGATAACTTATCCCACTCGACCTTGTACTTCAGCAACATCTTTTGTCGACTATCCTTGATCACATGATTCTCCTTGATTCATCATTTGCTAGCAACAACACAACATTCTCTTCATCAAATGAGTCCTTGCAGGATGTATCCTTCCTCATGTCTAACCTAATCTTCCATCATCAATCAAACTGGGTCCATGTAGGATGTATCATTCCTCATGTTTTGACCTAATATTTCCCCAATCAATCAAATCAATCCTTCTCTTTGGCAAAGGATGTTTTATGGATATATCACATTGGTCTTGTATTTTGTCCTTTAGATCTTGTTTATCTTTTTCGACTTCTCGTTGTTCCTCTCCTCAAAGTCACCACGATCCTTTATATCATGGTGCGCTACGAATGAGGGCAATCTGGGGCAAGGTCTTTTGATCTTTTTCTTCTGTCTACGAATCAGTCGGATATGACCCTTGCACGTTTCACATGTGATCTTTTGGGTTACATGGTGCACTTGGGAAGTTTCATTTGTTTGTGGATTCTTCAGCATCATTTTTGCCATGCCTCCTCCTGGATTCATGCGTAATGTTGGGGCAACCCTTGCGTGTCTTTTTGCGTCAGTCCTCTGCAACGCTGGTGACAAGGCCTTGTGTTCCCAGTAACCTTGGCAGGTCTCTAATGTTACTATATCAAACTAGGTTGTGCTCTCCACATTTACACAACGAGATCCCCAAATCCCCCTCATCCTGCATCATATAGATTAATCATGCATCTTGCATCCTTCATATAGCTTCATCATGCATCCTAGATCTCATATCTTCTTGCATTCATCCATCTTTTCTCTTGGAAGGTCATTTGTTTATCTTCCTTCCCATCTCCTCCTTCCCGCTTGCGTCCTTTTCGAGAAAATTCCCCAAAGTTTCCTCTTTGCGTTCTTTTCTTGAGGGGGCACAACCCCTTATCTTCTATTCTAGCATGGGGCATCTTATTTTCTTGTCTTTGATGTCACGCCACTTGCGGCATCGCATCAAAGAGGGAAAAAATGTAGACACCTAAAAATCCACTTGTCAATTAAAAACATTTTAGTTGACAAAAGTCTTGATGACATCATCATTTATTTATTTATTTATTTCATTTTTATTGTCATTATCCATTCTCAGGTATTTTAATTAAAGATATTTAATCAAACAACCTTAGCCAAAAACATTCAAACCTATTTTGAATGTTTATCCCTCCAATTTATTAATTGTTTAATAAATTGTGTCTCAAACGCTTTAAATAAATTAAATATTTATTTAATTCTGCAAAACCCTAGAAATCTTCTAGAAAACCCTAAACCTATCATCACTTTCCTAATCACTCCCTAAACCTGCTTAAGAGGTGTTTCCTAACCCTCTTAGCCTAAACCCTCATCCTTTGACTTTTGGTCAACTCCCCTCATTAATGAGCCTTACATGCTCATTAATGGCCCCTTATACCTTCATTAATGGCTCTTACAACCTCTTAATGAAGACATGTGTCTCTTCTTCCACCTTGGTCCCCTAGCACACTTCCCTGCTGTTGCTCACACAACCCTTAACCCTTATCCCTTTGGCCATACCCCTAACCTTACCCCCTGACTCTTACCCTAACTACCCTTCCTAACCCAAGCCCTTCCTCAAATCCTATAAATAGTCTCCCTTCCAAGAGCAATTTACCAATTCATATATCATTTTCATGCATTGTTATAATGTTCATTTTCATCTAGACTTAGCATAATTTCTAGTATTGTTAAATTTACCTCACTTTTATGCTTTCTAACTCACTCTAGCTTAGTCTAATGGATTGAATATAGTTCATTTTCAAGTATTTCATATCATTTACATCCATATCACACTTATCATTTGGTTAAAATCAACCTTGCATAACATTCATTAATCTAGAATCTGCATCTTGCTTCATTTGGACTCTTGGGACTCTAGGGGCAAAATAGGTTCACCATACCTGATTTTGTGCCATTATGGGGTATCCATGGTTCCTAAAGGATCCTAATCATTCCTAAACAACATTGGGGACATGCTCGTTGTGCTTCGAGAACACACCCACATCCCTATTATAAGAGCAAATCAAACGGTGACAAGGTGCTCCTGTTTTAGCTCAATCTGAGGTGGCTTGTGAATATTTTTCTATATGTTTGGTATATGTTGCTTCTTACTAATATTTGACTATCTACGCATGTTCTGAACAAGTTAGGTTCACATCGATCACATTATTATATATAATTTAATGTGTACTATCTCAAAAAAATATTATACATTAATTGTGTGGCATTTATAATTATAATTTAATATTTCTTTTATAGAATGCAATATATAATTATAGTATTATTTAAAAATAAATTTGCAATATAAGATATAATACTAATTTTTCGAAACAACTATTTTTAAAAATGGATAATTTTGTTTTAAAGCTAATAAACTATTATTAATAGATAAGTAGGAGATATTTTGCGCAACAAGTCAAATTGTGATATTGCTATTACAATTGAATTGTGTAATTTTTTAGTCAAACTCATTGACCCATGTTTTATGGAACCCAACTCTTATGAATAATATTGAAAAAGTAAATTTTGCACATGAATAATAGTAATAATGTGAAAAGTTTTATATTTATATTAACTAATATATACTTAGTATTAAAATATAAGAAATATTTCTATATAATAATTAATTTAAGTATAATATTGTTTAAAAAATGAAAAATGGGCACAATTTGCAAGAAAATATATCAAATACTTTTACCCCTTAAAATACTCCATTGCTAGTGGCTCTTAGAAAGAATTCAAACAAATTAAGCTCCTCTTTATTCTCATTTGACATTTTATAAAATTGAAGTAAGACTCCCATTTGATGGTCTTTTGAGCTATGAGAGGCTAATAATTTATTGGATCCAGGCTAAATTTTTATAAAATTATTTTATAATATATATGTTTATATTTATATTAACTTAAAATTTTTCTTAATTAGTTTATATTTTTTATATATTATTAATTTATAATTATTTTTTAATTTTATATTCTTTTTATCACACATAAAAGTCTTTATATGATTTATTATATATTATTATTGATTTAAAAGATATAAATTTAGAAACTTGCTCATAAAATCTACATTTTAAATTAATAATTAGATTATTTGCACTATATTATAAGAAAAAAATATTTATCATATATAATATATGTATTACTAAAATAAAATATTTAAATTTAAAAAAAATTATTAAAATAAAATCATGACAGATAGGGTGACCGTCAAATTCCATGTCCGATCTTTCGTACAAGTTTTCAGAAATGTGAGCATATAATTTTAAGACAAATATTTTTTCCAGAAATAAGCTGACGTGGCGTAAAAATCTCTTTTCACACCCTCCGTTTAAATGCTCGGCGGGGAGAATCAGATGGCGAGTAGTAATGATTAGAGAAAATGATTTCCCTGCTCACAGATTTTTAGTATATTATTAAGTCATTTTTCACTTTTAGATGTACAGTTTTAAAATTTATTAGATTGTAATGGTTCATATTTTTATAAAACTATAAATATAATACATAAATTATTAATAAATTGTAAAAACTTATTATTATTGATAATATAGTATTTTATTTATAATATAAAAATTCATTTAATAAATAGACATTAAAATGACCAAATATCATAGAAAAATCATACGACGGCTTGAATTTTTTTAGACTGTATGATTGACATGCTATATTTTTATAAAATTATAAATATGACACTTTAAATTATTAATAAAACTTAAAAAATTATTATAGATAATATAGTATTTTATTTTGTAATATAAATATATGTTATTTTATAATATTTATGATAAAATATAAATTTATTTAGATATTTTAAAATGATAGATATGAATGTTTCTAAATTTCTAAATATTTTAATATGGATTTAGAAACTTTTGATCGTGATTTTTAGAAATTTGTTTAATAAATTTGAGATTTTTGCATGTATTAATTTCTGATATTAGTATATAATGAGATGTTCAATTCCAAGCATCTTGTGTGATGTATTGTGTTTTAATAAATTAAAGTGTTAAAGTTTAAGCTTTTTAATTGGAAAAACAAAAGTCTAAGCTCATGTTAGTCAAAACATTAAAAATGATGTATGAGTATGCATTAAAATATTCATACTATATGATATAAAATATGGAGGTAAAAAGGATAAGTATATATGTTTTTTTTCCTTTATAGTACAGAGAGATCTAATCATTATGCATGTTAGTTTTGCACTCTTCAAACTTATAAATGGAAAGTCAAATTTCCATGAAATTTTCAATATGTTACTATTGGAGGGTTAAGTGTTTATTGCTATTTTTTGAGATTATATAAAATTGTTAAGTTTAAGATTGATCTTAGTTAATATATCAAAAGAGACAATTTATGGTGTATAACATAAACGTGAAGAGGAGCAATGATGCATTTTCTTCTTTATATTGGAGAGAAGTTAATCATGTATTATTATATATGAAATATTAAATAGAAGTTCTGAACAAAGAAATAGATATTAGATAGAGGATTGTTAAGTTCAAGATTAATGTTAGTCAATATACCAAAAGAGTCAAATTATGCATAAAAGACATCCTCACAAAGTGGCATAAACTATAGGAGTGAGGGCCAAGTATGTACTTTTATCCTTTATAATAAGGGGAGATAAGTTAATCATGTGCATGATAACTTTGCACCTTCACACTTGTAAATGCTAAGTTAATTTCCTATGAAAATTTCGTTATATCTCTATTGTTAAGGTCTTAAGCTACTATATGAGTCAAGTAGTTAATTATATCTTTATTAAGTTGACTAAAACAAAAATAACATTAGAAGACTTGAAACATGTTCATCAAGTCATAAAGTCATTATATTGCATGTCTTATGTGTCACTAAATGATTGATTGTGTCTCTATCTGACTTGTGATTTTTTTCCCCTATTTTATACATGAAGATAATACAATTATTAGTCCTTATCTATATAACTAATATGTAGAAGAAAAAAATGTCCAATGCTATATAAAAACACAAAGCTTATCATAAACCCCACTGAAATTGAGACTTCTATTCTATAATACTTACAAATAAATTATAACTAGTAGTTGCATGCAACAATGAGCCGATAGGAGATTTGAATTAACTCATAAAGGATTACTCTCAACATGCCTTAAAATAGCTAAATTAATAGATCTACATAGTAAATAGATGAAATCAAATTTAAAAGAGCTTGAAATTGAAGAGTAGATTGATGTTTCTTAATGCAAGTTGTTTCTCCTCGAATGGAATTGAGTTAATCAACATCTGCTCAATTTAATCCTAAAAGATGGATTTTTTTACTTCCCCATGGACTAAGAAATATAATATATGTCAAGGTGATGATTTTTATTTAAGCGTGCCATTTACAAATTTGTTAGCTAGAAAAATTTAAAGGTGGTAAAATTTCAATGCAAGTGGGTCATATATTAAATGAGTTTAAATATATGCCCCTTTATAATATTATTTCTATAGAAAAAATGAAATTGAAATTGTACTATATAAAATGAGTTTAAATATATGCCCCTTTTTAATATTATTTCTGTAAAAAAAATGAAATTGAAATTGTACTCCATTGAAGTGTATATTTTTTTTAAAAACTATGTGACAATTTTTAAGATGCCAATACCACATTCCAGAAAATAAACCCGTGTGCAACATATTGCAATTGTCTAAATCATACACGATGATCAATAACAAATTTCCCCAAGAGAACTTGAGTATGAGCAACGAAAAATTTCCCCAAGAGAACTTGAGTATGAGCAACTGCCTGCAACATATTGCAATTGTCCAAATCATATACAATGATCAATGACAAATTTCCACAAGAGAACTTGAGTATGAACAATCCATGGAACATAAGATTTCACATCATTAAAAAGAAAGCACAAAAACCTTGAACATCAAGACATTACATTTACAAAAGTATAATATATTTAATATTAGATAATTTATGTTTCTTATATTCTAATTACATTTTTAAAAAAAAATATCTTCTCCTAATATTAAAATAAATTCATAAAATCCATACATTTATCCTCACTCCTCAAGTAAATCTTAATACATAAAAAAAAAATTAAGTGTACTTCTAACAAGATGCATATATTGAAAGAAAATAGAAATCTTCACATAATATTAAGACAAAATTCTTAAACATTCATTATATTGCCCTCATTCAAATAAACTCTTACACTTCTATGGCATTCATTATATTGCCCTCATTCAAATAAACTCTTACACTTCTATGAACGCCTCTTATAACATAAGAGAAAATAGAGCTCATACAATATCTACAACTTATTCTCAAGTCTATCGACTTAGAACAACATATTTAGCCACATGGATTATAAAAATAGTCCACTCTAGTATAAAACTCTAAGCA
>BSBK01000053.1:1120000-1662500 GCA_027943335.1 Chamaecyparis obtusa
ATACTTTCCTTGATTTAGAAATATGTTATTTTCCAAACTTCCAATCTGAGAAAGTAATGAAGAATTCCCAAGTCTTTCATATCTATTTCGGATGCTACGTCTTGTTTTCATTTGATGACAAGGTGCTCTTCTCCTGTGATTAATAAATCATCAACATAAAGAATCAGAATCAACATGTCTCCATCTAATATTTTGAAATAGAGATTTGGGTTTGCATCATTTTTGGAGAAGTTGAGTTTTGATAGATAATGGTCAATCCTTTCATACCAAGCTCTAGGAGCTTGTTTGAGACCATATAATGCTTTCTTTAGTTTGCAGACATGACACTGTTTATTGTGAGCTATGAATCCTTTAGGTTGCTCTAGGTATACTTCTTCAATGACTCCATTCAGGAAAGTAGTCTTTACATCCATCTGATGGATTTTCCAACCCTTAGATGCAGCAATAGCAATTACAATTCTGATAGAGGTATACCTGGCTACTGGAGCAAATGTTTCTTCATAGTTGATGCCTTCTTTTTGAGAGAAACCTCTAGCAACAAACCTTGCCTTGCATTTTTCTACACTTCCATCTGTTGCATGTTTGATTTTGAATAACCATTTGGAGGAAACCACTGATTTATTTTTGGGCCTGGGTATAATATCCCAGACATCATTTGCAATGATAGAATTGTATTCTTCTATCATGGCATCCTTCCAAGTAAGATGTTGAAGAGCTTTTTCAACATTAGAAGGCTCCGAGTTTATTAATTCACTCATTAGTGCAACATATCTAGAAAATCTGTTGGGTCTTTTGCTTTCTCTGGATGTACTCGAAGGAGCTGCATATCTTTCTGCTTCTTCAATCATCTTCCTGGCCCATAGAGGTCTTTTCTTGTTTATTTTGATCTCTTTAGCAGTATCTATGTGATCACTGAAATCATTGTCCTCAGTGATCTCTTGTATCTCCCTTTGAATATCAAGAGAGAGATCTTCTTGACTATCATCATTCATTTCATTTTCATCTTTGGATCTTTTCAATGCAATATCTTCCTCGAAGATCACATCTCTGCTTAGTTCAATGTTTCTTTGTCCTGGAATGCAAATTATATATGCCTTGGGTGTTTCACTATATCCAACTAGAATACCTTTCTTCCCATAAGGTTCTAATTTGGTTCTTTTCTCCTTAGGAATATGAATGTAGACTGGACATCCAAATATCCTAAGATGGCTTATTTTTGGTTTAGTTCTAGTGAATACTTCTTCAGGAGTCTTGTTTTCTAAATGAGAATGAGGACATCTATTTTGAATGTAGACGACAACATTAGAAGCTTTTGCCCAAAGGTGAGTTTCTAGGTTTTGATCATGCATCATAGCTTTGGCACATTCAACAATAGTTATGTTATTTCTTTCTGCAACTCTATTTTGTTGAGGGTTGTAAGGAATAGTGTACTCCCTCTTAATCCCAGTAGTTTTAGAAAAGTTTTGGAAGGCTTCTGAAGTGTATTCCTTCCCATTGTCTGTTCTTAGTGTTTTAATACTCTTTCCAGATACATTTTCTACTAGAGCTTTAAATTCTTTAAACTTTAAGAGAATTTTTTAGAATCTTTACACTTAAGAAAATATATTCATGTTTTCCTAGAGTAGTCATCTACAAAGATAATGTAATATAGGAATCTCCAATGGAGGGAACAAATATAGGTCCACACAAATCAGAGTGAATAAATTCTAATACATTTTTAGATTTAATTTCACTATTGTGAAAAGTGCTTTTGATATTCTTCCCTAATGCACAACCTTTGCAGGTCCCTACTGTTGGAATCATTTTCCGTTGCACCAAAAGCTCGAACTTTCAATTCTCGATACAAATGCCAGATTTAACCTGATCCACGGGAAGCAGTTAAGCCATGTCATGAATCTCCAAGGAGGTGCTGACCACCAAGTCAACAATCTCCCCCTCAGCACCAACTGAGCCTTCAGCACCCACTAAAGGGAGACTCGAACCCGTGACCCAAGGCTCTAGTACCAATTGTTGGAATCATTTACCGTTGCACCAAAAGCTTGAACTTTCAATGCCTGATACAAATGCCAGATTTAACCTGATCCACGGGAGGCGGTTAAGCCATGTCACAAATCTCCAAGGAGGTGTTGATCACCAAGTCAACACCTACATGTTCAGTTTTGAGTTTTGGTAGACCAATGACCATCTTCTCTAATCTAGGTAAACCACGAAAGTGGAAATGCCCTACTCTTCTATGCCAAATTTCATTCTCATTAGATGATTCATGAATTAGGGCTTGAGAAGAAGTGCATAATTTATAAAGACATCCTTGTCTTATACCAATAGTGTGAGCATTTTTAATGCTAGAGTTCTTGAGCCAGGCTAATACTTTTCCTTCCATAAATGTGATCCTGTATCCCTTGTCTTCAAGAGCTGAGATAGAAAATAAGTTTCTTTTGATCCCAAGTACAAATAGTATTCTTGTGAATTGGAGTGAGACACTAGATTTGAGTTGAATGGTACATGACCCAATTCCTTTTACTAGATAGTTTGTATCATCTCCAATAGTTACTTCCTCATCAGAAGTTTCCTCAATGGAATCTAGGTGATCTCAAAATCCTGTTAAGTGCTTGGAGGCCCCATTGTCTATAACCCAGGTGTTCATGTTGTTTGTGACTTGACTAGATAAGGCAGAGTAAAATACAAGTTTCTCTGAATTTGTATCCATATTTTTAACCTCAACGAAAGAAGCTTGGAATTTTGTTCTATCAAGGCACTTCATCACAAGATGACCACATTTGTCACATCTAAAGCATTGTACTTTAGATAGGTCTCTCATTTTCTTGGATGAATGTTTCCCGTTGGTGTTTTTACCCCTTTTTCTTTTATTAAACTTCTTTCCTCTTGTGTGAGTTTGAGTGTGTAGGATTTGAATTTCATCTTTTGGAGCATTTGCAGCTATCCCTCTAGATATCAACCTTGACTCTTCTTGAATGCAATCTATTTTCAACCTTTCAAATTTAGGGAGTTTAGGTCGAGCACTGATGCCTTGAATAAATGATTCCCAAGAGATAGGCAGGCCGTTTAGGGCTATCATTGATAATTCCTTACTATCATAAGCATGACCAATTGCAGAGAATTGATTTCTCAAATCAGTTATTCTCATAAAGTATGAAGTAATAGTCTCTCCTTGGTTCATCTTCATTTGACTGAGTTGATTTTTGAGAGTAAGGACTCTATTAGAGTTGTTTATCTCGAACATTTCTTCAAGAGCTTTGAACATGGTATATGTTGAATCTAGTCTGATAATTATAGGCATTGGATGATCCTTCACTCCATCTACTAGCAATTTCATTGCTTTTGTTTTATTATTTTTGTTACAAGCAGTGGTTGCCATTGCACCAAAAGATCGACTTGTTAATGTTCGATACAACCACTAGACTTATAGAAGACACAGGAGGTGGTTAAACCATGTCACGAATCTCGAGGGGAGCGCTGACCATTTTTCCAACAATATCCCCCTCAGCGTTACCCGAGGGGATTCAAACCTGTGACCAAGCTCTGGTACCACTTGTTACAAGTAGTGGTTTCATTGCACCAAAAGATTGACTGTTAATGTCCGATACAACCACTAGACTTATAGAAGACACAAGAGGTGGTTAAACCATGTCACGAATCCCGAGGGGAGCGCTGACCATTTTTCCAACACTTTTCTCATTGAATCTTTTCATCTTTCTCATTTTGTTTAGGTTCCTTTTCTTTCACCACTGTGATTAATTCATTCTCTTTCAATATTAGTAACATTCAAAATTTTCAAGCTACGAAATAAGAATATCCATAAGAACATCCACAAATAAGACGTCAGGACCTAAATCCATAAGAACATCCACAAATATGAATATCATGATGTGCAATTATACAAGGAGGTCGACCATGAACATAAGAACATCGAATAATGTACCAAAAGAAACCGCAAACCATGAATCTTCACCACAATCCAGATCTCTCCACCCTAACTGTTAGAATAGGAAACCAATATAGAAAAGGACCCAAAATGTGAAACATTGATCACATAAAGAATATAAGGATGTGCGATCCAAGATATACATCCACACGAGTTCCAAAAACTACAATCCATGACCGCACACATTAAAACCCAACGATCACAAACCGCATGATAGAACCCTAAGATCGGTCCAAACAGGAAATAAACACGTTACCCATAGCCACTAAATGAATCCAAACTCAAACAACCCCAAACCAAAAGAGATGCGATCATAGGAAACTTCTCCCAGATATGTCCTAAACATCACAGTATAATCACACACACCAACTCCAACACAGGATCGAAAGCCAACTCAATCATTCAAACTGGAAAATAAGATCAAAATACAAAACATCTTTTTGGTTGATGCAAGATTGCCAACTACCCTAGGATGCTTTTGCATCAGACACCCTAGGTGAGAAAAAGATGTTCCATGAGAAGAAATCATGAACATTTGATGGGATTCAGAACATATATCCCATACTTATTCTTGATCCACATATCCTCTTGTCCTACAACCAAGACTGTCTTCCTTCTGCCCATTTTCTGATTCTGCTATGCACTCTTCTCCAATAGTAACTGATCTCTACCATCCTCTTTCTTCTTTTTCTCACTCAATGCAGCTTTGTTGCAATCCTTAAGCCACGTTTGCTCACCATTTTTACTTCTCTGAACCACATCACCATCAAACCTTCCAATGAGATTCTTTTTTAATCTAGTATCATTTGTACCTTGTTGTCGAACACTTACAAGTGTCATCATCTGTTGCACTGCCATAGCCAAAGATGTCATCTGCACCTTAATCTCTGCAAGTTCCTTAGAGATATCCTTCTCCTTAAATTTCTCCTTCAATATTTCATTTTCCTTTATTCCACTCATAGGAATAGGTTCATCAATTCTCAGCTTCTCATGTCTGCCACTGTCAATTAGACAACTCCACATCTACCATTCCTTTTTTCCTACAAAGGTATCAATTTATACTTGGATCTTCCTTTCCTTACCACAGGTATTAGCATGACCATCAAACATAACATGCCTATCAAACTACCAAGGTCTCCCAAGCAATACATGACAAGCATCCATGGGCAAAACATCACGTAATATCTCATCATAGTAAGTCCCAATCTTAAAACTAACTAGGCATTTCTCATCAATCCTAGCCTTAGATTCATCTTGCAACCAACTAACTTAATAAGGATTTGGATGTTTTCTCCTTTCCAACTTCAACTTACCAATCATTCTTTTGAAACAAAGTTATCAGAACTGCCACCATCGATGATAACATTACACACCTTATCCTTACATTTACATTTGGTTCTAACAAATTCCTTCTTTGCACTAGTTCGTTAATACATGCATCAACTCTTCTATTGACAAGAACTTCACCTTCTTCAACAACATTCAATGTATTCCCCTCTGAAGTCAATGTAACCTCTCTATCCAAATGTGCAACCCTTCTTTTAGGACACTACAAAGCCCCGTGACCTGTTTCACCACACTGAAAACAAGTACCTATAAATTCACCTTTTCCTCTTTGTCCACCATTGTAACCCTTAGTGGTTTGACTACTACTAAATCCTTCATCGGTTTGCTTAGGATTCTCCACCACATTACTCCTAGCAGTTGATACACTAGCCTTACCACCCTAGTTCCTGTTATTTTGCCTGGCTTCAAACCTCTTGTTCAACTTCTCTTCAATCCTTAATGTCATCTAATAAGCATCTCCAATTGTTGTCATTCAAACCGTAAGTAACTCCTCATGAATACTAGGTCTCAAACCATAGATATATCTAGCAACCTTTTCCTTGTCAACTTCGAAATGACCAGTCCTAATCATGATTTGATAGAACTCTTCAATATATTCCTGTATTGATTTGTCATCCTGCTTTAATGCTTGCATCTTCTTGAACATTTTCAATTCATAATCTACTGAAATAAATTGTCTCTTTAACTTTTCAACCATCCGATCCCATTTAGTAATCTTCTCTTTCCCTTTCTTATTTCTCTCCAATTGAACTTTTCTCCACCATATACTTGCATGACCCATTAGCTTTGTCTTTGCAAATCAAACCCAATCAGGATCTTCCACTTCTTCATACACGAAGTATTATTCTATCTCATTAATCCAATCAATCAATTCCTTTGGTCTAAGGCTACCAACAAATTTAGGAACTTCAACTTTAGGTCTCTTTCCAATCTTAGACATAGCTTTCAGAAATTTGGCCTCTTCTGGATCTCTGGCATCTTCTACAACTTCTTCAAAGTGTTCTTCCTCAAATTCTTCATCACTATCTTGACCAACTTTTGATGCAGTTCTCCTTCGCAATTCATCTTGTAAAGCTTACACTTGCCTCTGCAAAGCCCTAAAACCTTCATTGATGACTCCACAAACCCTTCTTGGAGGCATCTTCAATCTGAAGAATTCCGAGTGAAATCCTTTGCTATTCTAGCTCAAATCCACACTCTGCCACCCCACAACAAACCAATTCAGGATATTGCCACCGCAAAATCTGATTAATGCTCTAGTGACTGAAAATCCTCGCTCTAATACCACTTGATGCAGTCAAGACCGAAGAAGTCTCCAAAGGAGATGTCCAATCTTGTAGTAAGAGTCAACATAGCAGAAAATAAGAAAAGCACAACAAAGATATAACCAAATAACAACAAATTTATTATCAGGTAACATCAAATTACATCAAGCATGCCAGGTTGTTAGGCCTTCCCGGTTACAGCCATATACAATGAAAATAAGACTCAGATCCTAATTTCGATCTATCTAACCTCAAAGCTATCCTCTCTCTTAACCCCCTAGTGCCTAAACAAGAACTACAACCCAACTTATAAACAAGATTGCCAACCACAAGTTGGCTTATCTGATCATCAATCCCAAGATAAAGAAAACAATTTACAAATATATAGGCCAAGACCTAAATCCATAAGAACATCCACAAATAAGAATATCATGATGCGTGATTATACAAGGAAGTCGGCCATGAACATAAGAACATCAAACAATGTACCACAAGCAATCGCAAACCATGAATCTTCACTGCAAGCCGAATCTCCCCACTCTGACCGTTAGAAAAAGAAACCAATATAGAATTGGACCCAAAATGTGAAACATTGATCACATAAGGAACATAAGGATGCGTGATCCAAGATATAGGTCCACATGAGTTCCAACAACCACGATCCATGACCACACATGTTAAAACCCAACGATCACAAATCGCATGATAAATCCCTAAGATCAGTCCAAATAGGAAATAAACACGTTACCCACAACCACTAAATGAATCCAAACTTGAACAACCCCAAACCAAAAAAGATGTGATCATAGGGAACTTCTCCTAGATAGGTCCTAAACATCACTGTATGATCACACACACCAACTCCAACACAGGATCGAAAGCCAACTCAATCATTCAAACCGGAAAATAGATCAAAGTACAAAACATTGTTTTGGTTGATGCAAGATTGCCAAGTACCCGAGGATGCTCCTGCATTAATCTTGTAAAGAACTAAACCCTTCACTCTAAGACCAAACACATCCAATTTTGTTATCATTTCATACGCTGAATTTTAGAGGATGGACAGTTGAAGTTGGAGAAGATATATACTAGCAAGAATCCTGCAAATATGTTGACCAAGGCAATAACTCTAGAGAAACTGATTTCCTGCTTAGTTTCTATTGGTCTTCAAGCTTGATCATAGTGGAAATGAGAACTAGTAAAGTCTAGGTGCGTCAATCCAGTGGGAGCTACAAGGGCAGCAGTGTTGCTATCAGATTAGTCTCCAAGTGGGAGATTGTTGGTATGTGGCAATTGATCATGAAAGTACTGCGTAGTCATCATGTGTCCTCGCCAAGGTTTGGGGTGATGGCCTCTAAGGAATTTTTTTAATGGTTATGGTTTATTTTGTCAACCGACCTTGTAAACTACCTCAAAAAGCTTGATAAATAAGCAACTGTGTGATGAGAAATCATTAGATTGTAATTTTCTCTTCACTGGATAATAAAATAAGTGGATGGTTGTTTCTCTGGTGGATGTAGCCCATATTGGGTGAACCACATGTTATTGTATTTATGTCTTCTCTTATTTCTGCATTATCTTAATATAGTTTATTGCCCATAATTGTTGAAACCCTAACACCCCCCACACACACACCCAAATTGATTGCTCACTTTCTTCCTCATATGTTGCCACTTTCGCTTGCCATTTTGTTGCCTGTCTTTCTAAATCAGCCATATCATCCTCAATTGTCAATGGTTTTGCATCATCAGCCAACCTAATTGGAAAATAGACCGATTTCATTGAGTTCAAGCTTCTTATGTGTGTCTTGCTCCTTTATCTTCTTTGTGCACAAATCAAGCACTATTGAGTCAATGTGTTATGTTTTATTGTGTGGATGGTTTAAAAAATGCTTTGATTTCACTCACAACTATAAGTACCATAGGGTTGAGACAAAATTAGGATGGCACGAGTTTGAAGATTTAGGTGTTGTTGCACCAAAATCTTCCCACGACAAATTTGCAAAGACATGTATAATTTAGTAAGGTTTTTGTAGAATTAAAAGTTAAAGTAAACAATTAACTAAAATTAAACATAAACTATTTTTTATTTTAGCTTTAGAGTGGCTCTTCTATGAATGCATAAAGGCAAAGAGGACAATTTCGCCTCAACCCACTTTAAATCCATAACTCATCATAAATGATGTATTGAAGGCTCTGATGTGGAACTGACGTCTCCATACATGTGTTGATGCCAGCCATCACCTCATCCAATTTGAATGAATTGGAGAAGAAAAATATAGGATTCAACTTCAAATAATAGGCAGTGGCATGAATATGTTGGTGGAGTTGCTTGTTCCACCTTGTTGACATAAAGTTAGTTGTCATTGGCAAACATCAATCCCACTGGAACACCAGTACACCACACTGGTACTCATGATAGTGTAATAATTGTGAACCGGGTAGAATGAGCAAGTGAGTAGTGTACCTTAATCGGTCACGCTCATACCGGTCCAGGTATTGTCCAACCGGTCTTGGCAAACACACAGGGTGCAGATGATTAACCGGATATAAATCACACACTAGTTAAGTGCATGATAATCCAAACCGGATTATGCGGAGCGTTTTTCAATTAAATTGGAGTTACTTTTTCAGTAAAATAGGAGTTAGCTTTATTTTTTGTGCGAGCGTTTCAAGGTAAACTAAAGATCAGTTTGCAAGCTTTTTGATGAAGAGCTTTGCATACGTGATTTTTGGAGAGTTTATAGCTTGGCGGAACTGTTAGATGTATTTTTAACAAGATAATTTCTTAAAAATACAAGTCATAAGACATGAAAATGTTGTTGTTGAAAATCAAGAGCATAGAGCGAAAGAGAGCAGGAGAGTAGAATCTTCTGAGAGGAAATAAAGTCACAAAAGGTGAAAGGGAGAGAAAGATTCAACAACGAAGCAAAGGAAAGGGTGAACAGGTATGATCTGAATCGACAGATATAGTGTCATCATAAGATCATTGCTTTAGTTGTGAAGCATATTTAAATCCCTCAATCAGGGTGAACCCTAACATGTTCTATTGTATAAATCCCTTTATCGGGTAACATCTTTGTTGCTGTTTTAAAGTCCTCTGATAAGGTGACTCCTAACAGGGTCAAGATCCTAACAGATCTTCTATTAAATCCCATAATCGGGTAGCACTCTCACCAGTGCTTTGTAAGCCTCTAACATGAAAACTTTATTACTGCAGTAGTGGAGTTTCGTGGGTTTTGTCCCACCGTAGTTTTTTCCTTCTAACCGAGGGTTTCCAAGTATAAATTCTATGTTGACCTGTGCATTTAATTTATGTTTATGATTGTCATAATATTCTTTTGATTTCTGTATTAACAAGAATATTTAATTAAGAGAAAAAGAATAGAAATTGAATTTACTAATTCACCCCCCCTCTCAATAACCGATTAGGAACAACACACCTCTAATCAATAATTTTCTAGATGGGTTCATACTTGTTTTAATTGGAGCCATACAAATGCTAAATCACCGTTTTGGACTTGTCTAAGGCCTCATATAGATATGCTATGGGGTTTTTTGTTTTCATCTACCAACCATAGAAGTTCAACCAACAATTACGGCACCTAAAACTAGGGAGCATTTAAAAATCAAACCAAAAAATTAAACTAAATTAGAAATTTAAAGAAAAATTAAAAACAACAAATTAAGAAATAAAAAATTGACTAAATCAATAACATCACAAAACTAAATTCTATATATTATAAAATTTGCATCAAAATACATGAGAATTTTTCTAATGTTGCATATCAAGTTTGCAGTCATCACATGGTAATTTTTGGTTATGTATTCTAATGTTGTGCACCATCTCTCAGTTGCTGTCTAACAAGCTCTATTTTGCGGACAGTCCATAGTTGCTATGTAACAGGTTCTTATGTTTTCATGCAACATTTTTCAGTTGCTTCATAAAAAGTTTAATTGCCATGTAACAAGTCACTTTGGAAGATGCTGAAGTCCTTTATTTGTAGAAGTCATTCTTATGGACTTCAATAATGATGGTTTTTGGTTGAAGTTGTAGCTCCGAACACCCTTGTTTAAGGGTTGATGCTCAAATTGCTATAAATATTTTTTATTTTTATGTACAAGGGAGTGGACCCTATTCCACAATAAATGTATATTTTTGTCATAAATCAATATATAATTTTTTTAAATTAAAAACACTACCTTGTGGATCATCTCCATGTTCTTGGCAATCTATCACAAAATAATCTTGGTGACCCTCTTTGCTTTGGTTGTACCACCATAAAGACTTATAACCACCTTTTGCTCTTAAAAATATGGTTAATGTTTTTCTATTTGGATGTGATACTTTGCAATGTAATGAAATTTGTTGCAAACTAAGTGATTCTTGTATGCATGAGCTCTTTGAGCGTGCTTCCTCATGAGATTCAAAACTCGTGTGGTTGTAGATGTATTTTGGATTTCCTCAAATCCTCAACTACATTTTTCACCCAATTATGTTTCCCTTTTCTCTAAAGGGAAATTCAATGTGGTGGGTAGAACAATAGCTCCAAAACAAAATCGGGTCTCTTTCCTCTAGAAGTTTAATATCCTACACAGATGCAACTACATTGTTTGTGACTTTCTAAACAATGTTTTCCACCCCTACCTCCATCACCACCTCTTCCAACAAGTTGCCCATGGTCTTGGCATTTTTTACTTCACTAGAGATTGCAATGGACTTGAAGAACGTTAACTGCCCTCTTGTATCCTTGAGGAAGTTGATTAAGGTTCAGTTCTTGCCATCTACACACGTCATATAAAATGTTGTAGCCCTTCTTTTTCGAAGTGATTTTTTTGTTCATTCACTAGGAGCTATGTATTATTGACTGCATCCTACAATATTGGCCCACTCAGTTTATAAAGGCTTGATATTTTTTTTAGTGTAATCAGATTTGAGAAGATAGAAAGCTAATTTTTTTAATCTTTTAATATTGAGAAAAATATTGTTGAATATTATCTTTATTTTTCACAAATAATATTGATGCAAATATATCACTTTTAATGCTCTGAATATGCTAATAACTTTTATGCAGGGAATCAACAATGCTGATATAAATCAAAACTACTTCTGATCTATTTTGTAGCCAAAATATAAATATGCAAGAGTAAGGGCAGACTATACCAGAGTCAAAGTATATGTCAAAGATCTAAGAGCAATCCTCAACCTTTTGTGATCTGCAAACTTATCAAATAATCAAAATATACTCTTGATAAGTATATATATTGAAACTTTGCGTTTATATATATATATATATATATCGATTCTATGATACTTGCCGAATGCTATTAATACAAATATGTTGTCAAAGAACAATATGTTGATGATCTTTTTATTGTTCTTTTCTGCAATGATCTTGAACTATTAATGATTTGCTAATATAGATAAATGTCACTTCTTCAATCAGCAACCTGTAAGTAATCCAATGGCAGATTAAACAAATGAAACATATATCAATATTGTTTAGTGTGTGTGGAGATGTATGATATTTTACTTGCACTGTATATATTTTTGTGTGTTCTTAGATCATGCATCTCAAGAGCATATATAGAATGATGAGGGGGCATGCTTTCCAACAGGCATGCCACCTCACAATGGGTCGCAACTTTTCATCACCGATAACCAATGTGTCAAGGCTCGATAAATATTGTTATCGTTAATATAAGACATCACGATTATGATGGAAGTTAATCACCATATAATGGTTATAATATTAATCGACACCAATAGTTGATGGAAGTTCATACCAAATCATGAATATAAGTTGACACCAATAGTCGATAGAAATTGACACCAAATAATGAATAGAAGTCGACACCAATAGTCAATTTATTTGGTGTTCGATCATTATCAGTTTTAATAAAGATGATCAAGTTTAATCTACTTGTCATGTGTGTGTGTATTGAGTAATAATACCATTATTAATCAATATATATATGTACACATGATAATTGAATTGGTCTCATCATTTACTCAATTCATTTATGATCTTTTAAACAAATGATCAAGTTTAATCTACTTGTCATGTGTGTGTGTGTGTGTGTGTTGAGTAATAATACCATTATTAATCAATATATATATGTACACATGATAATTGAATTGGTCTCATCGTTTAAACAAATGAAACATATATCAATATTGTTTAGTGTGTATGGACATGTATGATCTTTTACTTGCACTATGTATATTTTTGTGTGTCCTTAGATCGTGCATCTCAAGAGCATATATCGAATGATGAGGAGGCATGCTTTCCAACAGGCATGTCACCTCACAATAGATCGCAACTTTTCATCACCGATAACCAATGTGTCAAGGCTTGATAACTATTGTTATCGTTAATATAAGACATCACGATTATGATGGAAGTTAATCACCATATAATGGTTATAATATTAATCGACACCAATAGTTGATGGAAGTTGATACCAAATCATGAATATAAGTTGACACCAATAGTCGATAGAAATTGACACCAAATAATGAATAGAAGTCGACACCAATAGTCGATTTATTTGTTGTTCGATCATTATCAGTTTTAATAAAGATGATCAAGTTTAATCTACTTGTCATGTGTGTGTGTGTGTGTCTATATATATATATATATATATATATATATATATATATATATATATATATATATATATATATATATATATATATATATATATATATATGTATGTATGTATGTATGTATGTATGTATGTATGTATATGTATGTATGTATGTATATATATGTATATATATATATGTATATATGTATATATATATATATATATATATGTATGTATGTATGTATATATATATATATATATATGTATGTATATATATATATGTATGTATATATATATATGTATATATATATGTATATATATACATATATATATACATATATACATATATATACATACATATATATATGTATGTATATATATATATATATGTATGTATATGTATATATATATGTATATGTATATATATATATATGTATATGTATATATATATATATGTATGTATATATATATATATATATACATATATATATATATATATATATATATATATATATATATATATATATATATATACATATATATATATATATATATTGAGTAATAATACCATTATTAATCAATATATATATGTACACGTGATAATTGAGTAAACGATGAGATCAATTCAATTATCATGTGTACATATATATATTGATTAATAATGGTATTATTACTCTATATATAGATATATGTATATATATTGAGTAATAATACCATTATTAATTAGTATATATATGTACACATGATAATTGAATTGGTCTCATCATTTACTCAATTTCTTGGTTTCATATGTTATGCATGAGTATACATGATAGTACTGACCATGATTTATAGTATAGTGTCATGCTCATGAATAAATGAATACATGTATGTATGGGTGTATGTGCATGTATCTAATGTCACATATACACATACATATGTTACTGAATTTCCCAAGCATACTATTGATCATGATGACTACTATCATCAATATATCCAAGCATTTGTGCATCATACGTCTGAAGCTATATCCTTAACAATCTTGAACCTTTTATTTACCACGTTTAATGTGGTGACTAGTTGCTCTCAAGAAAGGCTTGTCACAACATTAAATGGAGCAAAAAAAACCTAGAACTATGGCTATTCATGTTACAATGGTAATTGCATGATTTTATTCAAAGACTGCAATGTGCATATATAGGCAATTACATTAGTGATGTTTCCTAAGGAAACCAGCGAACATTGAAAACTAAATTAGAAACAAATCTAATCTACCTAAAAATTCATTATTGACCATATATATATATATATATATGGAAATATTATTCTAATACCCTCCTTTAATGGTCAATTTGTCAACTACACCAAGTTGCCCCTTAATTTTACAAACTTGTTTGGGCATAGAGATGTGGTGAGAATGTTTTCCTTCTGATCCTTAGTTGGAACATACCGCAACTACACTAATTCATCTTCTACAAGCTTGCAGATGAAAGGACAATGAAGCTCAACGTGCTTGGTTTGCTTATGGAAGACATGATTTTTGGCAAGTTCAAGCACCCCTTGATTGTCACAATACAAGGGTGAAGGACTTGCTTGAGACATTTTCATGTCAGAAAGCATCCTTCGAAGCCAAATTGCCTCAAAAGTTGTTTTAATAGTTCTTTGATATCCTGCTTCAGTGGAGGAAAGAACTACCACCTCTTGTTTCTTGCTATTCCATGTGATTGCACCTGTGCCCAGACTAAAAACATACCTAGATGTAGACTTCTTGTCATTAACACGACCTGCCCAATTCGAGTTTGTGAAACTAATGAGTCTAGGATCTTTGCTTTTGCCATACAGAATGCCAAAGTCATAAGTGTCCACATATCTCAGCACACGCTTTGCTGCAGCTTAGTGTTCAGCTCTAGGGGTTTTTAGGAAGTGAGGGATGTAGCTCACAAAAAAATTAAGGTTAGGTCTAGTGGCAGTGAGATAGATAAGACTGCCCACTAGTTTCCTAAATGCGGATTCATCCCCCATAGGTGAATCTGATTTGGCTAACAACTTCAGCCCTTTCTCTATAGGTTTGGTTGCAAGTATGCAATATTGCATTTGAAACTTCTCTAGCAAACTCTTGACATACAATGCAATATTGCATTTGAAACTTCTCTAGCAAACTCTTGACATACAATGGCTAAGAGATAAAGGTATTGCCATCTGTCTTCCAAACCTCAACACCTAAGCAATAATGCATAAGTCCCAAGTCTGTCATGCCAAAGGACTGGCACAAACTCTATTTGATTTGCTCGATCAAAAGTGTTGAACTACTAGTAATGATAAGATCATCAACATAGATGAGAAGGAGAAGAATATCACCACTAGTAGTTTTGACTTATAGATTGGAATCAAAAAGACTCCTTTGAAAGCCTTGATCACTGAGGTACTTATCAATCTTTATGTACCAAGCTTGAGAAGCCTATTTTAGGCCATAGAGTGCCTTCACCAATCCGCATACCTGATGTTCTTTATCGACAACCTTGAAACCAAGAGGATGTGTCATATAGATTTCTTCCTACAACTCACCATTGAGGAATGCACTCTTGACATCCATTTGATGGAATTTCTATCCAAACTGGGCTGAAATGGTGAGGACAAGCTGAATGGTACTCATTTTGGCTGTGGGAGCAAAAGTCTCATCATAATCAATGCCCTCTTTCTGTGAGAAGCTTCTAGCAACAAGTTGAGTCTTGTACTCATCAAGGGCTCCACTAATCTTATACTTAATGCACCCATTTGCAACCAATGCACTTCTTCCCAAGTGAAAGATCAGACAGAACCCAAGTGTAGTTTTTTTTGAAGACTATGGTGTTCAACTTTCATAGCTTGTTCCCACTCAGGTGTACCTTTAGCCTCTAATTAAATTTGAGACTCATAAAAACTATGAATGTTGACCATGAGAGCGAAATTAATTGTATTCTGCTACTTTCTCTTGTTTCTAGCTAATCTACCCTTAATGAACTCATCACCATGAAGATCACTTGTGGTCTTGGCCCACCACTTAGGCTAAAGAGTAGAAGTACCAACATCTGATCTAGGGATGGTTGGAACAAGGTCAACAAGATGTAGATCAACATCTTCTTTAGGAAATTCGGGTGGTGCAATTGATGCAGGAGCATCCTTGGATTGTTGGCAATATTGCATCACCCAAAAAGATTTCCTTTTAGTTTGTTCCTGTTAGTCAGTTTCTATGCTTTTAGTGGTGTTCTTTGGACTTGGTTCATTTGCTATTGTGAACCTCAACATATGTTTTGGACATCATCTTTGACTTATGTCTAGGTTCGCACCTCATTTGGATACTTCATTGTGGAGTTATTATGGATTCTTGGTCAGTTCAGTGTGTTCTTCAAGTTTTAATGGTTAGTTGGAGTTTTCTGATCTTGCGAAGCAATTTACCGATCACCAAATCTTTGTGGCTTATATCAAGGTGTTCCTTGATCTTTGGCCAATGTTTCTCTTGGATCACACAACATTTTGACAACTTGGCATTGAGATCCTTATGATTTGGGTCTTGACCTATATTTTGGTATTATGTTTTCTTGTTCTTGGAAGATGTGATAGATCTGGGCTGACTTATGTGTTGCGAAGGCTCTATATATTGAGGCCTTTGATCTTTGTTTAGGGCAGGTCTCAGTAGTTAGTATTTTAGAGGTTGGCATCTAGGGTGGATCTGGATATTGTGTTTGTAATCAAGCATGTATGCCGAAAGTTTGTAAGCGACATGTTGCTAACCAGTTTGATGTAAATCTTTGATTTTGTGATAATGCAAAGATCTATTGTAGCATGTTGATTATCTATTCTTGTGTCTGGTGTTGATTGTTTTCACTGTATGAATTGTGCTGCATGGTTTGGACCATCTCTATTGGGGAAACTCTTGCCATGACTACATCATTTGGTATCAGAGCAAGGTTGATGTTCTTGTGCTAGTAGATCTGAGTTCTTGAGCTTCCAAAGCCCTAGTTGAAATTGTTTTGGGGTGGTTGAGTGTAAATTTGGCCCATGATTGCAAAGGACTTGCACAAGGGGATCGTAGACGAATGCTTGTTGGTTGAGGACCTTGATTGAGTTGTTGAAGGCATCTGGAGGGTGAACAAATCATCAAGTTGGAGGCAGTCTGCAAGTGTGTTTGATAGATTGCTGAGGTAGAGGCAATTGGCATCTTGTAATTAGTTTGTTGAAGCTGAGGCAGTTGCACTTGAGGATGCCACCTAGAAGAATGAACCCTAGAAGGCTAGAGAAAATGATGGAAGACTTCAAGAATGAGATGCAGAATGAGATCAGAAATGCATTGACTGTTGCGGAGGAATCCTGAGATTGAAGAGGAATATGAGGAAGTTGTCGAATATCTTGAGACTATAGATATCGAGGTACCTGCAGATGAGGAAAGATTGTCGAGAGCTATGGTACAAGTAGGTAAAAGTCATAGATTGGATGTTTCTAATTTCTTTGGTTCATTGCATCTTGAAGATTTGATAGATTGGATTGGTGAACGGGAAGATTACTTTGAGCTTGAAGATATCAGAGATCCACATAGGGTTAGGTTAGCAAAGACTAAATTCAAGGTTCATGCTGCCTTATGGTGGAAATAATTATAGAAAGATAGGGAGGAGAATGGTGAAATGAAGATCACTAGATGTAGACTAATGGTTGCTAGATTGAAGGCTAAGTTTATTCCAGAAGATAATCAATTGGAATTGTTCAAGAGGTTGTAGAATCTGAAGCAAAAAGAGATGAGTGTGAAAGAATACATTGAGGAATTTTACAAGGTGACAATCAGATTTGGTCATCAGGAGATATCTAGGGAGAAGGTGGCTAGATATATTAATGATCTGAGATTCAATATTCAGGATGAGCTAAGTATGTTGAGGATTAATACAGTTGAGGATGCTTATCAATATGCATTGAAGGTAGAAGCTAAGTTGAAGAGGAGTCAACAGAGTAACCCTAGAGGAAAGGAGAAGCAAGTGAGTAGCAATGGCAAAGAGAAGCAGATCCTTGAAGATGAGTCAAAACCTAAGTGGAATAAAGAACTTGATCAAAAGGCATCTATAAAAGGAAGTGGTAGTAGGGATTTCAAGGGTACTTGTTTTAAGTGTGGCGAGAATGGACATAAAGGTTATGAATGTCTTGAGAAAAGCATGAGTAAAAAGAATCTTGTAGCACAGGAGGAGCTAACAGCTGATGAGAACTTGTTGGAACCTGAGATGGGAACATCTCTTATGCTTAGGAAAGTTTTGATGAGGCAAAGTAAGAAGGAAGCTAACCTTATACAAAGGAGGAATTTATTTCAAACTGTATGCAAATCAGGAGGTAAGTGTTGTAAGATTATTGTGGATAGTGGAAGTACTGATAACTTGGTATGAGAAGAGATGGTGCAAAAGCTTGGCTTGAAGAGGCTGAGACATCCTTGTCCTTATTGGATAAGTTGGTTTCAAGATAATCATATGGTGGATGTGAAGGAGTAGTGTTTGGTGAATTTCAACATTGGGCATTTCAAAGGTGAAGTATTGTGTGCTATTGTATCTATGAGTGCTTGTCATATTCTATAGGGTAGACCTTGGCAATATGATAGAGGAGCTATCTATGATTGTAGAAGAAGCTTGGTCACAATAGAGAAGGATGGATAGAGATATACTTTGGTTTCCTTGAAGGAAGAAGAGAAAGGTGTAAGGAATTTGAGCATTGTGAATAGGTACAGTATAAAGCAATAGAAATAAGAGGTTATATTAGGGGCTGGTATGGATCTGAGGAAGGATCTTGTGGGAAGATCTAAATGCAAGATGAAACCTGATTTTAAGGTAGATAAAGTTGAGTAGCAAAAGACCTTGGTTGTTGACAAAATAGGGCCTTGTAGCAAAAGTAAGTCAGATGTACAGAGGAGAAGAAGTGTTGATAAGAGCCCTTTACTATCTTATGTAGATGTAAGACAGTGTAGGGTAGAGTAAATTGATGGATCTGACAGAGGGTAGAGAAGAGTTGAGGAAAGTTGCAAACAAAGAGGATATTCGGATCAAGAATGAACATGGTATTTATGTCCTAAATCTTTGTTGGTAAATAGATTGTTCTTCTTAAATAAACTCTCAAATGCCCAAATCTGAAAGAATAATTACATGCCAACAGTTGGATAATCTTTTATGAGGTTGATAGATTTCCTCTGAATTGAAAGGTATAGCTCCCTTATAGAATGATATGCAATGAATTTGTTTTATGCCTAAACTAACTAGATGTGTTCTTAACCCGAGAACGGAAGAGGAAAACCAAGCTAATCCTAGGCAAGACTAACTCAGGCAGATTTAGATATTAAACATAACCAACCCCAAGAATTCACAATCTTATGACTCCCTGGCATTGATAATGCAAATAGATGCAATGCAGAATGAAAAATGGAATGCGAGTTAAATATTCAAATTTCCATCATAGGAATGCATGCAAACACTATGATCCACAACACATTCGTTATTTGACACAAAATGCAAGATAGTGTCCAAGACTGAATATACCAACACTCTGATTGAATATAATCAGAAAAGTAACAACTAAACACTCTGATTCAGAATGAAACTTTTCTCTGTTTTGAACACACAAATACAATACTCAGATTTATTTGCTCGCAGTTTATTGTCAAATCTATTACAGAAATCAGAATAATAGCCCCTATATGCAATGAAATGAAATGCATAAACTAACACGCCCTCCCCTCTACTCCAGCTCTCCGACTATATGCAGGAAAAGAAGACCCCGTACAATGGAAAAGAATTTACAATAAAAAAATCTTCCTCTCTGACTATTTAGTTCACCTTCTTTGTGAATTTTAAGTTTCCAAAAACTAACTCTCGATCTTTTCTAATTCCTATAGATTTTAGAAGAAAAAGTCTTATCTTTAGAAACTTCTTCACTGTTAAAATTACTTTAGCTTTTAATTCTTTTCCAAATGTTAATTATGTGAAAAGGTAGTGACTTTTCAGCTTTTGTTCTTTGCTCAAATCGGGACTGTGTCTTCAATCTCTACATGGTCGAGCTTGAATATATTTATGAATGCACGATGAATGGTAACTAATCGAAAGGAGACCCATCAACTCTATTGATCAAGTTTCATGCTTCAAAACAAGCCCGGGCATTCAATTTCTCTGCAATTCATTTTCGACCACTTGTCCATGGGAAATTCTCATATTTTGCAATGTTGGAAAATGAAAACATCTAATGAAGAGCAGGGGTTTTCATATACTTTGAGCATTTCAGTCCACCGGGTTTCTCATGCTTCAGGACTTGCAATTTTGAATTCCCCTGTTTCTTTTTGTATCACCTATCAAGCAATGTTGGTCTGTGCCGCTTTATTCTAGTTAACAATACTTTCACTTCCGTTATGAATGTTGAATACTTTGCAATCTATCAATTGTTGTCCTTGCTACCATTTTTAACATCTCCTTATCTGGTGTGTCTTCCATGATTACCAAAGTATTTGAACATTAAACTAACTGGTTTACATCTGTATATCATATCTTCAAACTTTGAACCAATCCAAGAGACATTGTTAGGAGGAATCAAAGAACGTTGAGGGAATCATTCGTGGGAGGCAACTTTAAAGTTTCAAAATAGGGGTACTAAAAGTGCACCTACAATCTTGTAAGATGTTCATGAGTTCCTCTCATGGAACATCTTCTCACTAGGGGTGTTTGATGTAGGAGCATCCTTGCGTCGTTGGCAATCATGCATCACCCAAAAAAATTCCTTTCAGTTTGTTCCTGTTAGTCAATTTTTGTGTTTTTAGTGGCGTTCCTTGGATTTGGGACATTTGTTGTTATGAACCTCAAGGTATGTCTTGAATACCATGTTTTACTTATGTTTATGTTCACACCTCATTTGGATACTTCATTGTGGAGTTATTCTGGATTCTTGGTCAGTTCAGTGTGCTCTTCAAGTTTAATGATCAATTGGGGTTTTCCAATCTCATGAAGCAATTTCCAGATTAGCGAATCTTTGTGGCTCATATAAAGATGTTGCTTGATCTTTGGCTGACGTTTCTCTTGGATCTTGCAACATTTCGACAAGTTGGCATTGAGATCCTTATGATTTGGTTCTTGACCTATATTTTTGTATCACGTTTTCTTGTTCTTGGAAAATGTGATAGATATGGGCTGACTTATGTGTTGCGAAGGCTCTATATTTTGAGGTATTTGATCTTTGTTTAGGGTAGCTCTCAGTAGTTAGTCTTTTAGAGGTTGGCATCCAGGGTGGATTTGGATATTGTGTTTGTTATCAGGCATGTATGCCAAAAGTATGTAAGTTGCATGTTGCATGCCAATTTGATGTAAATCTTTGATTCTGTGATAATGAAAAGATTTGTTGTAGCATGTTGATTATCTATTCTTGTACCTAGTGTTGATTGTTTCCACTGTGTGGCTCATGTTGCATGGTTTGGACCATCTCCATAGGAGAAACTTCTATTATGACTGCATCAGCAATAACATGCCTGGGAAACTTTACAACTTTAGAGTCAAACTCTGTTGAATCCTTCCTATTAGGTGGACCTAAAAGAAGACAAACAACCAAATCCTTAGCCTTTAGATGATGATCCTTAGAGCTTAAAATGGGAGGAGAGAGTTGAAAAGGCCCTCGTTCTTCATCAAAGAGTACATCCTGACTGAATATGAGACGATTAGTGTCTACATCAATCAACCAATATGCTTTTTGGTTTTCATTGTATCCTATGAACATAAGCTTTTGGCTCTAGGAATCCAACTTTGAGTGCTTGACATGTGGAATCCAAACATAAGTTGTTGAGCCAAAGACTTCCAGGTGACTGATTTTGGGCTTTCTGCTAGACTAGGCTTCCTTTGGAGTCTTCTTCTTAATGGCTTGTGTGGGAGACCTATTCAGAAGATAGACCTTAGTGTAGGATGGTTTTGCCCAAAATTTCTTTGAAACATTTCTTTGTTCCAACATAGAGCAACCCATCTCAGTGATTGTGCTATTTCTCTACTCAACAACATCATTTTGCTGAGGGTTGTAAGATGTGGTAAGCTAATGCTTGATACCATGATGCGCACAAAAGTTGGAGAAATTAGAAGAACAAAATTTCCCCCCTCCTTGTCTAACCTAAGAGTCATTATTTGATGACAAGACTCTTTTTCTACCAAGGCCTTAAACTTCTGAAAACATGCTAAACACCTTTGATTTTTGTTTAAGAAGATTCACCCACACTTTTTGACTGAATAATCAACAAATAATGGAAAATACATGGACCTTGTAATTGAAGGAGTGTTCATTGACTCACATATAGCAGTATGAACCAATTGTACTACCTTGGAGGCTTGCTAAGTATAACCATTTGAAAAAGGAGTCCGATGTTGTTTTCTAGCTTGACAAGCTCTGCAAAATCCATGATTCTAAGTCTGAATCTCAAGTAAGCCAACAACCAGATCCTCCCAAACTAGCCAAGAGAGATAATGTATGTTTAGATGCCCATACTGTTGATGCTAGAGATTACTGATGGAAGAACTTTTGGCTTCCATGACATGCTCCCGAGAATCACTAGTGTCAAAAAGTCTGTAAAGCCCAATGACCCTCAATACCTACAACAACTATAGTGCGAGTCTCCTACTCAACAATGTTGCATTTGTGTGAACTAAATATCACATCCAGCCAAGGAGAGTGTCTCATAATTTGACTGATAGAGAGAAGGTTGAGTTCCATGCTTGGAACGTAGTGTACATTGAGGATAATCAAATTTCTCCCACTAGAGTGAATCTGCATGTTGCTATTGCCGACAATAGTATACTCTTCCCCTCCTCCAAAGATCACTGAATCGGTGAATGACATGTACTTTGTGAACCAATCCCTTCGATTAGTGAAGCGTCGAGAAGCACTTGGATCAATGTACTAGGAAGAGGACTTTTCATGATCTATTGGTCTTTTAGCCATAAAATCGTAAAAGACAGACTCCTCAGTGTGCTATGCAACATTGGCCTTTTGATGAGACCCTTTGTAGTGCTTCTGCTCAAAAGCCAAGCGGTGCCAATAGTCTTTCTTTATGTGGCAATAATTGCATTGAATGTTCTTCTTGGAGCTATCCTTGGATTGACCTAGGCCTTTTTGCTAAGAGGATTGACTTTTCCCTTTGTCCCTAGCAGAGGATTTTGTTGTGAAGGCTTGTTTCAGGATGAACTAGCATTGCTACTGAATTGCTATTTCCATCGATCCTACTGCAGAAGTTTGGTGCAAAGATCTGGAAACTTCAAGTCAACATTATTTGAAGTATTGTTAAGTGTCTCAATAAAGTGCTCATAAGACTTTGATAGGATTTTCGAAGTGACCATGTCATCTTCCTCCATATTCCAACAAATTGCTTCCAATTGATCATGAATGTCTTGAATTTTTGTGAGATGCTCCTGTAGAGACATCCTCTCATCCATCACCATTTGAAAAAACCTAATTATTGGTCTTTTAGCCATAAAGGTGTAAATGGAAGACTCTTACTCAGTGTGCTTTGCAACATTGGTCTTCTACCAAGACCCTCCTTGCCGCTTCTGCTCAAAAGCCAAGCGGTTCCAACAATCTTTCTTTATGTGATAATACTTGTGGCAATAATTGCACTGAATGTTCTTCTTGGAGTTGTCCTAGACATTTCTGCCAAGAGGATTGACTTTTCTTTTTGTCCTTAGTAGAGGATTTTGTTGTGAATGGTTGTTGGAGGATGAACTAGCATTGCTATTGAATTGTTGTCTCCATCGATCCTACTGCAGAAGTTTGGTGCAAAGATCTGGAAACTTCAAGTCAACATTAGTTGAAGTAAAGTTAAGTGTCTCAATAAAGTACTCATAAGACTTTGGTAGGATTTTCAAAGTGATGACAACAATGTCTTCTTCCTCCATATTCCAACCAATCGCTTCCAACTAATCATGGATGTCCTAAATTTTTGTGAGATGCTCCCGTAGAGACATCCTCTCATCAATCACCATTGAAAAAAACACGTTCTTCAAAAAGAACGCATGATTGTTGTTGGACATTTCATATAGGGCCATCAAAGGATCCCAAATTTATGTAGCTCTCTTGCCTAAGGGTACTTGAGGTAGTTGATCATTAGTGACTGATAATTTAATGAGCATCATGGCTTCCCGATTCTGCTCATCAAAATTTGGACACTTGACAACAAAAAATGCATAAGGGGCTGGAAATGAGCATCACTCTCATTAATTGACATAAGCATAATAGTATTCATAGCTGCAATAACATTTCTATTGTGTTCTTTCCTAATTGTGACCAAAAAATGTTGAAAAATGCTATGCATTAAATCATGCAATCACATGTCTATCATGAGATGACTCATTCTAATTTTTGCAGAATGCTTTTAGTATTACAACTTTTCTAGTGAAATGAAAACTTTTGATGTTCCCATGATTTTGGAAACTATCAACGATTTGTTGAAGTACCTCTTTCATTGTGTTGTCTTCTTAAGGTTCTTGAGGTGCTAAGATTCTTGTGATCTCCATTAAACAAGTAACCAATAGCCTTATCTCACCATCTGAATGCTTCAATGACTTGTTTTGACTCAATGCAGTCACTGTAGGAGCAAGAGGAATTTGCAACAAATTAGGGGGTGATTGATCTACAATGGTCAAACATCCTTCCAATTGGATCAATGCGATGAGAACATTTTCCCTTGTTTGTTATTCCATCTCAAGTTTGCTACTTGTCTCATAGAGCATTTTGGCCAACTCCGATATGTCATTTGATGCCATTTTAAATATGAGAATCTTTTTTCCTTTTTTAAAAAAAATTTCCCAACAGGCTGGCAGGAAATCTGTGCTCTAATACCACTATAATAATCCCTAAAGGATTCTTGCCCAATCTGCCTCAAAATTTTGATCAATCCATAACTTTTTAACTATGGATATTTTATCAAATAGTTTGCATTCAATCATTGAATCATAACATTGATATGCTAGCCTAAAAACCTTTGTTTGTTGTTAGATGTATAGATAATCTTGGTTGAGATTTATCATTCAGCTATCATATAATTTGATAGAAGATAGACACTTGCAAATAGTAAGCATAATGAGAATACATATATTTGTAAGAAATTTCTGAACTTTTAGTCACACAAACTCAGATTATGAACAAATGATAATTATGTGGATAACAATCATCAAAGGTGAGATATGATAATACTGCAAAGTTCAACATATAACCTATTAAATTGATTGAAGTCAATTAAGAACACTTGCAACTGTAATTTCTTTGCACACAACAATGATAATCCTCTTGGATGCAGGGGATAGAATTTAGATATGATCGTCCCTTCAAAATAAGTAGGCCATCACCAACTCCGTCAAACAATGTTCCTTCGAATGGCTACTTCTTGTAGTCTCAACACCTGTGAATCTCAACTCCTGTACAGTGCTATAATTTGATGTTTTGTCACTCGCAAAATCAAATAATTCTAATGCTGGCTAAAGATTTTGGGCTCATCCACTGTGCAAGGGGTACAAGAGATGCAGTTGCCTTGAGAGCAAACAAGAAGTCTGGACTCCTTTTTGGTGTTGGGATGTGAAGCCCAACGGTCAGATGACCGTTAGGTTTCTCCCACCTCTTCCTATCTTGAAAGCTCTATCTATAAATCATTGTGGTGTAGCCATATATTGTAATGGTTGTAATGGGAAACATTGTACTGGATTGTACTGTAGACTGATTAATATAATTGATTCCTTGCTTGAAGTGTGGACGTAGGTAGATTGCCGAACCACGATAAATATTGTGTCAATTGTGTTTGTCTTCTTTGTATGTTTAATTTCATTTTCTCTGCATCTTTAATATTTACAATTGGTATCAAAGCCTGGTGAGGTTGAGCAGAGATGGAAGAAGATGTTGTAGCTCATTCAGTCATTGAAGAGTTTCTTAGCCATTTAGATTTGTTATAAAATAATATTGTACAAATGAAGGCTGAAATGAAACGCCATGTACATTGGTGGGATGGCTGGAAAGATGAGGATAACTTGGCTACTGGTGTTGACACGAAATTGGAGAGGCCTGAAAGAGGCAAGTCTGAAAAGAAGAAAATGGTTTCATCACCGTCCCCTCATCTTGGGAGGTGTTTTAATTGCAGAGAGTCTGGTCATTGGGCTAGAGACTGCAAATCTAAGGATTTGAAAAATAAATGTCACAAATGTAGAGAAGAAGGTCATATTAAAAAGAATTGTCCTAAATTATTCAGTCAAGCAAATAAGGCTGATGTTGAACAGATTGAAGAAATGGAAATTGATGTCATCCCAGTGGTGAAGGTCGATCATGATGATGCCTCGATTGGGCTTGGCATTAATTGTCCAATTGAGCTTGGCATTAATTGTCCATGTGCGAAGTTTGGAATTCCGCTTGTTTCCCTATCATCTGGGGCAGCTGAAACGATTTCTTTAACTATTGGGTTAAAGAGGAAATTAAATTTGTTCAATGAAGAGTGGGATAATTCATTGAGGAATAAGAAGGGAAGGTTTGAACAGGTGGAGTATGACATAAATGTGCTTCTTTCCTTTGACAATGAGGTGCTCAAGGAGGCAGTGACACAGCATGAGGTGGAGGCCAGAAAGAAAGGCTTGTATATTGACCAAGAAGGAGGTCAAGAGACCCAAGTTGTTCCTCATCCTATAGATGAGGAGGCACATAGTCATTTGATTTCATCTTTTAATGAAGATGGAAGAGGTATGGAATGTAGTAGTGAAATATGGAAAGTAGAATTGTTGGAAAAACAATTGCAAGCCAGGCTTCCTTGCATTTTTTTTCCCCTGAGGTAAGTAAGGAAAAATACAATGCCTTAGAGAAGATCCCTGCGTTTTGTCTCCCCGATGATGACTCTATTTGGCGTCTCTCTACAACAAAAGATAGTTTGTTTCCTTCAAATCTATTTGGTCACTTCGTCTCTCTGCTAGATTGGTTGAGCTTCGGGCAAGCAGATATCAAAGATACTCTACAATTGGTGAGTGAAAGGTTTTATTCACCTTCAGGTGCGGAAAACAATAAGTTTGACATAAAAATTGAAGGAAATGGAGAGGTAGACATGTATGAGGAATTTGAAAAGAAAATAACAAGCGCTCCAAGAATGGTCTACAAAAGCAATAAAATTGGGCATACCAATGAGGAGCATATCCTTGAGGCTATTTCTAGCATGCACATCGTGCTAGGTGACTTTGAACATGGTGGTAAGTCACAACCTTCAGTTCTTGCCAGTCACGACAAAGACAAAACTATTGAAAGTCTGCAGGCTCCCTTTGTTGAACATTGCTTCCATACACAGGTTGTTCATGCTATGCCACATGAGCACGGTAGAAGTATAGAACAGAGTAGCCAGACAAAGGCTTTAGGAGCTAGTCAATTGGGTTTGCGAGAACTCGCAGGGATCATGGGTAAGCTTTGGAAGAAGCCGCTCAGGGATGGCATCGATTATGTTTGTCTTTGGAAGAAGCATATGAAGATTGTGTTGTGCGTGTTGGATTTGAGGCATAGGTCTTAGGGTGAAGGTGGGCACAAAGAGAGTGTACCATTTTTGTTCCTTGCCCATGCACTGGATTTGATTTCCAACGAGTTTGGCAGAATTGTCATTATGGATATTTTGAGCAATGTGTTTGTTCATAAGATAAGGGATTTGTTGAACTCGGCTACCCTTACTCAAGAAGGGGCGGTTAATGCTTTCTATTTTTTCAGATCTGATGTGTGGAGGCATGACAGACTCATGAAGGATGTGTCGCCCCTATTTTCTAAAGGTGTAGAGAGGTTGATTGTTGGATTTATGGATGTTGTGGATCCTTATGTGGATGAGACAAAAATATATTTTGAATCTGCAGAAAGTGGCAGCTGTGACCATGCATTTATGGGTGAGTTTGCACCTGGAAAATTTGGAGGAGAAGACATTTTTTACTTTGATCTGACTTGGAGAAGGCTCATTCAGAGTGTGTTGGAGCAGAGTTTTGCAACCTTGAGATCTTCTCAAGGACTCATTGTTCGTTGAGATTTGGAACAAGCAACAGGGGATGCCGCAGTACATGGCTGGGCTGGTTGGACTTCACGGGGGAGATTGTTGGGATGTGAAGCCCAACAGTCAGATGACCATTCAGTTTCTCCCATCTCTTCCTATCTCCAAAGTTCTATCTATAAATCATTGTGGTGTAGCTATATATTGTAATGGCTGTAATGGGAAACATTGTACTGGATTGTACTGTAGACTGATTAATATAATCGATTCCCTGCTTGAAGTGTGGATGTAGGCAGATTGCTGAACCACGATAAATATTGTGTCAATTGTGTTTGTCTTCTTTGTATGTTTAATTCTATTTTCTCTACATCTTTAATATTTACATTTGGTACAAGTTTCCAATCTAGAAATGAAACTTCAGCGATAAATTCCAGCATTGACTGGAATGGTTTACACAGAAATGGAACTATCTTCTAATAACATCCAAAGAACATGAATGAAGACCACCGTAATAAACTCATGATAAAAACACTCTAAATAGCAGACCGGGTCTTCCAATATGTCTTTCAATATATTCATAAGAAGAAGGTACTGCAGCAGATGATGACTAATGGATGTATCTCGCACCCCTAACAGTGAGCGTTCTTCCTGTATATGAATACCTTGATTTGTTGTGTACAAATGCACAGACTCGCAAATATTTCTACCTTAACTGAGAGTTGGAACCCAAATATCAAAAAATCCTTGTTGTGGGATGGTCAGAGGTTGCGATAACAAATCTGGAATGCTCAAGTCCAACTTGATTGTATTTTCAACTCCTGATGCTATTCAGAAATATAATTCTTGATATGTATTGGTAAGGATTCAAATATTAAGCTGCCTTATTTCCTCGATAATAATATAACTTGAAACCTTAGCCAATAATCTTCTGGATGCCATTAATAACCATGTTGACACCAAACTTTATAAGCTCAAATATAAATTTCCTAGTTTGTGCGGTAAAAAACAATTGACGGCCCACACATATCAAACACAATGGTGAAACATTATACTGATGGAAGATATAATAATTCCTCAACACAATCGAATTTATATGAAACTTAATAGCGGCAAAAATCAATATTAAACTCAACACGACTAAAAAATATTCAGAATATTATATTTTGCAGAAACGATACAAACCACAAACCTTTGACAATAGTGCTCATGAATATTTGCAAAAAGATAATAATCTCAATTAAACTCACTCGAGTATATTTTTGATGAATTTTATTATTAATTTTGAAAACTTTTCAAATTGCAAATATTGTTAGCAATATGAGTTATCATTAGTGTGTTTCACAAAACCCATTCCCACCGGTAAAGGATCACCGGTCGCTCACATTACTTTGAAGACACCGATAGATAAGAACAAAATGTTTGCACCGGTTGACTATTTCGATAGACACCGGTAGACCGAAAAGAACTCAAAACCGGTCTTATGAGGCAAACCGAGTATAAGGGTATATCGGTCTAACTGCAAGATAGATTCGATCCAGACTTTATGGATTAGTTTGAGTTACAGTCTAAGTTAAAAGCCTGATTATACAGAACATTCATCACTCAGAGGTGGAGTTAACTTTTCCACAAAACTGCCACCCATTTTTGAGAAATTTTGGCATACGGTATCAAAAATTGAAGTGTGATATATTGTTGGAAAGCTCTTTCTGAGCCTCACGGTGGGCGCCAAAAATGTGTGCTAGAAAGTAGTCACACTTCTGTGAATCATTACATCCAAGAACACTCAACAGTGAGGTCTCGAATAGCAATTCACAGCTCTCTATTCGTGGAGTGCAGAAGTTGTATTATGAGGGTCTCAGATCGACCTAGTTAAATCCATGCAAGTACACCAAGAAACAAGAGATTCAAGGATGAGAAGCAAGAGTGTTAATCTCTATTGATCATCAAGTTATTGTATGTTAAATGAAACTAATCTAGATGATAACAATGCAAAGAAATAAACTATGCTATTGAAATGCAAGTTTTACTCTCCTTTACTAATTAACTATGTGAAGATTAAGCTAAAACAATGAAGGAAACTAAGCTAAGATGCTATGAAGATTAAGCTAATATAAATATGAAAGCTAGAATGTAATAATCTTTAAAACTCCAAATATCGCCAAGAAAACCTGCAGCATAACAAGAGTATGAAAATTCAGGATCTGAAATAAGGAGAGGGATCCTTATATAAGAAAATGTGGAAGAGAATGCATCTCTAGGAGCAATGTGGGATAAATCGAAAAAGAGGAAACAAAGCTCATTTTTTAGAAAGTGTGGAGAGAAAAGGAATTTTCTTTATTTTTAATTATTTGTTTCTCTTTTTCATCACAAAAGAGCTTTAAGAGGATTATTTATTTATTTATTTAAAAGAATGATTCTCTTTTAATTAAATAAGATAACATTATATATTTAAAAGGGAGATATTATTTAAACAAGATAAAATCATTTAATTAAAAGGGATTTTAATTAAATAAATTTAGTTTATTTAAAAAATATTTCTTTCAATTAAATAAGGCTATTTTATTTATTTAAGAGAGAATATTTCTTTTAATTAAATAAATTGATCAAACTTTAGGAAATATTGAAATGATTGAACTAATTAGGATTGATCAAAGGAATTGATTTGAATTTTGCAAAATATTGATTCAGGAATTTGATAATTTAATAAATGGGGCCTAAAGTCTAGGCGACCATTTTAGGGTGTATACAATAACAAGTATTTATCATTGAATCACTTTGTTAGTGGTTCCCATTTGAATGGGAACCAAGAACCAATCACCTTATTAAAAATTCCTACCGATTTGGGAACTATACAGTCCTTACCTTTGATGAGGTTTCTCCCTCAACTAGGAAATAAAGCACCAAGCACATCATTATCAACAATTCCGACATGATTGGGAACAAAATGGTCTTAGCTTGTGTTGCAAGTTCTTGATACACTCATAACCATTGAGCTTTGAAATATTTCCCATTACTGAATCACTTTTTTAGAGGTTCACATTTGAATGAGTATCAAGAATTTCTCACCTAATCAACAATTCATATCCCTTTGAAAACTATTTACAATCCTTACCTTTGTCAAGGTTTCTCCCTTAACTATAGTTCTGACTTGATTGGGAACAAAATGGCCTTAGCCTATGTAGGGGCTTCATGAAAAAATTCAAAATATTTCTCATTTCCTACAATTCTATCAAAGCTTTGTAGCCTAACCAAAACTAGTCAACAAATGTGGATTTTCCAAGAAATCGAGAGTTTTGAATTCATAGACATGCAAATACAAAAGCAATGTTTTCACACACTATAACCATACAAAATAAACACAAGCTCAAACATGCTAAAATATATACACAAAGAGTAAATATCAAAGTTATAAAACATGCTAGAGTGCAAACACACTACAAATGGTGTTCATTCATATATGACACAATTAAAGAACACACGCCATTCAAAGTGAATGATCAAATTAGTTCAAGCACACGCCATATAAATTTGATTTTCAAACATACACATGTACACACATATGCATGCATTCACCCAAAGTGAACATCATTCAAGTTTGTTTACATGCACATTCCACATAAGTGTAAATCAACATTCTTCCATACACTCCACACTGAATGATTGTGAAAGAACACATGTCAAATTTATTAACAACATGCGCTCACATGTAATGAATGACAATGTTAGTAATGACATGTGCTAAAGTGCAAATATACTACACATGAAGTTCATTCATATATGATAAAGTTAGAAGACACATCATCTAGAGTGAATCCTAAAATTACTTCAACCACACACCACATAAAGTTAACTTTCTACCATACACATGTATGTACATATGCATGCATTCACACAAAGTTAACATCATTAAAGTTTGTTTATACACATTACACACGAAGTGTAAATCAAAGTTCTTTCCTACACACCAAACTAAATGAAGTAAAAAAGATGAAAGTCAAATTTATTCTCAACATACAAACACGTGCAATGAATGTTGAAGCTAGTTCAAACAAACACCACATAAAGTAAAAGTCGATTTTGACTTTCAAAATAAATAGAGAAAAATAAATTAATAGAAGTGAATTCCAAACATACTTTAACAAAAAAAGTACATCCAAACATAAAACTAATGTTAAATTGTGAACACATTACATAGAATGCTCTCAAACATGACAAAGTTAAAACATGATACACAAAGTGAATGTCTAAGTTCAAAGATAAAATATAAACTTTCACACAAACAAACATGCACATAGAGTGAATGATAAAGTTCAAGCAATAAATATACACAAAATGGATGCCTAAAGTGAAAATGCACTTCCAACGAAGAACTAGTACATGCCAAAATGAAACTGAATGAAAAATAATTTGAAAATAAAATTCAAACAAAAAATTAATTTATGTCAAAATTCAAACATGTGCACAAACTAAATGTCAAAGCTTAAATACGTGCACACACACAAACACAAACCAAAACCAAAACTTAAACACATGCATGCTCTCTCTCTCTCTCTCTCTCTCTCTCACACACACACACACACACACACACACACACACACACACACACACACACACATAACTAACTTACTTTAAAATTTAAGCATGCAACATCCCACACACACACACTTCTCTCTCTCTCTCTCTCTCTCTCTCTCTCTCTCTCTCTCACACACACACACACACACACACACACACACACTTCACACTATAATTCAAAAATGCAACATGCCTGACATACACATACACGCATACAATTCATTCTAAAGTTTACTCACATTTCAAACAATATTCAAAAATACAAGTGGATGCTAGAAGTCAAACTTACACATAGAGTGAATGATGAAGTTCAAATGAAAAATGTACACAATGAATTCCTAAAGTTAATACACACTTCAATAAAACAATTAGTGGATGTTAAAGTGAAACACACTAAACAAAAAAATTAAAAGATACTTTAAACAAACAATTACTGTATACCAAAATTCAAACACACAAACTAAATGTCAAAGCTCAAGCTAGCAAACACTTCATATAAACACAAAAAGAGGGAATGCCAACAAACAATATAAAGAGATGCCAAGTTAACTTGAACAATAAGGGAATGTTTCACACACTTCAAAATTAAAACATGCAAACAAAGTGAATGTCTCAAAGTTCTAACAATAAATGTACACAAAGTAAAAGTCTAAATTTCAAATACACTTCCAACAACTAATAGATACCAAAGTGAAACACGCTAAACATAAAAATTTAGAAGTCACTTCAAGCAACTAATTAGTGTATGCCAAAACTCAAACCAAAGTGTCAAAATTTAAACATAAAACTTAAAAGTTAAACAAAGTGTCAAAATTCAAGAATAAAAGTGTCAAAAGTCAATACCAAAATTCAAACCCAACTTTAATAAACAATAACATTTTCAAAATTCCAACACAATTCACTATACAGATATGTTAACAACACAAAATTATTACAACATTGCCAAACCTTGTTATAATTAAAGAATATTATAGTGCTTAACAATTATATCGTACCACAAATGTCAAGTTATTATAGGTAATGAAGTTTGAAAATAAAATTAAAAAAAGGTTAACTTCATGGAGTAAAAAATAATATAAAAACTAAAAATAAATACTAACACATAGAACACAGAGACACTAGGCCAAAAAGAATGGTCATGGCTAATGACCATTCTTCGTAGCCTTAGGAAGGGGGCAAATTCAACCCCTCCCAAATAAAAAATATTAAATAATAAATCAGTGACAATTTACTGGATAAACATTGTCTCAATTTACATATTAAAAATGTAACATATTCTTCAGTTTTAGATATTAAATATTGCATTATCCAGTAAACTGTCTCAATTTGCAAATTACATTTCAACCAATTTTAACAATTGGTTAAAGAATACAACACTTTCTCCAGATTTATATATCAGATATTATATTTAGCAACGAATTCAATATTGGAAACATTTTTCCAAATTCTTGTATGTTAGACGCCAACAGTTACCTAGCTCCCAAACATTTTTGAATATTAGGTCCTCCTGTCAAACACTCAACATCATCATGATTTAAATTTAGATCAATTTCCTTACTAAATTAAACTGTCAGACAAAAGATTCAACAAATAACTTCAATAGATCACAATGTTACATTCAACAAATAACTTCAATAGATCACAATGTTACAGAATCTTTTAGATGTACCAAAACCTTCAAATGGAACCAAAAATCTGACCAATCTGCCTCACTCTGCTATACAAAATGATAGTTAATATAAAGTATGCTCTAATATAAAAAGTTTAGAAGTATTTATTTGTTTAATCAGCATGCAACTCTATAATAGCACTTCTCTGTGTTAACGAGATAAAGCACACCCTGATACACAAAGCAAAGTATGTTAACATTTATTCTCTAATTCATGGGGATGGTGATTGAAAATGAAATATTTGGAGCCATAATTAAACAATTCAAGCGCATGTTTTCCAACAACAATCCAAAACTGGATTAAACCAGGGCATTGATTTGTGGAAGAAGAATTTGAATAGTTAAATGTAAAGCAAGATAGAAAAATGGAACTGTGGGTGAAGTATAATAATTGAATAATATGCTTTTGAGCAACCATTGTTATACTTCAAGATGCTTCTGATTTTAAGTGAATGCAGCACCTCACACAATTACTAAATGGATCACATGTTCTTAAACAAAATGCAACAGTTTGGGGGAGGACAGAATTATATATAATGGTAAAGTTTCTAATTTCAATCAGGTTTCTCTCTCTTTTAATAGAAAAATAATGCTCATAAAAAGTAACAGCTGCTGGAACCTGGTTATTAGACTAATCGTATACTCAATTATTTTCGCTCTGCACGAAAATGAAGGGTTATGAGCTATTTTCAGTTGCAGAGATTGCCTAGTTATAAATCTTCTTACATTATGTTGTGCCGGCAATAAATATGGTAATTTTTCCCCTTTTCCTTGAGTTACCAGGTTGTATTTGACTGAATTTGGACTACAGACCACTTTTGAAGAAACATGCAGATACGATTATGTTCACAACTTCAATGAATCCAAATCCTCTAAAATTCTTTTTTTCTAAAAAACATTTGATGAAATATTATTTATGTGATAACTGAATGTTTTGAGTCTTAGTGGCATGGCATTTATGTAAGCATAGACTCCTTTTGTTATACATGGATTTAAACAGCTCAAAATAATTGGACTTTCCCCCATCAGTTAAGCGTTCAAAAGATTTGAGACAGCCTCTCCGTCGGGGGAATTCCAGCAGTATCACATGGCTTAATCCTGAGGTTTTGACAACTGGATTACCGCTAAGGGAATTCCAGCAGTAATACCTACCCGACTTTTGTCTTTTGGTTAGCCATTAAAGCTCAGTGAGTTATCTTATTCGTTGTAGATTATAAATGAGATATTTTAATGTGCTAAAGTACTGAAACCCCTGGGCAGCCATTAAAGCTCAGTGAATTTGGAGTTCCAGTGCACGAATTCAGACGCATTGCTGTGAAAAAGCAGTAGCTCAGCTTTGCTTTTGTATTAAAGGAGGCGTGTCCTTTTTTCCGAGACAAATTAAGATGTGTGTTTGAGCTGATGGAACTCTAAATTTTGGCAGAATTTAGAGTCCCAAATATGATACCAAAAGGAGAATTTTCAGATCTTACCCACTACTTATGTTCAAACAATATAAATACTAAAGTTATGCTCAGAGGAATATATTCAGAACGATACATATGAGCTGTGAACAGTAAATGAAATCTATAAAAAGAAATAATGAAATCAATGGATAAAAACTCTGATGCATATCTTGCTACAGACCAATGAAGATATGAGGATATTAAAAAAAATGGGTCACAAAGAAGCACTCCAAATATAGATGATTGTCAGAAATTATGCAGCCCTCAGAATCAATTCTACATAGAGGATTTGATTTGAAATACATGCCGTAAATTATACAAGTTGCTGGAGTAAGGATAAACACGTAGTCTGAACACAGTATAGAAGTATTTCGAAACAGGCAGGTTGTATTGCCCGTATGAAGCAAGTAGACACAAAATTGCCAAAAATAGGAAGGCATGTTTGTCAGCGCATAGCAAATCCAGAACTGTCGAGTATGGGATATGAGCAGTCCAGTCAGCCTATGTTTCCACGCCACATACTATGGAGCAGCACAATACATGGATTAGACTACACATATCATCATTAACGAGAAAACCATTCGCGCTAGAGACAAGAACGAAGTGAAGCGCTGGAGATATACAGGCGTCGAGAGTACGAGTCATGCGATGATGTATACACAGAAATAACATACTCAGAAATTGAAGAACGTGGATAGAGAATGACATGAATAGCAGCGAAGAGGAGTATCAAGTTTTTAAAGCCGCGTCTAAGGTGTCATCCGGTAAGGCATTGAGTTATGTCTCGTTTTACATCACAAATTAAGTAATTGAAATTTGCAAGGCTTGCCTTCGAAATAAAATAATAATTCTGTATAATTGCCGAGAACTACTAAGCTCCACCAATACAACAAAATCCATATCGAACAATCCAAGTGCCAATAATTAAATTAGTTATCAGTTTTTAATGAAAAGACAGATTAAGGAGTGAAATATATTTTATAGAAGCATGACTTTTCATTTGAAAAGTCACATTCTTTAAATAAAAAAGCATATAAATAAGCGATTTTCTTATTTGAAAAAGACATTCGAAGATAGAAGCATTTTTTATATATTTTGTATGGAGGGATAAGGGAAATAATATGATTTTATAAATATAAATTTATTTTATTTTAATAATAAAATAAAACATCTTTTGTTATTTATTAAAGACATAGAAAATTAAACTATTGATGAACCGTTTTTTATAATTATTATTTTTGAATATTATGTGCAATTTAAATATCGGATAAGTGGATACAGTCAGATAGCATCCTAAACTCACGCTGAAATAATTTAGGATTGCATAAATATTTGATTTGTCGCGTCTTGATTATTGAATTGATTAGCAATATAAATGCTTTGAACATTATAAAGTTGTACGTAAACTTTCATTGAAGTTGACTTTATTGCCCGAATAAGCAAAGGCACTGGTCTTATTATTATTGAAATATTGGGTTTATATATGAAGTTAGAAAATTTATCAAATCCTTCCTACAAACCTTATTAATCATTACACAACATTTTAATTCAAACATTCAACGTTCAATTTCATATTAATCGAGTTCGAGGAATTTGCCAGCCAGAGAACTCACAAGCTTAAATTCGCTATAGAAAAACCTTGAAAAAAGTGATCAGGTTCGAGGTGAAGGTTTACCCGCCTAGGTGTAGCGAAGTCTAAAATGCAAGGGAATTTGAATTATTCTCGTTTGTTGGCCAGAGCTGATTTGGAATCCTATTGGAGAATTGGCAAACTCTTGGATTTCCAATCTGTGGTTTTGGGAACCAACATGAGCGGCAATTAAGAATTAGCAATTGGGAATCTACGGAAAATGGTAAAAATGGAAATAATAATCTAAAATAGAAAAAAAAGTGTTAAATTAACTACCAGATTAGTTTTTGACTGTTATGTTTAATCAAAATAAAATAATCTAAATAAGCTAAATTGTACTAAATATTTATTTTATTTTTCTTTTCATGAAATTTTATAATACCTATAGTAATTGTGTACAAGGGGGATAAGACAAGTGAAAAGCTAATTTATCAAAGTGAATAATAAATTCAAAATTTATAGTCTTTTAAAAAATAATGTTTTAAATTAAACTAAATTTAGTGAACAAAGGAAAATAAGATGGATTATTTCCAAAAAAAATGATCTTCAAATAAATAAATCTATATGAATCATAGCATTTACTCGATTGATTTCTCAGCTTAAGTATGGTGTGTGTATAATGCACAAATTCAAAAGTTGGTACCTATTGTATTTCCTGACGCCTTTGATTTGTGATGTGTAGTGCTGCTTCTTTTCTCCTTTTCGTCCTCACTGATATCTTTACTAGGTTCCATTGAAAATCATCGCTCATAGAAAAAGACAAATACATGATACCAATAAAACTTAAAAAGACAAGAATCTACACATAAAAATATACAACATAAAAAAAATGCATACCAAACATATTAAAGTAGACCTCCATTAAAAATCATCACCCACAGAAAAAGACATACAAAAGACCAATAAAACTTAAAAAAAGAGGAATCTACACATAAAAATATACAATACAAAAAAAGAAATGCATATCAGATATATGAAAGTAGACCTCCAAACAAAATAAAAACAGAAGAGGCATGACCATGCCAAACAAAAATGACGAGTAAACAGAAATGAATGACTTTGCCAATCAAGCTGTTAAACAACACTACAAATGCAACAGAAAACCATGTGTTAGCATTACTATTAATAATATATACATTAAAATTCCTATAAAAAATTAACTTGCTTTATAACTAAAAATATAAAAATAAAAATAAATATGATTATGAAATTTAATATTGCCATATCAAAAACATATAAACATTAAGAAGAAAGTACTCAATGAGCACATAATATATGAAGAAAGTGGTCAATGAGCACATGAATTTCAGTAATGGTCAAGAAATTAGTATTACTCAATCAGCACATAAATTTCAGTAATTATATTGGACCATTGATTTACTATACGCATCTCTAAAGTTTGCAAAACACTGTGTATGGTGCAACCAAGAATTCCTTTGGAATAAAATGCAAAGAAATTTAGAATATAAGATTGCAATTAGAATATGGGACTATGATATTTATTGTAAAGAATGGCTAGTCGATGTGAAGAATAAGTAGCAGATAGTGCTACCTGAATGCAGATTCAATGATGGAGACCAACCGCAGAGCCTTCAATTTCAAGCCAATGAGCATGTCCCTGAGACATGTGACATTCTCTCCGAGTTTTGTCATTCAACCCAAATTGGGCTGGTCGCTATGACATTAGCAACCTTTGATGTTCCTCCTCTCTAGACTGCTGAGGTGGAGGGACGAAGGAATGGGCTTATAGCACAAACTCCTCCATCCATCCTCATTTGCTCTGCCCAAGACAAAGGCAATTCAGGAATTGTAATGCTTCCTGCCAAATATTCCTGCATAAATCCATTCTCTCAATCTACAGTATTTTTTTAAAAAAAATTGATGGGAGTTGAAGGAGTGTAAAAGGAATTACCTTGACAAGAATTTGCCTCCATCAGTACTGCTCTGCCTCTTCCTTTTGCTTTCCTTCTGCAGGGCATTGGAGAGGATGAGTGCGAGGGCAGAGCTGAACACTGCAATCGATTGAGCAGGGGTGCCATTTCTGCTATCAAATGTGACATATAAGAGCTCTATAATAAAACTGCACAAACAATCAATGTGGCTGACCTCTCCTGAAACAAATGTAGACAAAAAATCCACTAGAAAGTAACCTGAAACAAATTGCACCGTTCATCCCCTGTTCACATACCACTGGCATAATCAATTCCACAATCATCTTCACCCTATCCCATGACATCACAATCTTCGACTCCTCATCCTTACGATATATTACGATGCCATTGCTCTGTTAAAAGTGATGCTCCTTACCAAAGTCATTGCAGTCCACCTCAGATACTCCACATCTTGTTTTTTTGCACTACTCAAAATAAGTCTTGAAAACATCCTTTGTTCAGATCGTTAGACTAGCTGACAACAATTGCAGTCTATTTTTGAATCCCATAACTCCTAGATTATAGCCACCTTTTCATTCAGCTAAAGGGGGTTTTCAACATTGTACAACTCTTTATACTACGTTGACAACCTATAAAATTTATTTTGGTAAGCTTGAACAAAATTTGGCCAATAACAATGCATTGTCAATGTACACCTAGTCCTCGTTTAATATACCATACAAAGTACAAGGATTTATATTGCAGACAAATTGATCTCATTTGATCATCCATGGACGCTAATCCAATCTATTCATACTTGACTTTTTATGCACGATGATGTCTTTCAAAAAATTTATACAGTGTGTTGCTTTCTCTCTTCTTTTTCTACTTAAATATGTAAACATGCATTGAGAATGTTCAGCAATCAAAAGGTTTGTTACAGGCCATGAACGGTGGAAGATGCAAGAAGGATGATCCCAAAAGAAATCTTCCCACCGTGGGTTGTTTTTCCCAACCTTCAAAAGGTAAACGATTATTTGGTGGTTATCAAAAAAATAGAATTACAGTCAGAAAGAAAATAAAAAACATGAAATAATAGATAAAGAAACCAATAAAGTAAAATTACATGTAAACTTAACATTACAACATTCATCAAGTCTATGAAGGGAATCTGACTTCGCCAATCAGACTGTTTACAACACTGCCAATGCAACAAAAAATCATGTATTAGAATTACTATTAATAATATATACATTACAAATCATAATAAATTTTAACTTGTTTTATAATTAAAAATAAAAATAAATATGATTATCATAAAATACAATTCTGTCATTGAAATTAAAAAATCCTTTATCAAGCATATATATTGATTAACAAGATCAAACAGAAAAATGTACAAAATAAGCACATGAATACCAGTAATTATATTGGGCTCATTACATTACTCATCTTTACAGTTTGCAAAACATTGTGCATGGTGCACCAAGAATTATTTTGGAAAAGAATGCAGAGAAATTTAGGAGCATACTTGAAGAATGGCTTACAAGTTACAACAATTCAGCCAAATGGAGATCACTGAAGGAGATATAAAGCTGAGCGATGCGCTGTAGAAAGTGGGCTGCTTGAAAGATGTCAGAGGTGCTGAATATGTGGAACACAACATTCCTTCATAGATTATATAAACAACCACCTAATAGCCTTTTCATCGAAAACAGGGTTAAAGCTTCCTGGCATTTAAAGAGGAGTATTGTTCAGCATATGCTGCTGTTTCTTTTGTTGATGTCATGAATGTTTAATCAAATCCTGAAATAACCACAAGATGATAAATATTAAGTTTTAATGCATCCACATGGACACTTCATAAACAAGATTCCAAAAAAATGTGATCATATATCTGTCAATATTCTCCATGACTTTTGGAATTTATACCGCATTCTCTTATATTTAAACTTTGTTTGGTTGCTACTCTACATTTTAACCAGAACTCCAGTGCAAATTTTGTATACAAGATTATTCCATATACTTTTACCACCTTATCCAACAGATTCACAGTGAAATCATCGGAAGCATCCATGCAGTTAAGGTCTAATGGAAATGGGAACATTAGTAAGAGTGTAAACAATGTTCAGATCACTACAATTACAATTTCTTGTAGCCTGGGTTTCTTCCTCAAAAAGACATAAATCTAGGATAAGAAGGGATTGTCCAATCAGATGAAGTATAATAACAGGGAGGATATTAGTCAGGGTGTGAAAATAAATCTAGGATAAGAAGGGATTGTGCAATCAGATGAAGTATGATAACCGGGAGGATATTAGTCAGGGTGTGAAAATCTATGCGGAAGATTTAAAAGCCGTGAAAATGCCCTAATTTAATGAATCTTGACCGGTTAAATCTGCAACATTTTTGGTGAACAATGCACCCAAAATGAACCTGCCTGAGTCCAAGCTGAGAGATGATCTTGATTGATAACACATAATTCAAAGAATTGATAACACATAACTCAAAAGTTGCAGACCAAAAGAAGAAAGACTTCTACTGATGAGGGAAGCACAAATATTCAAAGTTGCAGACCATTTTGGAGTTGGTAAGACATTAGTTCATTGGGATTTGGTAAGACGTTGGTTCATTTGCAAAGCTTAACGTCTCGTTCTAATAAAATGCAGCAAGAAGTAGCTTACATCCAGTTGCAATTCATTAATATGGTACGTAAAACATCGCACACGTATAAGAAGAATCACCTAGAAGAAGAATTGAGCTCTGCCTCTTCCTTTCGCTTCCCTATGCAGGGCGTTGGAGAGGTTGAGCGCGAGGGCATTCAATTGAGCAGGGGCGCCATTTCTGCTACCAAAAGTGACATATAAGAGCTCTGTAATAAAATTGCAGATTCAATCAATGTGGCTGACTCTCTTGCAAAAGATTATATTAAAACAAATGTAGAAAAAACAACAAGAAGAAAGTAACCTGAAACTATTTTCTCTTTCGATAATTGCAGCAATCGACAAGAAAGTAACCTGAATTCCACGATAATCTTCACCCTATCCCGAAGAGAAGTGACTGCCCTGCTCCTCAATTAAAGGTGCCAGTGGAACTGTGGAAGCGTGTTTTTTTTTCTCAACGGTACTGCTTTATTTTAACGGCCATGCTTTTTTTTAACAGTTGTTTCAGAGCTGTTAAGGCCCTGCTTTTTTGTAACTATCATGCTGTTTTTTTAAATAAAAAAATAGCACATGTTATATTAGGGCACGCTTGAGAGATGGAATAAATAAATGAATGATTTTAATGATCAATTGTGTCATTAATCAATCGATGTTAATGACAATTGATGGTCATCATTAATCCAGTAGTCACTCGCCTTTTCCCTAATGGTCTCTTTACAATCCTAGATCACAATTTGCCACTCCTCATTCTCTATAAGAGGCTTTTCCATTAACCATTTATCATTCCATAATTGAATCTTCCCAGCTTCCATCTAGCTCCTTTACTGATCAGATTCTTACCCTTGTTGATGTTGTTCCAGACAAATGAGCCCTGTGTATCATTTTGAGACTGTAGGATACCTTCAAGAGAAGTGAGATGGTATTTGCTTTTAATTATAGAATTCCATTCTTATTCATCTTGAAAGATCCTCCAGCGTTGTTTGGCTAATAAAGATTTATTAGTATTAGTTATATTTCTAATACCCAACCCCCCAGCTTCTTAGGTTTACATACCTTCTCCCAGGCCACGAGGCTAAGTCTCTTTTTCTCTTCTACTCCTGTCCATAGGAACCTTTTTTGAATTTTTTCAATAAGGTCAACATACTTCAGAGGAATTTTGAACAGACTTAGAGCATAGACTAAAAGATTTTGAAGAGTAGCCTTCAGCAGTTGAACTTTTCCAACTTGGCTAAGAATCATCCATTTCCATCCAACCAACTTGTTATGAAATCTGTCTAGAATTTCATTCCAAAAATTGGCTTCTAGTTTCAAGCACAGCGGCAAGCCTAAATAAGGGGCAGGATGCATCCCTATCTTGCAACCAAGAATGGAAGAGATTTTATTCATTCTGTCTTCAGGAGTGTTAAAAAAATACAGGAAACTTTTCTCCCAGTTTATAAGTTAACTTGTGGCATTTGAGTAAACATTGAGGGCCTTTTTCAAATTCCTCGCCTCTTTGATAGAAGATTCTCCCATAAGAATCATATCATCAACAAATTGTTTGTGAGAATACTTTAGCCCTGCAGAAGAAGGTTGAAGGCCGGAGATCTTCCCTTGAATAACCAAGTTATTAATGAATCTCCCAAGGCTTTCATCCATAATGGCAAAAAGGATAGGAGAAATGGGGTCTCCTTGTCTCAAACCCCTAGAAGGTCTGAAGAAGGGAGAGGAGCCCCCATTCACAATCACTGAGGAGGAAATTGTAGTAACCAATTGCATAATTAGTTTAACCACTCCCTGATCAAAGCCAAAAGACTGAAGAATTTTGGAAAGCAGCTCCCATTCCACTCTATCATAGGTTTTGGATAGATCCAACCTCATCAGGGAGCCCTGTTTCCTAGATTTCTCCAACGAATGGATATTCTCATGCACAACCATAATGGAATCCAGAATTTGTCTCCCCAGGACAAAGCCATTCTGTTGAGGAGAGATAAGGTGAGGGAGAAGCTTTAAGAGCCTGGTAGTGAGGACCTTAGACATAATCTTGTATAGGGAGTTACAAAGACTGATAGGCCTGAAACAGTTAACAGCATTAGCTCCTGGTCTTTTCGGTATAAGAGCTATAAAAGTATAGTTAAGTTCTTTAAGGATAGATTTAGATCCAAAGAACTCTTTCACAGCACCGCACACATCTTTCCCAATGATACTCCAGAATGATTGAAAAAATAACATTTGGAATCCATCTGGACCAGGAGATTTTTCTCCTTCAAATGAGAAAACAACCCTTTTAATTTCTTCGTCCTTATGAATAGATTTGAGATAGTCATTATCCTTTGAAACCAGCAATGAGGGAATGGATATTAGCAAAGAGTTTTGATTCTCTTGGTTAAGAGTTTGCTCTTTATAGAGTAGAGAAGCAAAATAGCCCATCATTTATTCCCTTATTTCCTCCTCTCTTGATAAAGTTCCCCTGGTAGTAACAAGAGAATTAATTTTGTTCATAGCTTTATGCTTCATTGTTGTAAGATGAAAAAATCTTATGTTTTTGTCTCCCGCTTTCAGCCAAAGGGACCTAGATCTCTATCTCTAGTAGGTCTCTTCTTTCATTATGATGTTATGATAGTCTGCTAGAACTTGGTTTTCCTCTTTTCTCATTTCTTCAGTCAATCTAGTGTTTTGAATCTTATCTTGAATTTCTTTTAAGTCAATTTGAACCTTGCTCTTGGTTTGGAAAATATCACCAAAGATATCCTTATTCCACTATCTTACTTTAGCTTTAACATTTGCCATTTTTTTTGCCACTTGATACATTTATTTTCCTTCCACTTTAATTTTCCACCAATCTCTTATTCTGTTTTCAATGTCTGGGTGAGACAGCCACATTTTTTCAAATCTGAATGGGGCGTTTCCTTTCCCTCTTAAGGGGTTTGCTAGAAAGGAAATGGAGTAGTGATCTGAACCAATACAGTTGAGAGATGAGAAAGTACAAGAAAACTTAGCATACCACTCATGATAAAGGAGGACCCTATCAAGCGTAACCTAAATAAGATCAACACCCACTCTCATATTATTCCAGGTGTAATCAATACCTTGAAGATCAACATCCAACAAGCCTTCAAGAAAACTTTTGTAATTGTTATTGTAAGGATTTTCTAGATTAATAGGGAAGACCATGGTAAGATTAGTGGTTGATGCCTAAGTAAATCCTAAATAACCATCTTATATTAAGATTATGTAACTATTAAACCAATGCTCCTCTCATAAATCAAATTAGTCATTGTGCTTAAAATTGGCCTTATGCTAAATGTTTGATGTTGGGCAATAGAAACTTTCTCACCCACACCATCTAGCTATGAACTATGTAGAATGGTTTAATAGATATGGGTAAACAATGGCTCTCACACATATATCAAATATGTTATATATTCACTAGCATATAGAAACAACATGCATATGAAATAATATTTATAAATTAATATTATTGTTTCAATTTGTTTGGAAGGAAAATGAGAAGTAGGATTTAAATCTTCACAAAAGTAGTCTCTTGCATGTTCTCTCTCCAAATTCTATATACATATAGAATACTTGCTCAAATAAATGTTGTATTGGCATAACATAATCAATGGTTATCTTCACTAGATCATGTCCATCTATAGTCAAGCATTTTTATTTACACGGTGGTTAATTTTAAATGCTTCACCTAGGGAATGGATTAAGGAGTGAAAGATAGATGAAAAGAGAGAAAGAGGTTACACACTTAAAAGTATTCAGAGAGGTAGGGGCTAATTAGTAACTTATTAAACTTAAATTATTCTAAATCACACTTTTCTTTAAAAACAAAATAGATCAACATAGAAAATCATCTGACATAAATGCACTAGAGAACACCAAAATCACCACAATATATATACTCTGCTTGCATTCAAAACATCAATTGAGTTGTCTTCAAAGTAGAGTAGATAGATTAAATATGTGTCACCACATAATTCAGCCACGAAGTATATATACCATGAAAGATAACATATTATAGACCAAAAAAAAGTTCAATTAGGCCCAAATATTCTAGTGCATCCCCCAAAGCTATGTGAAAATGTTTAAATTGATTGCATGAGGAAGATAACATGGCTTGTCAACCCAACAACTGCAAATCAATACCTCCTTCTAAGTAGTAGCCCACTTCAATCCAAGAAAGAAGATGCACCTTAAACTACACTTCCTGGACAGATGCATCATCTATACATCTAGCTTAAAGGAGTAGAAACAACCCCTAACTTCAGTCTCGAATATTTAAATGTATCTTTTGAGATAGCCTTTGTGAATACTTATGCAATCTGATCTTTTTTAGGTACGTGTTTTTAATTTTACCTCTTCATCTACAAATTTCTCTCTTAGAAAGTGGTGCGGGATGGATATATGCTTAGTCCTAGAATGCATTTCCTGATTCTTTAAAATATTGATAGTACTTGTATTGTTACACACAATGGGAATGGGCTCATCATATGTTACCTTGATATCCTTTAGAGTTTTCTTCATACATAACACTTGGGTGCAAGAAGATGTTGCCACTATATTATGCTTCTCCAATGGATAAGGATATTGAGTCTTGCTTTTTACAAAATTATAAGACTAATCTACTTCCCAAAAAAGTAGGATCTCTTGTTGGTACTTCTTCTATCATCCATGCAACCTACCCAATCAACATCAATGTATGCATTTAAGGAGAAGTCATTATTCCTTTTGATAGCATAGTCCATAATCTAAGTTTCTCTTCAAATATCTAAATATTCTCTTGATTTCCTCTACATGTGCTACTCTTGACTATCCTGAAACCTTGTAACCAAATAGACTGCATGCATTATGTTAGGCCTATATGTAGTTAAGAATAGTAGACCCCTAATCATGGACCTATATAGTGTCTAATCAACTAGATTTGACTCATCATCCTTACTCAAATGATAACCTGCCACCATAGGAGTGTTCACTAGTTTGCAAACCTCCAAACCAAATTTCCTTAACATTTCCTTGACATATTCTTCTTGAGCAATAAAGATCTCATTATCTAACTAAGTAATTTGAATTCCAAGAAAGAATGATAACTCACCTAACATAGGCATATATCAAACTCTTTCTACATTTCTTCAACAAACTTCTTATGTATTTCATCATCTCTGCCAAAGATTATAAAATCTACATATACAACAACTATAAAAATATATCTTCCTTAATTTTTATGTAAAGATTACTATTTGTGGTACCTTTCTTGAAGCTTTGCTAGAGTAAGTACTTATCCAATCTTGAAAACCAAGCCCTAAGAGCTTGTTTGGGACTATACAATGTCTTCTTAAGTTTGTCTACCATGTTTAAATCTTCTAATATATGCAATCTATAAATCTATTCTATGTAGACTTCTTATTGGTCTTTATTCAGGAGAACTGATTTGGTTATCCATTTGATATACTTTGAAGTTCTCGTGAACTACATATGCAAAAAAATATAAATTGATTGTTTCCATTCTTGCTACCAAAGAGAATATCTTGTCAAAGTAAATCCCTTCAACTTGTGAATAGCCTTTACAATGTAGCCTTGTTTTTTTTCTCATCACTTCTTTGTCTTCATTCAATTTATATTTGAATACCAATTTTGTTCTTACCACATTGTCATTTATAGGTCTTGGAACTAATTAAGTCTATTTTTTCTTCATTTGATTTAACTCTTCTTCTATTTCTTGTATTCAACCATCATCCTTGCTAACACTGGTAAAAGTATTTGGTTCTATCTTTGAAAGTAAGAAATATTCACTTGTTCATTTGTTCCTGCAAGTCTTCTTCTAGTTGTACTCCATTTTTGTTTCCAATTATATGATATTCTAAATGATTCTTTTGGGAAAACTTGGCTAGAGTTTTATTTTTCTTCTCTAGTTTTCCCTCTTTTTCCTCAAATGTTCATTCTTCTTCTATGTATGGAGTCTCATCTAATCCACATTCTTTTGACTCATTTATGTTTTGTTGTGAATTTTCATCAACTCTAACATTTTCACTTTCAAAGATCTTTCTCCACCTCTTATTATAGCATATGTAAGTCTTTCTTCTAATAGAGAACCCAAGAAATATTCCTTCATCAGATCTAGAGCTAGATTTTCCCAATTCTCCTTCATCTCTTTTTATGTAACATTCACCACCAAAATCTCTAAAACACTTAACAGTTGAAGGTCTTCCATACCATAGCTCATAAAGGGTCTTGATGTTGTTCGACATTGGTTTCCCTTTTCTAAGAATGTAGAGTATAGTGTAAATTACCTCTCTCTAATACACTTTAGGTAGATTGGAAACTTTAAACATTTTTCTTACCATCTCTTGAATAGTTATGTTCTTTCTTTCCACTAATATGTTTTGCTAAGGAGTTCCAAAAGCAGATAGATGTCTCTTCATTCCATGTTCTTCAGAAAAAAATCTCAAACTAATTTGAGGTAAATTACCTCCTCTATAAAAACTTAGACACTTAATTACATCATTAAAATTTCATTTTCAACCATTGATTTAAATATTTTAAACTTATCAAAAGCTTCTTTTGTTTAAGAAATGTAATCCATGTCATAATTTAGAGAAATTGTCATTAAGCAACATGAAGTATATGTGACCTTAAAGAATCCTCATTCTGGCAAGTCTACATAGATCAATATGAATCAGTACCAATGGCTCTATAGAATATTACTCCGTGGTCTTGTATTTTTCCTTGTCTACTTTCCAATCTATGTTTTTTGCATAGTATGTTAGTAGGCTTGACAATTTTTGGCATGTCTCTTATCTCATGTGTAGACCTAATCTTCACAAGACTGTCAAAGTTGATGTGTCCCATTCTCTTATGTCATATCCAACATTCACTTATTTTTTCCAAAAGAAACTTTCTCCCATTATCCTCCTTTAGGTTTTATACATTGTCTTCAAACCTAGATCCTTCTGCTACCAATTTCCTAGAGTTTTCTTTTTTTATCCCACGTCCTTTATCATGATAAATGAGATTGTATCCTTTGTTGACCTACACAAAGGAGATTGTGCCTAAAACCCTTAACATAGAGAACATATTTTGTCTTGTTCTTCCCATCAATACTTATTGTTCCTTAACATAGAGAACATAATTTTTCTTGTTGTGAAAAATAGTAATCTTCTTCGAAATATAGATTCCTCTCAAATTTTTTTCCTCTAGGATTCTTGTAACCATTATCTAATTCTCTCAAGGTATATTTAGAAGCATAATGATTAATTTTACCACAATTGAAATATTTTAAGGTTAACTTACCTTTGTATTTGCAATTTCCCTTTTTTAGCTTCCTCATCAAAGCTATTAGTCTAGTTGGATACATCAATCTTCTCCTTCTTACTAATTTTAAAAAATTTCTCTATTTTTGGACCTTCTTTATCAAAATATCTCATTTAAAAAAATAATGAGTGCACCATACAATCGATCAATTAAAATTTGCTTAAATTCAAGCTTCCTTAATAGAAGATAATTTGTGACTATAAGATTTGGAAGAGTCAGGTAAGTACCTTGTGTACCGCAACTACTTCTCTTAGTTATTCACTAAGATCTCTAATGGTATTAACCACTTCATCTACTCATAGAAAATAATTAACATTTCTTGTGTCCCCTAAGTACCTCATGTTTTCAAATTTACCTTTGTAGATTTGTAGCCTAGCATGTTTTACTTTAGTGTCTCCATAATTTTTTCTTATATTGTCTCATGCATCCTTAAGTAGTGCGACAATGCATTACATTCACAAGTTTAGAGTTTTCTAATCCGCTAAAAATAGCATTACCTAGCTTACCATTGTTCTCATATGTCTTAAGCTAAGTTGGATCAGTTGGTGGACCAATAGGAGGAGTATACCCGTCTTTAACTGATTGTCAAACCCTAAACCCTAAAGAAGCTAGGTGGACTTCCATCCTTAATCACAAAAAATTGTAGAGTATTCCATCAAACATAGGTGCCTTGTATTAATGAAAACCATTTTGTGTCATCACAGATCTTCCTCAAGTTGTCAAGAGTTCTTTTAAGAAACCTTGCTCTAATACCAATTGATTTTTATTTTTATTTTTTAAGTTTTTGGTGGGGGTAAATTAGTACCTTATTAAACTTAAATTCTTCTAAAAAAATCTTTCTTTATAAACAAAATAGATTACCAAACCAAAGCATATGACACAAATGGATAAGAGAACACTAAATTTACATTTTGAAGAAGATTACTTTTCGATTAGGGGTCAGATTCGAGATACATAAACCTGCAACAACAAGTTTAGACCACCACAAATCCTAAATGCTACAAATAAATCCCTAACATGCAAGAGAGAAAATAGATAATAAAGGACATGCATATACAATAACCAATAATGGAAATCAATTCAAAGCACAAATATGCAAACCATATTAAATATCCCTTGGTTTTCTCCTTCTTAATGAAAATTGTGGACTCTTAGCTTGTGCTCGATTGGAGAACATAATAATTCAAAGTATACAATTCCGAATTATGAGAATTAGCTCTCATTATATAGAAATTATAGGTCTCAATTAGGATTATGTGATTGAGGAGACAACTAAAATAGATTGAGGAATTAAACTCTAATGATTGGGGAGTTGAAATCAAATGATTGATCAGTGAACTGAGACTAATTGGTAGTGAGGTGGGTGCATGATTGAATTGATTGACTAGTTAACTCCTTTGATTGTGAGTGAACTGAAATTAATTAGACAGTTGACTGGATTACATGAATAGATAACTCAATAGATTGAATAGATAACTAAATAGATGGATTAGTCAAAAAAGATGATTGAAGAGTTAGGAAAAGTGATTGAAGAGTGGACTAAAACTTAGTGTTAGATAGAACTATAAGAATAAATCTAATTAAATAAATAAATAAATTCATTTAATTGTGCATGTGGAATATAAATAAGATTTATTTATTTATGAGAAGAATAAATAAGTAAATTAAATAAACTACCATTTATTTAATAGTTAGGAGAAATTGATGAAATAATTATTCTTATTACATAAATGTAACAAGTGCCACGTAGTGGCTAAGTACTTGCCTTTAGTTATAGTTTTAATTATATTAGTATATAATTTTAAAAAAATTCAACTAAATAATTAGCATATATTCTTGCAGGCTTTTAAATGGAAAAGTAGTAGAAATAAAAGATTGTGAAATTTATATCTTTTGAAGTTGATTTACAGAGTAGATGTATGAAATTGAAGTTTTCCGGTTTCAACTATTTCCAAAATCTAAGTTTATTAACGTTAGTTGATTTAATTGCTATAAAAGAGAAAACCTAAGTGCAAATTCCATCTCCAAAGTTATATTGTTGACCAAATTTTTAGTTGTTTTGTAGCTCACCATCAAAAGAGTATCTAAGATCCACTATCTACTATTATCTCTAAACTTATACAATACTTATCTTCATCCCACAAATATATTAATACTCATAATTGATATATAAAGAATTCTAACATGTATTAGATTAAGGTCTTATTGAACATAGATCAAATCAATAGACTTTCCCTAATAAGGATTTGGTTAGGCTCCATTTAACATGTCCTTAATTTCTAAATAATGAGAAAGAAGTTACTAATTAACATTTAAAATAATTAACAACAATTACACACTTATAAGTTTAATTAATTACTTCCATACATTCACTTCAATGTTATTTAGATTAAGTTTTTAAATAGGTATTTATGGTTCCAGTATTCCCATACCCTATATAATCTTATACCAACATAACTTTTAAATCCTCATCCAAATGTAAATTCTCTCTTTCACAACCATAGGTAAAACCATGGTGATGCATTGGTACAATTCATATAAATATATAATCTTAAATAAGAAAATAAGAGAAAGAACACAAACACGCATACATGCACACTCACATAATTTTTTTTAATGATTGAATGAGCATTTATTGTATCTCTAGTCTATTTATCATAGTTTCCAACCATACTTGTGCCTAATATTTCAATAAAAAATACAAATGAAAATTTTTAATAATTTTAGAAGAAATTAAACTTTCATTTTTATTTTGATAAGCATTGACAACTCAATTATTCCCTTAAGATAAGATACATTTTTTTTTAACTCTATCTTTATTTTTATTAAACATATATTAATAAATACATAAAATATTATATTAAAAATAAAAATACAGAGTTCAATAGGTGATGTATAAACACTTCATCATATGGTTTGATAGATGAAGTAAAATATAAAATTGATCAAAGAATATTTTTTATATAATAATTTAAAATATAAAATATTTGAATAATAAATTTATTATATATATATATATATATATATATATATATATATATATAAAATTTTAGATAAAAACAAATAAACTTTATATACTAAAATAAATTCATGTAATATAATTTAAAATTTTTAATATACAATTAATATAAAAAAGAAAAATATTAATGAAAATCCTAATTAAAGATAAAAATAAAAATTATTTCCAAGCCCCAAAACTATGCAATATGGAAGGACAATAAATAACAAACGTGGTAAATTTTAATTGGTTCACTCATGTAATAAGACCTCAAATGCATTCATCCAATGAGATGATCAAAAATTAATTTCTAGATATTATAAAGCTAAATAATTTGCATCTATATTTTACAAATGAAAAAACTTATAATGAAATGTAAAAAAGAATTTATTTTCATTCGTGTAAAAGAGTTCATTTAATCACTAGTTAACATCAAAAACTCAAAAAGTGATACAATAGTACTTAGCCTACCGGCAAGTACTAATAAGAGTAAAGCAAAAGTATTAATTAAATAACATAATTATTTAATTAATGTGGAGACGTGGGAGATTAATTAAATAATGATTATTTAATTAATTTATAGAAGAATAAGTGATGAAAATTTGTTAGACGTTTAATAATTAAATAATCGATTAAAATTATTTAATTATGGAATTTGGGGAGAATTATGAATTTGAATTTAGAATGTAACAGAAAGACATAAATTAATTAAATAATAAATATTATTTAGTAAATTAAGAAGAATATTAGTGAAATTATCGCACATGGGCAATAGGTCAATTTTAGGTGTCTACATTTTGCCCCTCTTTTAGATGATGCATCTTTAGGCATTTTTTTTAAGAATAATTAGTAAAAATTATGCCCCAATGCCCAGCGAAAAAGTGATAGTAACTAGGTAATATGGCATCCCATCCAAAAATTGAGCGAAAAATATAATGAAGGGCTCAATTTGTTGACAAAGTGATTAGGATCACAACGCAACTCACAGTTTGGAAAATGGAGGTCCCAAGCAAAAGTTATGGGCTTCAGAAGGTGAAAGGCATTGCAACCAATACAAATGGAGTGGGTGAAAATCCATTGAGGAAGGCTAGGGGGTATACATAGGGTTATGGGGTCATTTACAAAGCTCGTTTGCATTCACAAGCTTTGGAGTTCCAATGGAGAAGAGGAGATCTTAGTGCGAGTTTATAGAGCTATGGTGAGCTACAAGGACAACGTTCACATCTCATTTTGGGTCAGGACCTACCAGTGACCAACTATCTTGCCACCTTTGGTACATACTTTATATTTTGACACATTTTTACATTTTTTTTGTATTTTTAATAAGATTAGGTCCTAGGTCAAAAATTTCATTTGGCGCAAGTGCCTGTCACATTCATCGCAATTGCACTGTATGAGATGCATGTGCTTGACGAATTTTTTATAATCAAGCCATAATTGGGTTTTAAACGATGTATATGATGTTTATGCAATGCAACTACCTATTGTATGCATGTGCAATTTTAATCTGACGCAACTATATAAGGTTATATGTTTTGTAATCAAACCACATGTGTAATGTATAATGTGTAATGTGTGTTTGATGCAAGTGATTGTGAATTTTTTGAAAACAAAATAACCACATATGTATATTTATTTCATCACAATTGATTTAGTTGCACAATGTGCTTATTTGATAAATGTTTTTTTAGACATGTGATTATTTAGGTTTTGCTTGCATGCTTTGTTAGGACTTGAACATTTTGACTGATTTTTTGCATTGCATTGGGTTTTTAGATGTGAGACAATGTTTTGATTACTCAGGAGAATCATCCTAATACTTTGGCCTATAGACACTGATTGACCTAGAAGGAAATAAACCAACTTGATGGGATGGGACTTTGTATTACTCGGATGCCCCATATTAGGGCAAATAGAGGACTTATAATAGCTCTATGCAAGAGATGACACTCTGAGACCTCCTCTTTTCACTTACTAATGGGGGAGTGCATTGACCCTAGAGGACATATAGAGGATATTAAGGTTACCTATTCAAAGTGAGAGGGTGGTATATATATGCACTACGGGCTAGGTTGAGGGCACTATGTGATTTGTTTGATTGTGATCAGGAAAATCTAAGAGTTCAGGGATATGAGATCATATGCAAGGATATGGTGAGTGATTATGATGACTTATTTGGCTTACTATGTGGGTTGGTGGTAGGTGTGCTTGTACCAGATAGGAGAGGGCATGGATTACCAATTGGGTGTGGAGAGGTGATTTACAACCTGTTGTTAAAGATCATTGTATATGCTTGGGGACCATGTGTTTTGACTATGCTCTATCATCAACTACATATAGGATCATAGGGGTTCACCATTATAGATTAGGGGTTAGATTCAAGATTAAAAAAAACCCTACAACAACAAGATTAGACAACCACAAAGCCTAAATGTTTCAAATAAATCCTTAACATGCAAGAGAGAAAATAGATAAAAAGGACATGCATATATAGTAACCAATAATGAAAATTAATTCAAAAAATAGATATGCAACCCAAATTAAATCTCCCTTGTTCTTCTCCTTCTTAATGCAAATTGTGGGCTCTCAACATCTGTTCACCTGGACAACATAAGAATTCAAAGTATGTGGTTCCAAATTATGAGAAATGGCTCTCATTATATAGAAATTCTAGGTTTCAATCAGGATTATGTGATAGAGGGAACAATTGAAATAGATTGAGGAGTTAAACTCAAATGTTTGGGGAGTTGAACTCAAATGAGTAATCAGTGAATTGAGAATAATTGGAAGTGAGGTGGGTGCATGAATGAATTGATTAACTAGTTAACTCCTTTGATTGTGAGTGAACTAGAATTAATTGGACAATTGACTAGATTGCCTAAATAGATGACTCAATAGATTGAATGGAGAAATAAATAGATGGATTAGTCAGAAAAGATGATTGAAGAGTTAGGAAAAGTGATTGAAGAGTAGACTAAAACTTAGTGTTAGCTAGAACTAGAAGAATAAATCCAATTAAATAAATAAAGAAATTCATTTAATTGCACATGTGTAATATAAATATATAAATAAGATTTATTTATTTATGATAATAATAAATTAGTAAATTAAATAAATTGACATATATTTAGTAATTAGGAGAAATTGATAATAAATAAAAATGGCTCTGCTAAACATGTGAAAAGGAAAGTCTGCAAAGCGAAAGTTTCAATCTGCTGGCAATATCTTCTTTTCCTCTAACAATGTTCAAGATGGACTTGCAAACCATTTTTTTTGTGTTGGCTTCCCCACCTCCTTTCGTTCAAGGGGTAAATAGAATCCCAATTAATTCATCATTCTATAGGCTTGGAAATGAGAGGAGGTCGAGGAAAATTGTTTCTGCAAACATCTCGGCACCATATCTTGCATCTAACATCAGGGCAAGGGTTACAAAACAATATCCATCTCCTGGGTGAAATGAATTGCATAAAGTTACTCATGCAAACAAATGGCCCCATGGTAACCCTAACAACTAGATTGATTGAGCGAATAATAAGGAAAATGAATGGCAAGTTGTTAAAAGACGAAAGGAGCGTCAAGTTGTGAGAGGGAATGGTAGAGTGGGAAATCTAGATAAAAGGTATGAAAACAACACCCTTGGTAAGAAAGTATGGGTAATACCCTTATCTAGCAAAATCACTTGTTTCATTATGGGTGCAAACCAATTTAAATTAGGGCATCAAGATACCACTTTGATTGCACCCTCAGGCCCCAATCCTCTGCGTGCTTCTAGCAATCTTCCTATAAATGCACCTCCACTTCTAATTAAGAATGTCCTAGCTCAAGGTCGGGAGAAACCTTATAACAAAGTTCATAATTTTAAAAACCCTAGAAGACAAGAATATTAAAATCCTCCTCTCCCATGGCCTATGTCTAATATTCCCTCCCAACAAAACCCTATACCCTCGACCATATTGGATGACCCCAACACTATGATTGCAACAAATCTATATGCCAATGATATGTGGAACTATTGTAAGAATCATGGATTTTTCATAAAATAGAGTGGGTGTGGGCTTCCAATGGGAGACATAATTCAATGATTGGAGAAATACTTTGCAAATCGGGTAAGTATATATGCCCTCTCTGAAGAATTTCTTTTTATTGACTACAAAGATGTTAATCCAAAAGAGAAATTACTAGCCGATAATCTGATATATTTCAAAGGGTACAACTTTAAATTTCAGAACTGGAAACCATATTTTAATCCTTATGATTATAATGACATTAAAACTGCTAAATGGATCACCTTACCCAATTTTCCTGTGGAGCTAATGCATAGTAAAATTATCGTGAATATAGGAGATTTTATGGGTGGATTTGTAGGTCTCAAAGAATACTTATTAAAACCATCCAATGTTAAAATATTGGTCAATCTGGGATTGAACATCAATGACAACCATTAATTATAACAACCTGAATAACATCAACCTCACATTATAAAAATCTCTCCCTTTTTCATTGATGGAAACATTCATTTATAACAAAGCAAATAACTCATAAAGCTCTTTTTTATTCTCTACTTTTCTCCAATTTTTCTTCTCCCCCTTTGATAACAATGACAAAGGGCCAAAACTCCCCCTTTCTGACTCACTCTTCTCCCCCTGAGAGGAAGCCACCAAGCATTGATCCAAAAAACAATAAGCATGCAATTCACTAGTGTTAGCATGAAAATTGATGGTATTCTTATGGGGGAGTATCCTAGTAGTGTTGGAGACATGTTACAGTGATTGTGTGTTGCATTCATGACATATTTTTTCATTGATGTCAACATATGTTACTGACTGATTATTCAGAGAAGCTTGCAAAAAGGTTGCAAATAATTGTACGGACACAATACAAAGAATTAGCACATGTGAACTTAGATGGAGAATCTACATAATGTCTTGGGTCACTAGCTATGATCGCATATGCTTATGAATTGATTTGACAGAGTTATGGTTGATTTACTGATGACTATTTTTCTGGAGACAAAAAGTATGATTTTCACAGAGTTGATTGTAGAACTTTGTGGATAACATTCATGGTTGTTTAAGTCATGATGAGAGAACATAGGTTTATGTTGAACATTGGCTGGAGAGCTTATTGTGATCATATGGAATTTTGACCGTATAGGTGACATCATCTATGGCGTGTGTATTGGTGAAGACCTATTTGGAGGACAACTTGGAACATGTTTCAAGTAATTTGATGAGCAAGCTTGATTTACAGATCTGGATGATAAATTGATGTAATTTTTATGTTGTAACATTGTAAGAGGTGTTGTGTGAATCTTCTCACAGGTCTATTTGTATTTTGTAAATAAGATTTATCCTATGTAAGCCGACCCAGATTTAATTATTGTAACTTGTATATAAGGATTGAAATCCTTGGAAAATATGTAAGGAATATATTGAGAAATTGCATATGCAAATTGTAGAGGAGAATGCAAGCTTGAGGTTGCATTGGTTATTGTTTGGAGAATAGTAGTTGTGCATTTGGGCACAAGGTGGAGCTTGCTTGGAAATGGTTAAATGCTGGAAGCAGTTTCAAATCAGAATTGTCTTACCCTTGAAGTTGTGAGGTTTGGAGAACTCGAGGATGGCTTTAACTCTTAAATATATTGATCATGTTGATCTATTGTACACCCCTAATAGGGTTATTGCCTCTAGCGGGGATGTACTCTTAGCAGGGTCAATTCCTTAACAAGGATCACATTGTAAAAGGCTCCTAACAGGGTCTTTCCTTTAACCAGAACTTGCCTATTTTAATACGTGGCTCCTGACAAGGTCAGAACTCTTAATAGGGTTATTATACTCATAGTGCAGATATTTTTGGGTACCATCCCCACTGGGGTTTTCCCCTTAACAGGGTTTTCCTCGAGAACAAATCTTGGTGTTCGTGTGTATGTGTATTATTGTTGCATTTAATTTTTAGTTCAGTATTATGGTTTAAGCAATTGTATACTAATGAAAGTATCTTCATAAAATTAAGGTTAATCATCAATAATTGAAATAGTAACTAAATTAAACCACAAAGCAATAGAGAAAACTATAGCAAATTAATGATCAATTGAGCATCCTATGGCTCTCTAACTAAGATGTTAATGAATAAGCTCTCAGCAAGCTCTCATTAATGACAGTCCTAGAATGAGAATGATAAAGATAAACAATGATAAAGCTAACAATTATCAAAATAAATGCTAATTATGCTCTCAAATGCCTTTCTAAACTTAAATTGCAAGAGGTTCAATGCAATTCTCAGATATGTGGTTGATGAATTATGAAGGATTTTGGCCTTCCTTTTATAGATTTTCCAATGGTAGGGGGTGTAGTTGTATTTGATCATGATTAAACCTTGGTTGAGTCCTTGGTTCCACCCTTTGAAGACAATGCAAAGTTTGTGTCCTCAAAGCTTGGGACAGTAGACAAGATGGATGGTCAAGATTCTCTTTCACTTTGAGTGATTGAGATTGAATTTAGCTTGATCCATGTGAATGCCTTTCCTTAAATCTCATTGGTTGATTGATTTCCTCTCCTTTTGGTTTGTTGAGAGTAATTGAGATTTATTAATTGATTTAATTGATTTATTTTAGCCATGTACCCCTTGAATGGGTTGAATTTAATTTAATCCAAGACTATACAATTAATTGATTTAATTGTATTTTGATTTGATTGCACTTGATTAAAATGCTCTCAATTTTGATTGATCTTGAATTAAGACTTGATTTTAATTTTGATTGGCTAAATGTGCATTGTAATTCAATTGCTTCAATTTTGTCCTTGATTTTCTTTGATTTAACTTGATTTGATCTTTGTCCATTTTTAGGTGATTACAAATGCCCCTCTTTGAGTTGATGTGTGAAGCATGTCAATTCAAAGAATATTCCGATCTTGCTTGATGATAGGTTTTGATTCATTGACAGTCGATCCTTGATGTTTGTTTGATGTCTTTGATGGTCAATCCTTTGATTTTTTATATGAGATTGATGCAGATATGATCGATATGAAACTCTCTTGATTGAATTGTTCTTAATATGATGGTTGATTTGATGATTGATCCTGATATGACACCTGATTTGATGATTGATATGAAACTCTCTTGATGCGAAAACCTGATTCGATGATTGTATTCGATATGATGCCCCTTTTGTTTGATTACGAAAAAATTTCTAATAAAAGCTTTCACTTTGATTTGATGATCAGTCCCTTGATTTTCGATGATGTTACTGATGATGTTGATCTGATTATAAAATGGTATGCCCCCTCAGAGATAAAACATATTGTTGTTTTGGTTTGATAATTTCCAATGATTGATTGATATGTTTTCATTTCTAAAAAACCCTCATGATATGTCGTACTTCACAATTTGCCCCGGTTAAATATGATAGGTTAATATAGTTCAAAGTCCAATTTTCACCTTAAAATTAGGTCAAATTAGCTTAAATAGGTTGAAAAACCTAGATTTACTATTCATTTTTACTTTTGTCTTTGGTGATTTTGCTCTGATCCTGCGGTGAATTTCGAGATAGTTGTCCCTATCCGAGAGCATTGATTCGAGAGGTGTCAGAGATATGCATGGCCACCTGACTATGGACCTCTGGTAAGTTATTTCAAATTCCCTTATTGTATTTATTGCTCATTTATTAGCATTTATTGCAAATTTGAATTTTGTCATTGCTTAGAATATATAAAGTCACACTTAGCAATATTTCATTATTGCCTAAGACTATTTACTGTCGCATCCACGTATTTCAGTCACGCTTACGAATATTTAGTTTTTTCCTAACAAAATTTGATTCTCGCTTGAGAACAAAACATTCATGCGTAGATCTAGGGCAAAAATGCCACTTTTCAATTAGGTTACCACGTAGGAAACTCTAACAATTTGATGTCACCTAGGCTACATTTCGTTATCGCCTAGCATGATTCATTGTCGCCTATGCGTAATTTGTTGCTTGAGATAGAAGTAATGTCTCTTAACAACTTTTTGATATCACTTAAGAGAAATGTCACCTGCTATGATTAAAATCATGCCTGCAACCCTTTTTTGCAAAATTTTCACTTGTACTTGATTTTTTTCATGAGAATTTTTGATGATTTTTGATGCTGGATTCAAATGATTGGATTAGTTTTGTTGCGTTTGAACTAAATAATTGATTAGAATATCAATATATTAATACCAACAAATGTGATTTGTCAATCTGATATAATGGGTTAATGGTTTGATGTTTCACTCTCAAGATCTAGAGAGATAAAACAATGATTTTCCTTCCTCAAGATATAGAGTTAGGAGATAACTTGATCGATGTTAGCTATTCCTTGATATAATATGCTGATATAATTCTCTTGTTTTCCAAATAGGCTCACTTTCTTATATTGTACCTCCAATCGGTTGCTTCATGGGTCATCAATCTCAGGCATGCGCTTACTCCAGCGGAGTACCGTGTCATTGAGATTTGCGATTTGAGTTTTCTTCTCGATCTTCCCCGGTTTCAACTGAACCGTGGGTTATTGACAGTTGTGGTGGAGCATTGGCAATCTGACCACAATACTTTTCATCTTCCACTTGGCGAGATGACGATCACGCCGGAGGATGTGTATCGTTTGCTACGTATCCCATGCCAAGGAGAGATAGTTTATTATGATTCTACTATCTGTCAACGAGTGTTCAAGGACAATACTATTGATGATGATACTATCACATGGCCACAATTTGCTTCCTTTCCTACATTGCCTACAGTACTTGGTGCATTGATTGGTGGTTTGCTTCTTCCCGACCAACGAGGTCGTGGTTTTTCTATTAGTTGGGGTAGGATATTGGAGGATTTACTAGCGTAGCCTCGACGTTTTGATTGGGGTTCATGTGTGCTGGCATAGTTATATCAAGATCTTCATGAGGTGGTATACAGAGAGAGTTCTTCCTTATCTACCAGTGTCATGGTTCTTCAGTTGTGGATTTGGGAGCATCTTCCTATTACCAGGCCTATTTCTGATAGGGTTCAGCCTCGTGGTTTTCCATATGCTTTTCTAGACACTGGTATGGTGATTCAACATCATTTAGGTCATCTGGATTATTAGCGTCAGGTTATAGATGATCTTGATCAGGTTTAGTGGCATCCATACATTGGTTGTGAGGGTTGGAGAGAGGATGACGATGAGTTACCTTACATCTTCGCTCTTCATTGGACGATTGGCAGGTCTGATACCACTATTGAGTGCTTCTGCTTTGGCAGAGTTTCCAGATAGTATGGTAGAGTGTAGGATATGCCTTTGGGTGCAGCATTATATGCTTGGGTATAGGTAGAGAGATCTATGTGGGGTCCTCTTATTGATTATCAGTTTGCCTTGGATCAGATTGCTGTTATGGCTTACTGCAGATGGGAGATGCTTCCTGGTATAGTAGATGCGGGTATGTCTCATGAGTATGCAGATTGGTGGGCTCGTAACAGGTTTATTCATTTTACTGATCCAGTAGAGCCTATTCTAGGTCCTCATGATGGTGGTGGTGGTGGTGGTGGTGGTGATGATGGCGATGGTGGTGGTACGAGACATCAAAGATGGTGAGGATGTAGAGATCCTCTGGTTATTGCTCGTAGAGGATGGGTGAGAGATCGAGCTAGAGGACATGATGATGCAGTTGATGTTCATCCTAGAGCAGCAGATAGACAGTAGAGAGTTCACAAATAGCAGAGACAGCAAAGACAGGCTCATGTTGATACTGTTAGGCAGATTTTGAGTGGATTAGACCCTTTGGTTCAGTTGCAGAGAGTTGCCTTGGCTTAGCAGGATGATGTTCCCGCATAGCAGGATCAGGTTCTGGCACAGTAGGTGCCTCCACAGGTTCATCATCTGCATGATCAAGGACAGGGTTCACAGGATGTTCCTACTATGGGTACTGTAGTATGGGAGGTTTAGTCTCTGAGGATAGATATGTCCACTTTTGTTGGGCGTTTAGATCAGGTTATTGCCTTGATGCAGTAGTTTATGTCAGCTATGGTTCAGAGATAGAGTGGAGCGAGCACTTCTCAGGCTCCTCCTCCACAGGATGATAGAGGTCCAGATGGATCTGGTGCTACGGGATCTTGATTGATTTGATGACAGATTCACTCATTTTTTATGTCCTTTGTATCACATGTCATGTTATTTGATTGGTCGAAACCTTTGATGTATCACTTTATATGACATTTGTATCTTGATATACTAATTTGGTGGATCATTGATGAACACTCTTTTGATGATAGGTGATGATATATTCCTTCATTCTTCTTGATGAGTTGATTTATGAGATTATCTTTGTATGCAGATATATGATGTTTATGATGCATTTATTTATGATTATGTGATGGATGCAATGTATCTTATTTCTATGATATAGATAGATGAATGCATTGATGTATGGATTTATGAGATGTTTTTCTATTTTCTCCATGTATGGATGCAAATGGTTTTATGGCAATATGGATATGGATGATCCTATGTTTTTTATTTTTCAAATGTATGCAACTCTTCATTTAATTACATGTATGCAAATGATGTATGAGTAATGATTCTTTTTCTTTCTTTTCTGGTATATTTATGAATAATGATTAATGTTATGCATGAATGCAAAAGATAATCTCACTTTTGTTGTTTGGAATCAATAATGAAGTTGTTTGAATTGAACCCTATATTTCATTTTTCCTCTTGCAACTTAAGATAAGAAAGGCAAAACACATATATACAATGCACTTAATCTAAAATGTATGCAGTTAATTGTCATTATTCAAGATTTAGAGCTTATAATCATAATAGAGCACTTTTGGAATCCTGTTTTAGTACAACCATCACTAGTTCAACTATGATGATATGAATACTTTTTACCTCTTTGTTTTCTTTCCCATCGGTCTCTTCGATACAACTATCACTGATTGAAGCCAATCATGAGAGTGCGAATATCAATTTTGTTGGATTCTATGTTGCAAGTGGATGTTGGTATTATGATATGGAAGATCAAAATAACCAAGGTATTTGTTTGTGTAAACAAGAAAAAATCTCCATTTTATCCTATGTACAAGTCCTCGATGATTCTTTGATGATCATGTCCTTAGACAAATAATACATGATTTAAAACTTTGATTTTAAGACAATCATTCAGAAATCAAGAAATATATCATCCTTTTATCATAGCTTGTCTAGTGTAAAAACTTTCATCGATTCGCTAGAAAGAAATGATTTCATCAATTGAGTCAACACTTAGAAAAATTTTGCAATGTTTTTCAAATCCATAGTTCAAGTGTAGTTCCATCCATTTCATACTTTTAATCCTGATAAAGGTAAGGTCATTTAAGTTCTTGGATCAATTTTTCATTTTAGGCTCAAATTGGATTGGGATATAGATTTGATTAAGTGTTCATCTTTCAAGTGTGATGAACTGATTCTCTAATTGAATAAAGCTTGTTGATGAATCCTCGCTCCTTTAGAGTAGATTGCCCCCAGTTTGATATTGATTTTTTTTATGAGACTTAGGACAATTTTTCGATTAGGTGACCAAAATCTTGAGGTACTTGCAAATGCAACTGTGGGGTTTTATTATGCAATATATACAAATGCTGACAAATGCAATATTTACAAGGTAACCTTCTAGGTATGCGACTGACTTGGACTTTCAATGGCATCTGTTTACCAGGTTTTCACCGATTGAATGGATCTAGCTCTTTTATTTGTTTTTAAAGCTTTTTCCCTTTTTTTGCTACCAAGGTGCCTATTTTCTAGGTTCTCACCAAGGCACTTTTCTTCTTCTTCTTTTTTTTTTTTGTATTTTTCTCTTTTTCAATTTTTTTCTTTTTTTCAGGATCATATATGAATGTTTTTGCTTTCTTCATGCTCAATTTTTCACTATTTTTTATCTTTTCTATTTTTCACATGTTTTGGTCTTTTTCAGGATCTCTTTTCACTATGTACAATAAATATGATGCTGCTCCATCTGATACTCTTTATCCTCTTTTGTCTTCCTCATGTGTAGAACTTCTTGAGATGTATGCTATTGATTGGCTCTTGCAATTCTTCACCATCACAATCTGCTAGTTTGTATGTGTCGGTCCCAAAAATTTCAACAATGAGAAATGGTCCTAACCAATTTGCTTCCCACTTTCCTTTCTTTTCTCGTTCTACTTGGTTCTTGGGATTTTCTCTCAAAACTAGGTCCCCTATTTGGAATGTTCTTGGCTTGATATGTTTATTATATGCCTTGGCCATCCTATTCTAGTACACCTTCAAATGATCAAATGCTTGCTTCTATTTTTCATCCAAGAGTTCTAGTTCTTGTAGCCTTGTAACCCTATAGTCTTCTTCATCTATCAAACCATGCATAGATATCCTCAAAGATGGAAGTTCAACCTCTAAAGGAAAAACCGCTTCTGTTCCAAAGACTAATGAAAAAGGTGTAGCCCCTGTTGGCGTTCTTATGCTTGTTCTATAAGCCCACAAGGTCAGGTTTATCTTAATGTGACAATCTCTCCCTGAGTTGTACACTATTCTCTTCAAAATCTTCAAGATGTTTTTATTGGTCGCTTCGGCTTGTCCATTACCTTGAGGGTAATAAATTGAAGATGAATGATGAATCATGTGAAACTTGGTGCACAGTTCTGTTATGTCTTTGTTCTTAAAATGCTTTGTGTTATCCATTATGATGGCGTGAGGTATGCCATATCTACAAATAATATGATTTAGGATAAACAAGGATATATGTTTGCTTGTTGATGTTGATAGGGGTACAGCTTCCACCCACTTAGTAAAATATTCAGTTGTTGTGATGATGAATTTATGGCCATTCGAGGATGGTAGATAAATCATGCCTATTAGGTCTAAACCCCATTGGTAGAATGGCCAAGGTGTTGTCATCGAATGAAGCTCTTGTGCGGGTGCATGTATCAAATTCCCATGGAATTGACATTTCTTACAAGTTTTTGCAAAGTTACATGAATATGTTTCCATGGTAGGCCAAAAATATCCTATCCTTAGAAGTTTCTTGGCTAGGGATAATCCGTTTGAGTGTGATCCACAAATTCCTTCGTGGATTTCTCATAAGGCTAAGTTTGATTCTTCCTCTTCTAAACACCTAAGGAGCATTCTGTCAAGACTTTTTCGATACAATTTTTCAGAAACTATAGTATATTTGGCAGCTTGACGAATGAAGCTTTTCTTTTGGTTTCTGGTTTGATTGATAGGAAGGGTTTGATCTTTCAAGTAGGTATAAATTGGTCCATACCAGGGTGATTTAGTTGTAGTTAGTAGGCAAATGGTATAAGGGTGGTTTGGGTCAAATGCAGGTTGAATCACTTCTTCTACCAAGAACTTGTATCTAGCACTCTGATCTGGCATCTTCAAAAGTGAGGCCAAAGTTGCCATAGCATCCACTGCTTTGTTCTTTTCTCTCGACACTTGTTCAAATGTGATGAGTGTGAAATACTTCTTGAGGCTTTGCACCATGTTTTTGTAAGGTACTAATTTGTCATCTTTCATTTGATATTCCTCATTGACTTGATTTATGACCAATTGTGAATCTCCATAAACCTTTAGTTCTGTCACTTTCCACTCTAATGCTAGCTTGATTCCAATAACCAATGCTTCATACTCTGCTATATTGTTGGTGCATGGGAATAGCAATTTTTAAGATTTAGGGATAGTAGAACCTTGAGGTGTGATGAGAAGTATGCCTGCTCCTGATCCATGGTGAGTGTAGGAACCATCAAAATAAAGCTACCATGTTTTTGCTTCCACCTTCACAATTTCTAAATCCAAGAATTCCACTTGGATGGGACAATCATCATGAAGTGGTGCTTCTGCTAATTGGTCTGCAATTACTTTCCCTTTGATTGATTTTCTATCAACATATTCTATGTCGAATTCACTAAGTACCATTACCCACTTTGCTAGTCTTCCATTCAATGTTGTTTTGCTAAGTAGATACTTCAACGGGTCAATTTTGGCAATGAGCCTTATCTTGTGGGCTAGCATATAATGGTGTAATTTTTGGGAAGCAAAAACTACAACCAAGCATGCCCTTTCCATAAATGTATAGTTCAGCTCGTATTTGACCAAGGTTTTACTAATGTAGTAAATTGCCTTCTCCTTTCCTGTTTCATCCTCTTGTGCTAAAAGTGCCCCCAATGAATTCTTCATTGCTGAAATGTATAGGATCAAGGGCTTGCCTCTAATAGGTGGCATCAAGATTGGTGGATTCATGAGATATTTCTTTAGTAGATTAAAGGCTTCTTCACATTTTTCATCCCATTTAAAATTGTATCCTTATGCAAAAGTTGGGTGAAATTATGGCATTTTTCCGCTAACTAGGAGATAAATCTCCTAATGGATTGGATCCTTCCTTGTAAAGATCTCATCTGGCTAATGTTCTTAGGTGCTTCCATTTCCATGATAGCCTTCGCTTTAGTGGGATCCACCTCTATCCCTTTTGCAGATACAATAAAGCCTAAGAGTTTGCCAGATTGGACTCCAAAAGCACATTTCTTTGGGTTGAGTCTCACTTTGAATTCTTCTAACCTTTCAAAAAAAATCACCAAGATTGGTAGGTGTTCTTTCCTTGAATGTGATTTAGCTAGTATGTCATCCACATAATCCTCCATGAAATTATGCATCATATCATGGAATATTGTAGTCATTGCTCTTTGATAGGTCACTCCTACATTCTTTAACCCAAATGACATGACATTCCAACAAAATTTACCCCATGGACATGTAAAAGTGGTCTTATCTTGGTCTTCTGGTGCTATCTTTATCTTATTATACCCACTAAATCCATCCATGAGTGAGAACATAGAGTGCCCCATTGTTAAATCTACAATGGCATCAATACTTGGAAGTGGGAAGTCATCCTTAGGACATGCCAAGTTTAAGTCTCTAAAGTCCGTGCAGATTCTGATGGATTTGTCTGCTTTTGATACTGGCACTATATTTGAGGTCCATTGTGCATAATCAATGGCCCTTATAAATCCCACCTTCAATAGTTTTTCTAACTCCACTTTGACAAGTAGGGCTATATGAGGATGCATTTTCCTTAGTTTTTACTTAACGGGTTTTGCTCCTTCCTTGATGTTTAGGTGATGCATTATCAGATTTGGGTCTAAACCTGGCATATCGTCATAAGACCATGCAAAGTTAACTTATCTTTCCTTAAATAACTTAATGAATTATGTCCTTTCTTCGCTAGATAAGGATGTTGCTAAGTGGATGAACTTCAGCTCTATTTTTTATCCAATGTTTATCTTTTCTGTCGGCTCAATCAAGATCGGAGATCTTTCTTCATAGTGTTCTAGTAGAACATCCAAACTCCCTTTGATAGGTGCCTCAGTTGGGTTTTCACCTTTAGAAACATTCTTTATTTCTTTATTTTGTTCTTGATCTAATGTTGCCACAAAGTGGTTTTCAACACTTGATTCTTTTCCTTTTCTATTTGTTTTATTTTTTCATTTTTTCTCGAATTAGAAGTTTGGATGCTCCCGCTGATCATTTCTTCTTTATATTCTCTGATAGAAGAAGGTTCAACCGTGTTAAGGTATTGGGACACCATGTTGTCATTCAAGAAAGTTGGCAAGGTAGTTGGTTCAATGGCATCCCATTCAATTAAGTCTGGGCAGATGAGAGTTAATGGGTCAACACTTAGGTTCACTTTGATAGGGTTTAAGGTGTAGATCTCATTATTGGAGGGTTCATACATTGTATCTTGAAAATCTCAGACATGGGCTTCCTCTAAATGTTCTAAAGAAGAAGGATCAAAGTCCCCCTCACTAGAGTCCTCTCGGGTTCTTGCTGGATAAAAGTCATGTGGATTAAACCTAGTGTTTGACTCTTCCATAGTAGGTCTCCATGAAGGAACGTATGGTTCACCTACCCACTGATTGATTTCTATCTCTATACTTGGTACATCATTTAGAATCACTTGGCTAGAACTAGATGCTTGATTTGAAGTTGATTCTGTCATTGGTCCTTTATTTTTGGTAGAAGCATAGGTATGAATAACATCAATGCCCTTATCTTGGCATGATTCATCTGATAGGGTCTCCCATTCCCATTCATTAGAATCCTCGTCACTATGAGACTCTAATTGTAATATTTGGCTATAAAGTTCAGGATGATGTTTTTGAGTGTATCCTTCCTCAAGATACCATATTCTTGCTTTCTCTTTAGAATCTCGCCATGTACTTTCTAAGGGTTCAATGATTCCTTCATTCATTGTGCCTAAAGGTCCTTGACCTTTGTATCCCATCTTTTGCATGATTGCAAATCCTTTCCCATATTGATGTGTAGGAATGGTTATATTTTGGATATGTTTGACGTGGGCACTTGATTCTTCATCCTTGTACGACCAGTTTAGGATCTCATTGTCTTCTTCATCCATGGTGAATGATGTACATGCCCTCACAAAGTTCTCATTATATTTATGGGGTAGGTTTGAGGGTTTCCCAAAGGACTTGGGTGATAAAGGTAGGTCCATCATAGATAAGGAGTATTCGCCTACTCCCTTTTGCTTAATCTTACATTGCTTATCAAAAAATTTCATCATTTGGTCCATCTTTTGATAATGGGCCTCTTTGGTGAATACTTGAGTAGCTTGGATATGATCTTCTTTTGATTCTTCAATAATATTATCCTCATTAACCCTTTCTTTTCCTTTAGTCAATGTAGTTGGGTTAATGAGTTTTGGTGTGTCTTCAATAATAACTTCTTCCTCCATCTTTGCTTTTCCCTTCAACCAAGAGGTGTTCTTAGAATTTTGACCTTGCTCCATTTGCTTAGGTATAGACCCTTCAGTATTATGTGGGACTAGGGAGTCATTGATAGCCTTGACATTATTACAATATTGGAATAGATTTAGACCCCCACTTATCATTATCTCTTGCCCTAGATATGGGAATTTTAGGCATTGGTGATAAGTTGAAGCAATAGATTGCATTTTGTGGATCCATGGCCTTCCTAACAAAATATTATACGTCAGCTTTAGGTCCAATACTTGGCATATGGTTTCTTTTTTCATGGGACCAACCCTTATAGGTAATACTATGACTCCTTTTGAGGCTCTTTCTTCATCATCATAGGCTTTTATGGTTATCTTCTTATTTGGGTCAATAGCCTCCTCAGAAAATCCTAGGGCTTTTACCAAGCTAAGGGTACAAATGTTTAGGCTAGCTCCTCCATCTATAAGGACTCTTTTCACCCTATGCTTATGGATCAATACTTCTATATGTAAGGGAAAATTTTGGGGATGATTAAGAGACATGTCATCTTGTTTGGAAAATGATAGGCAATGAGGTGCGATTAGGTTCCCTACCATATTTTGGAATTTGTCTACCTCCAAGTTTAGAGGCACATTTGTTTCCAACAAGGCTTTTTCCAAGATATCCTTATGAATTGGTGATAATTTGAGCAGCTTAAGAATAGAGATTTGAGCGGGAGTTCTTTGTAATTGCTCAACCAAGTTGTATTGCTTTGATGATGATGTTGAAGCTTGGTTTGATATCACCAATTTTGGAGCATTGGTAGGTAAGATAATTTTTGATGCTTGCCCCCTAGTGACAACATTTGATGATACTTTCCTTGACTTATCTTTCACTATGATAACATTTATGGTTTGATCCTCTTCTCTTATAGTATTTATTGTGTTATCATATGTGTGAGAAAAGTTCACCTTCTCATTACCCTTTTTATGATTTTGATTCATATTTGATGACTCCCCCTTTTCATGATTCAAAAAGGGGTTCTTGAAGGCCGTATGATCTCCATTATTTTGTGGTCCTTCGATTTGAATGGTCCCCTTGTCAATTAAATCTTGCACCAAGTGTTTTAACCTCATGCATTCATTTGTGGGATGACCCCTATTTCTATGATATTCACAATGATGGGATGCATTCCACCAATAAGGTTTAACTTCGGGTTCAAAATGTTTCATATCGGGTAATGTGATGACATTATTGGTGACCAAAGTTTTTAATACATTCTCCAAAGGTTCACCTAAGTTGGTGAATTTCTTTTTATTGTAATTGGAGTAGAATGATTTTGATTTGTCCCCACTAGCATCATTGTTGGAAGTATTGGAATTATATGGAGCTTTGTTTGTTTGATTAACATTATTTGAAGAATTTGCTCCATATGGTAGGATAAAAGGTGTTGACTTCATGGTGTGGGCCTCCACAACTCCATCATTAACAAGGTTTTTATTATTGTTCTTCATCCATGATGTGGATTTATCATTATTATTGTTGGACCCTTGATTATTGAAATACTTAGGTACATAATTATTGTTGTTGCCGTTATTGTTGTTGTTGTTGTTGTTGGACTTGTTATCTTTAAATAATTTAACTTCACCTCTTTTGACCAAAACATCTTCAATCTTGATCCCATTTTCGATGAGTTTCTCAAATGTTGGGGGACATTGAAGTTGTAATCTATAATTCATTTCTGAGGTTAAATTGTTGGTGAAGATTTTCATCTTCTCTTTCTCTGAAATACTTCGTGGATACCTTGCAAAAATGGTCCTCCACCTTTGTAGGAATCCTAAAAAGGACTCTCCATCTTTCTATTTGGTATCGCATAACTTGAGCATTGTGATTTCGTGCTCAATGTTATAAGAGTAATGGGTTACAAACTTGGAGGCTAACTCCTCAAAGGACTTTATTCCGGGGGTTAGTTTTGAAAACCACTCCATTGTGGGACCTCCTAAGCTTCTAGGAAAGAGTCTCATTAGATACGTATCATTATGCATGAACTCTATGCTTAGGGCACAAAACTCTTGTAAATGATCATGTGGGTCTGTTTTACCCATGTACTTATCATATTTAGGAAAAATGGTATTGAAAGGAAAAGATACCATAGCTAAGCTTTTGTCGAAAGGAAAAGGACACAAAGCTTCTATGGAAAAGGCCTTAGGTTCGGCTGCCTTCTTCATGATATCAATTTTCTCTTGGAAGGCCTTTATTTGCCTAGTCATAACATTCATAGGGTCATCTTGGTGTTGATCTTTCTTGAGTTGGTCAATATAAAAATCATAGGGCAGCTTTACTCCCTTTTGGGCTAGGTTCAAAAAGAAGTTCTCCATATCTTTGTCTATTAATTTCTCCATAACCTCTAGGAAATCATTGTCTTGGGCAGCTTTCCCAACCCTTTCTTCAAGTGTCTCCTTAGGATTATAATTGGCATGGTTGATATTGTGATTATGATATGTTGAATTTCTATTTGCCATCTCTTCAAGTCTTGGTTCAAATAGATTTGTAAAAATTTCCTCTTGATTAGGGTCCTTGAAAACACTTTGGTACTCAACTTCTTGCCCTTGGTTTGAAAAAAGAGTGCTATCTCCCGGTAATGATACCCTATATGTTTGGGACTACATGGAAACCAACATCCAACAAGGGTTTGATTGGGAATGATCCTTGATTCGAAAATTGTTGATTTTATATTGAAGAGATTTAAAAATGTAAGATGAGTTTTCAATGGATATCTCTCACTTGTTTATGTAGTTCAAACACAACAATCATGCATTCACTTGTCTCTTTTTACCCTTTTAACACAAAATGTTTGATTTGAAGAACGTTGTCATGGGTTTTGCACAAAAAGACACTTCAAGCACCTACCTAGCACAAGATTTGGTTCGTAAACATGGCTCTAAAAGGTGGTATTGCTATTTTATCAAGGATTTAGTATTGATTCCGTTCAAATAGACTTTAATCTCTCATCCCCCAAGTATGTTAAGGGGCTTCCCACACACACCGAGGTATGATTTTGCGCAATCCGTGAAGATTACTAGAGGAAGTTTAAAAAATTAAAATCCGTTTGTCATACACCCCATTAAGGATGTATGCATTTCATTTTAGAGTGGGTTGGATTCCCGCGGCAAAAAGTGAGCGTATCCCACTTTGGGCTGTCCCTCACACTGGCCTCGTTAAGGCAGAACTCGGGAGGTGAGCCCACTAATTCTCTAGCATGTTCATTTGTAAAGCAAGGAAAAATGGAATTAAGGTTAACCTTTTGGGAATTTCATTCACCAAAAGGTGAAGAGCATATCCCTAACTTTCCCTTTAGTTCCCAAACACAATTAACAATGTCCAATTGATTTCACCCACTAACTATTGGGATTCGAGTATTTCTACTCTCTTCCACAAACAAGGGGCTTTGATTCTTAGTGTTTGATTCCTTAATCCTTCTTAATTACTAGATTTTGAATGCACCAATGCCACAAGCTAAGGGAAAATATTGACTAGTTGAGGCTTACCTTATTCTTTGTAGCTAACCAAAGATAGGGGCATTTTTGTTTGATTCCATTGTTTTTACCTTACCTTGGCAATAGCTCTTCCCAAGTGTGTTTTTCCACTAGCAAGTTAGTCAACACCAACAATCATAATGAGGGGAAACCAAATTGAAATTGATGAAGCAAAGAATTATGTAATGAACTTTAAGCACCTTATTTGCAAATTTTCAAGGAAAAACTTGAACTAAGGACTAAAAATCCAATTTAAAGAGACAAATTTTGATTTATACGCTTCAACAATTGCAAGATAATTTTGGTATACTTGATTGTCCTCCTCTTGTGATGTCTCAAGAATAGCCTTTATGTGCTCAAAGTTTTCTTTCTTGATCTTTTTAGCTAGTGCCTTTTCTTCTTGATTGAATATGCTTTCTGGCTTCTGGACCTTTCTGTACCTACTCATTTATAGTAAAAAAAATCAAACTGAGAGTTAGATAATGAACTTTATCAATTTAACAAAAAATTCAGACAACAGACAGCATGCGACATTGTCCAGCTAATATGCGTGAATAAATTGCTTACAAGCGTAACTTTAATAATAGGAAGCGTCACTTTCCAATGGCTCAAGTGTTATCAAAAGTTATACAGGCGTGAACAAATTATTGCAAAGCGTGAATAGTATTTAAAATTGTGACAATGAACTAATTCAAAGCGACAATAAATCAGTGCAAAGCGTAAACCAAAAGATCATAGGCGTGATTATTTCTGTCAATTGCGGAGCAAAGATTTGCCACAAGCGATAACGAATTGCAAATTGGTGACACTGCTTAGATTGTAGGTGTGATTGTTTCTGTCAAAGGAATGAACACTTTATCGCACATGCATGAACGTTTCTCTACCAGGTGACAAGAAAGAATGTAAGACCGAATACAAGTGATCAACCAGGCGTGAGTATTCAGCTAATAAGCGTTAAGATAGAGATTATAAGCATCATCAAAATGACTACAGGTGTGACTAAATTGATTGTACATGTGACTTCACCTATTTTCTACAGAAGATTCATGAAAAAGTGAAGATAAAAGCATACAAAATATGATCCAAATGATGAAATTGATAAAAATGAGGCTTAGAGCCCCACGGTGGGCACCATTTTGTATACTAATGAAAGTATCTTCATAGAATTAAGGTTAATCATCAATAATTGAAATAGTAACTAAATTAAACCACAAAGCAATAGAGCAAACTATAGCAAATTAATGATCAATTGAGCATCCTATGGCTCTCTAACTAGGATGTTAATGAATAAGCTCTTAGCAAGCTCTCATTAATGACATTCCTAGAAAGAGAATGATAAAGCTACCAATTATCAAAATAAATGCTAATTATGCTCTCAAATGCCTTTCTAAACTCAAATTACAAGAGGTTCAATGCAATTCTTAGATATGTGGTTGATGAATTATGAAGGATTTTGGCCTTCATTCTATAGATTTTCCAATGGTAGGGGGTGTAGTTGTATTTGATCATGATTAAACCTTGGTTGAGTCCTTGGTTCCACCCTTTGAAGACAATGCAAAGTTTGTGTCCTCAAAGCTTGGGACAAGTAGACAAGATGGATGGTCAAGATTCTCTTTCACTTTGAGTGATTGAGATTGAATTTAGCTTGATCCACGTGAATGCCTTTCCTTAAATCTCATTAGTTGATTAATTTCCTCTCCTTTTGGTTTGTTGAGAGTAATTGAGATTTATTAATTGATTTATTTTAGCCATGTACCCCTTGAATGGGTTGAATTTAATTTAATCCAAGACTATACAATTAATTGATTTAATTGTATTTTGATTTGATTGCACTTGATTAAAATGCTCTCAATTTTGATTGATCTTGAATTAAGACTTGATTTTAATTTTGATTGGCTAAATGTGCATTGTAATTCAATTGCTTCAATTTTGTCCTTGATTTGCTTTGATTTAACTTGATTTGCCTTGATTTGATCTTTGTCCATTTTTAGGTGATTACAACAATAAGTTTGAATTTATAGTTTAAAGTATTCATTATTGGCATCAAGTACTGGTTCACCCCCCCCCCCCCCCTCCTTAGTTGATTAGGACATTTTTATTCTAACAGCTGGACCAATGCACACACTGTGCATTTAGTGAACACTAGGGAGGGTCATAATGCCCAACTTCCCTCTGAGATACTCAAAAGTATCCTTGCACAAATAATTTATGAATATGTTTTCTATCTACTCCTTTGTAGACACATACTCAAGATTCACTTCCTTCTCCAATACCTTCTCTCTCAAGAAATGATACCTAATAGATATATGTTTCATTCTAGAATGTTGCACTAGATTCTTTAAAATGTTTATAAAACTAGTATTATCACACATGATTGAAATTGGCTCATCAAAAGTTATACCTATATCCTTCAAAGTATTTTCCATCCATAATAGCTGAGTACAACATGAGGATTCTACAATGTTTTGTGATTTAACAATTGATAATGTTACAAAATCCTACTTCTTTCTTGACCAATAAACCAACTAAGAGATAAGAAAATAAGCTCCACCACTAGTACTTCTTTGATTATCCAGACAAATGGCCCAATATACATCAGTATAAATTGTCAGCGTGAAATATAAACTTTTTGGACCATAATCCAAACTCTCGTGTTCCCTTGAAATATTTAAAAATCATTTTCACCACCATAACATGTGAATCTTTTGGTTCTTGTTGAAATCTAGCTGCCAAACATACTGCATACATAATAGATGGTCCAGTAGTAGTTTGGTATAATAATCCTCCAATCATTGATTTGTACTTACTTTCATCAGCCTTCGGTGAGTCATTTTCATTGATCAAATTACATCTAGTAACGATAGGAGTATGCACTGGTTTAGAGTTCTCCAAACCAAACTTCTTCAACAATTCCTTGACATACTTGGATTGAGAAATGAAAATACTTTACTATTTTGATTTACTTGCAATTAAAGAAAGAAATTCAACTCACCAATCATAGACATCTCAAATTCCTTTTGTATTTTCTCTAGAAATTTCCTACACAAGTCATCTTTTCCTCCAAAAATAATGTCATCAACATAAACAACAACAATCAAGATCTGATCTGAATAAATTATGTAATACAAGTTGTTTTTTGTTGAAACTTTCCGAAATCCTTGTCCATTTAGATACCTGTCTAATCTACCATACTAGGATCTTAGTGTTTTCTTAAAACAATACAATGCCTTCTTGAATCTTCATAAAATATTCAATTTTTCTTCTGACATGAATCCTTCTAGTTGTTAAATGTAAACTTATTTTAGTTCTCCATTCAAGAATGATGACTTAACATCCATCTAATAAACCTTGAAATAATTATATGCTACAAATTCCAAGAATGTCCAGATCGCATCCATCCTGGAAACAGGGGCATAAGTCTCATCAAAATTAATTCCTTCAATCTAAGTGTAATCTTTGCAAACTAATCTTGTCTTTTTCCTTATTACCTTATCATTCTCATCCAGTTTATTCTGGAAAACCCATTTAGTACCAATCAAATCACCTGGTCTAGGTATAAGTTCCCAAGTCTAATTCTTCTCAATTTGATCAAGTTCTTCCTTCATTTCTTTTACCCAATTTTGATTATTACATACTTCTTCTATAGTCTTGGCTCAATTTCAGAAAGTAAACACAACAAAACTTTCTCTTGTGCTGCTATAATTCTATTAACAAATCCTCTATTCTTATCACCAATAATATGATTCTTCAAATGATTTCTCTATACATACCTTGGTGTCTTATTTGTAGAAGCTGAAATTTTCCTTGTTTCTTCCCTTTCTTCCTTTCCTCTGTCTTTTGTATCATACTCATATTCAATGTGTTTATCAAGAGTCTTTTGAAAATCTTCATCAACCTTCACATTTTCACTTTCAACAATATTATTCAGTCTCTTGTTGTAACACTAGTATGCCTTGCTCTTTGTAGAATATCCTAGAAATATACCTTCATTAGCTCTATTGTCAAATATTCCTAAATGGTCCTAATCTCTCTTAATGTAACATATTCTTCCAAAGATATCAAAATATCTCATTGTAGGTTCTCTTTCATGTCATAGCTCATATGATTTATTTCCATACTTCTTTTGGTACAAAACTCTATTAAGTGTATACACATTTGTGTGTACAACTTCTCTCCAGTAAATTTTTATTTTAATCCTAGCCATCTAGTTTTATGAGGCCTCTACAAAGGGGTCACTTCATAAATATAAAGGATGGAATGTTAGGGATTGTTGCTAATAGCTACCAAGATAAGTTGTCTTTGAATTTTGGGGATTTCTTGAAGAATTTTTTATTCCTTCATTTGGATTAGATTTGTTTTCAAGTTATTAGTTGAATGAGATTGGTAGTATTGTTAAAGTGGAATGTTTTTGCTCATACCCTTTTCTAGTAAATGATTTCTCTGTGTAGTGTAAGGTTGCTTTTGAGCTCTTATGTGGGTGAGTAACTTCTATCACTAGATATGCATTGTTCCATGATGGTGTTTATTTGTGATATGAAAATTATTTACCTTTTACAAGCTGGTCTCAACATAATCAACACTAGAAGGAGGGTAATAATACACATATTTCAAGTATCAAACTCATATACATTAATAATACAAATTTCACATACTAGAGCATATCAATTCATTCTCAGCTAAGGTGCATAAAATAATCTTGAGATCTACTCCAGGAGAAAGAGAACTACAAGAGTTAAAGTTTGATTAGAAGCCTAGGAAAGGCAAGAAAGAAGATACAACAAGTTAGAATTCACAAAGAGTAGAAGATCTTGCAAAGTTATCCCAAACTCCACCACCTCAATGTCAAGTGCAAGGAACTTCTTGTGTTCAACAAGAACTAATTCAAGGAAGTAGTCAATAAGGATTTTCTCAAGTTCGACAAGTGCCAGTTTAATAAATTATCCCGAAAGTTGTTCAACAACAACTAATTACAACAATGGCACTTTAAAGTCCACAAAATGCATCTCCTTTTATAATTTTTTCCTACTTACCATGACATGCCTAAGAATCCTAAGCATTTACATTCCAATTTCTTTGTCAATGATGTTAATCGTATTGTGAATGAGTACATCAAGAGCTTCAAAGATGCCTTCCAGAACATAAATATTCAGAATCAAGATATTGCGTGCAAATAGTTCTCTTATTCATTGGCCAAGGAAGCATTTTACCAGTACATCAACCTTCCCACCAATTCAATCCAGACCTAGTGATAGTTGAAAGATGCATTCTTGGGAAATTTTTGATTACTCACCATTCTTGTAGAGCTATATAGGCAATTCATTGATGTGAGGAGACAAGAACATGAACCCATCAGTGCTTTCAATAACCAATTTCAAAGAGCTTATTCAAGGTTGCATGATATATATCATATAGTTTATTATGCAGCCATCCACATTTACTATGACTCTTTGGATTGTCTCACTTCCATGTTTTTCTAGAAGGATCATCTGACACCAACTAGCTTGATACAATCCTATGCAAAGGTCAAAAAGGTTATCCTCCAATCACAAGAAACTTCTACAAGAGCACCTAGCTACTTTTGACACACTAGTATGTTGAATCAAGAAGAAAGTAACACCATGATAAATTATTCTCCTACCATCAATCCAATTCCTCTTCTTATGAATCAACTAGTCTTGCATCCAACACTTCATGTCACAAGTAGTTCCATCTTGACATGTTTACCTTTATAATGTGACACCTTTGACATGGTTTAGAATTTTTTACCCTTTATTTGTGATATAAAAATTATCCACTACAAGTTAAAATATTGTCCATCCAGGTCACTTACCTCAAAAATTAGAATATTTGACTCTAGAATTCACAGAGAAATTATCAGACATATCAAGGTTCCAATCAAGGGTATCACAGAAATCCTCCTAAACACTAAGAGAATCATTAAAGATAATGTCAAGGATATCTAGAGAACAACTTTGGGTATTGTAACAATAACCAAGGATACTAGAAGAGATCATGGAAGAAAAATCCTAACAATGGAAGAGTGCATTCACCATTGGACAATCCATAAGCTTCTTAAAGTTGATCCCCAGATAGAGTTTTATTTGCAAAAGAAACTCTATTAGGATGGTGGAGGATGCATAATATAAATTAGCATTAGGAATTACAATGTTGAGAATTCCAGAGGGTTATTGATATCTATAAGGGATACATAAAGAATAAAAAAGCTTCAATGAATCCTCCAACATTAGAATATGAGTTAGTTCCTATGCCTAGATATGATGAGTTCTGGTCTCTCCTCTTGAACCAAAAGAATACATGCCATTGCAAGCTAATAATAAGTTTCCACCTGCATCAACAACTGGTCTAAAATAGGCACTAGAGTACTAAGGCCCACCAATTTATCAACCTCCATCCATGTCACTAAACGAGTCACTAAAAAAGGATAGTTAGATTTTCCCTCCACTTTGTAATAGTGTCCTAGTGGAAGGAATGAGTGAAGTTCAAGCATATAAAAAATCATCAAGGAATGTAGCCTCAAAAGCATATCAGAGGAATTACATAAATCATGAACCATTGACATATATTCCTCTGAATAATTTCTCAATGCCTCCACATCCAAATGCGAGAAATGTTCTAGGTCCTCTAAAATACTCACCAAAGTATCAACAACCAACTTATTCACAAAGTGAAAGAGGGAAACCTATAATACAACCTTCTATTCAACAAGGAGAACAAAGACAAAAGGGGAATCCTCCTAGAGACAAATTCAAAAGGTTGAGCTCCTATGTATTAGAAAAGCTCAAGAAATCAAGTTTATTCCAACACTATTCGAGTTAATGAAAGTTCCAAAGATTGGAAACACACTACTAGGATGCATGAATGATATTACCCCAAAGATCATTCCCCAAGATGTATCACACATTTTTAGAAGTACACCTTGTAGTTCCCGACCCAATCCAACACATAATGCTAATGTAGTCTAAGATGAGCCACCAATGTCATGGAATGCATTTGATGCTCTACAAAATCCTCCTAGCTTCATTGGCATGGTACAAAATTCTCTTGATGCTCAAAAGGCTAAAACCAATGAAGGTTTTATACAAAATGGTCCTACAATCAAAAAGAAGGATACAACTAGAGGCACTGATGCACCAGTAGAACAAACCACAAATACGACACAGAATGGAAAAAACACTTGGAAAAATACAAAAGATGAATAATTCAATCCAAGGATGTAAAAAGAAAAGCTTATGATCTTCCATCAAGGAATAGATGAACCTACTCCTTTCCTCCTATCTTCCAGAATTTTTAGCAAAATGTTGTATAGCTGCTTAATAAACTTAAGTGCATCTAACAATGTAATGCCTTTGGTTGTGTAGATGATTGGGATTTATCCCAATACAAACAAACAAGAAAGTAAAATAGTTGGATACAAAAAAGGTTCCAATTGTGGGAAAATTGAATAACATTGATATGCAATTGGCCTCTAATCCTAGAGTTCATAGTTGTATTGCTATTTTTATTATCGACATGCCATAAGGGTATGGTATGCTATCAAGTAGAGATTGGTCAAGGAAATTGAATTGATACATATCCACCAACTTCTTTTGTATGTGGTTGTCATGAAAAGTAATCCCAGATAAAATAAATACAGAGAGCATACCTAGACTCAAATTGTTGATAACCAAACATGGTGAAGATAATGAGATTTTGTTCATGGAGACATACTTGGGATCATATATGTTTAAGACTACAAAAGTCCTAATGTTACATGATTCTACCTAAGGAGAATATTTGAAAGAGACATAAGAATTAACATAAGTACTTATTGAAAGTGATCGAGAAACACAAGTCGATGAAAATAAAGGAAAGTTTGAAAATTTCAAGAACTTTTTCCTAAAAAGTGTGAAGCAATAAAAAAAGATGGGTAAAGGTGTTGACATTTAAAATTAATTGCTACCCAATTGGTGTAGAATCCATAATACCTTTCACTCAGAAATCTCATGTGCAATGTGTAAAGTTGTTATAGAGAAATTATCAAAGATGATTCAACAAGTATCTATGAAGGAAGATGTCCAAGAAATTAAGGATATTAAAAATCCTTTCAAGGAGGTAATTACAAAATTTGAAGAAGGGGGAAAATTATCAAGTGGAGAAGCTATTTAAAGAATCACCCTCCATCATTGTGTCACACCAATAGAATTTACACCACATCAACAAAGTCAAAATCAAAGTCCTTAATATGAATGTAGGAAAAAGGTTACCAAATCGCACACTCAAAAAAAAATCAAGTCTAGACATAGTGGTTTGATGGATAAAAGTCAAAGAAAGGGAGTGGAGCTAGCATCAAGCTATTCAATCCAATCAAATAGACTTACTTGTCCAGACACAGACTGTAGTTTCCATGCACTAATAATGTCATTGAATGTGAATCATTAGTTCATGGATTGCTACTTGCTATCCAAAAGCGTTCCAAGATTCTACATGCACGTGGAGATTTATATGTAGTTTTAAGGCAAGTGAGAAAATTATATGCCCACCATTATAAAAGATCAAGTCACTACCACAATAGAGTATGGGACCTCATTACAAATTTTAATGCCCTCAACATCAAACAAGTCTATTGATCAAGCAATCTAGTATCAAATTCATTGGCACATGCAACTAGTTCATTGGAACCTCTTGTCATGGATTGTGTGAATAAATTCATAGTCAAGTTGACATCAATACCCCTAGTTCTTGATAACATCACCAACTTCCAAGTATTTGAAGATAATAAGCATATCCTCTATTTTCTCACAAATACAAATGTATTTGCTACTCAAGTTATTGACAAGGAAGAATCGCAAGAAGTAGATTTTGACATTGATGGATTCATGAACTTGAATGAAAACACCATTCCATGAGGAATGGTAGAGCTAGAAAAAAAAATTTATCTAGACAGATTGAACGACCTCAAATATCAAGCAACTGAAGGAGGTGAATGTGAAAAGATGAATTTAGGAATTGACAAGCATGTTAAGAATGTTTTCATTGGGAAAGTCTATACACTCAAAGAGAGAGAGAGGATATCCTGAAGATATTCCCATACATGATAGCCTAGGGATACAAGGATTTGAAGACATATGAGACACCCCTCATCACACCTACAATTCCACTCAAACTAGGCAATAAATCACTTCAACAGAGACAAATATTAGTTAATCCATTGCTAGATTCATTGATTCATCGGGAAGTAAAGAAATTGCTCTTTGCGAGAATCATCTTCCTAGTCAGATACTCAATGTGGGTCGCCAATCTAATTCTAATTAGAAAGAATAATGGAGAAATAAGATTGTGCATAGATTTTTTAAAACTAAACAAAGCTTAAAAGAAGGACAACTACTTATTTCCATCAGTTGATGAAGTATTTCAAATTGTTAATGGATCTCAAATGATGCCATTTTTAGATGGTTATTTAGGGTATAACCAAGTGATGGTAGACAAAGAAGATGGATTAAAGTTTGCATTCATGACCAAGTGCGGTACATTTTCTTACAGGAGAATGCCCTTTGTGAACATTGGAGCTACTTTTAAGAGAGCAATGGATATTGCATTCTATGATTTGGTTAGAAAATGCATTATTATATACAAGGATGATCTCATTGTATTTTCCAAAAGAAGAGAAGATCATATGAGTGATTTAAGAATAATTTCTTACAGATGCAAGAGTTACAAAATCTCACTCAATCCTAAGAAATGCAAGTTTGGTGTCTGTGAAGGAAAACTTTTAGGACATGTAATTTCAGAGCATGGAATTTCAATTGACCTAGAACACGTTGAAGCTATTTCAAGGATATTAGTGTCTACAAGTTAGAGAGAATTGAGGTCATTCTTTGGTAAGATCAACTTTGTGACGAAGTTCATAATTGGGTTTGTTGAGATATTTAGACCATTAAACAACATGTTGAAGAAGGGTGCAAAGATAGATTATATGCCTATGGAAAAGAAAGCATTTGCAGAAATCAAGCAAGATATTGTGGATGCTTCTATTCTTGTTAGTCAAGATTACACTAGACCATTCTTCATATATTCCTTTGCTTCAAACATGCATGGGAAACAATCCTCACACAAATAATAGAAGAGAAAGATGAGCATCCAATTGCATTCATGAGTTCACCACTGAAGGATGCAGACTTGAGATACCCAAATATTGAAAAACAAGCCTATGCATAGGTAAAGACAATAAAAAAATTCAGAAACTATATTTTAAGAAGTAAGGTATATGCCATAGTTCCTAATGTCGTGGTAAAGATATTGTTGATGTAGAATGAATTGGGAGAAAGAAGAGGAAAATGGGTTACCACCATTCAGGAGTATGACATTGAGATACAACCAACAAAACTAGTCCATTGGAAGACTCTAACATAAATAATCGCTACAATAGGACATGGGCTCGTACAACAAATTTATGTGTTATGTGAAGTATCTCTTAATGAGTGGTACAATGATATTATTTACTATTTGTCAAATCACAAATTTCCCTCCCACATGCATATAGTAGAGAGAAGAGCTTTGAGAATGAAGAGTCAACAATACATGCTTCAAGGGGTTGTGTTGTATATAACTAATAATGATGAGATTCATTTGAGATGTGTTGGAAAAGAAGAAGCAAAGAAAATCATTGAACATTTCCATAGTAAATTCATAACCACTCATGGAAGTGGTCTGACCATAGCCCATTAAATCTCAAGGATAGTATACTATTGGCCTACATTAGTCAAGGATGCATATGAACAGATGAAAGCTCGTAACACCTGCCAAGTACTTGTTGTACATGAGTAGAACATTTATATGCCTTTCCAACCCATCATTGAAGTGCAACCTTATGCTAAGTGGGTATTAGATTTTATTGGTGTGATTAATCTGCCTTCCTCAACACAATACAAATATATCCTGACTATTACCATCTATTACACACAATGGTTAGAAGCTCAAGCTCTTAAAAAATGCACAACAAAAGTGGTCATCAAGTTCCTTGAAGAGAATATTATCACTGGATTTGGATGCACACATGCTTTGGTGTGCGACAATACATTTTCATCTTTGAGGTTTTCCAATTGGGCATTTGAAAATGGGATAACATTGAAGTTCTCATTCAACTACTATCCGTAGGGAAATGGATTAGCAAAATCAATGAACAAGAACTTGCGAAGTGCAATCAAGAGCTTACTAGATAAAAATCCTAAGGACTAGCACACATTGTTGAGATTTTCTCTCTGGGTAGACAAAACCATAATTAAGGATGCATATGAACATGTGAAAGCTTGTCACACCTGCCAAGTACTTGTTGTACATGAGTAGAACATTTATATGCCTTTGCAACCTATCATTGAAGTGCAACCTTATGCTAAGTCGGTATTAGATTTTATTGGTGTGATTAATCTACCTTCCTCAACATAATACAAATATATCCTGACTATTACCATCTATTGCACACAATGGTTAGAAGCTCAAGCTCTTAAAAAATGCACAACATATGTGGTCACCAAGTTCCTTGAAGAGAATATTATCACTAGATTTGGATGCGCACATACTTTGGTGTGCGACAATACATTTTCATCTTTGAGGTTTTCCAATTAGGCATTTGAAAATGGGATAAAAAATTGAAGTTCTCATTCAACTACTATCCATAGGGAAATGGATTGGAAAAATCAATGAATAAGAACATGCTAAGTGCAATCAAGAGCTTACATGATAAAAATCCTAAGGACTAGCACACACTGTTGAGATTTTCCCTCTGGGTAGACAGAACCATAATTAAGAGCTCTTTGGGAATATTTCCCTATCTTTTGGTCTATGGACAAGATTCAATCTTTCCAATTTAGTTGAGAATGTTGACACTACAATTCATGCAAGAATATTTGGAAGGTGAAGATAGAGTGCAGACAAGACTGCCCCAACTATTGCACTTGGAAGAGAAAAGAGATTAAGAATTCAAAAATTTTGTGAAACATCAAGGAGTGGTCAAAAGGTGGTTTGATAGAGTGGCCAGAGTCAAGGACTTTCAGATTTCTGACTTGGTTCTGTACTAGGATAAGGCCCATGAATGAAGATATGACATGATATATTTGACAATTTATGGATGGGTCTGTATCAAATTTTTGAAATCCTAGGAGATAATGCATTTAGGTTGAAAACTCTGACATGAAAGAGAGTGGCATTGCCCCTTAATGGAAAATTCCTCAAGCATTACTTTTGACCTTAAGTTTCCTTCCGAAGGCCTATCCTGCACATAGTTAGTTTAGGTTTTCCTTTTAATTCTGATTTTGGTTTTGTTAGCTTGTGGTGACTGATCAGGAAAGTACTTTACACTTTTCCTCCCGACCTCACCGAGGTTCGGGGGCACAGCCCCTAAGGCAATTTTTTTTGAGGCTGACATATTGTAACTCTTTTCTAACCCTAAAGCGGCAAAATATTGTATAATATGGCTTAGGGTTAGGGTTTTCATTATGTATGATTTTAGTACTTGCGGCGGAATTGAGCTATAAGGGATTACAGATTGTAATCATGTTGTAATCAATGGATAATAATAACATTGGACTCGCTATTGGTGGACGTAGCCCAGGGATTGGGTGAACCACATTAAATCTTTGTGTATTGTGTTCTCTTTTGTGTGGTTTATTATTTTCTAATATTGGTTATATTTGCATGTAATTGTTATTTCTGCCTTGTTAATCCTAACGGGTTTTCCTTTGGCTTCCCTTTTGTTTGGTTTCCCATTTTGGTGTGTTCCTTTTGGTTTTGTTTCCCTTCTCATGTGGGTTTTTTTTTTTTTCTTTCTTAGTTTAGGGTTTTGGTTTCCCTTGACCTTGTTTGCTCAAGTTGTTTCCTTGGTGGCAATGCATACATAGAACCACCCATCCAAAAAAAGGGTAACAATGGGCGACTATCATATTACCTTGGCAATGGAGATTCCTTCTTCCTTGCATGACTGATTTATTAGAAGATGAAATCCCATAACTTGTTTATAAGATCTAGTTGTAGCATAGGTGAGGAGGATGTTAGCAATGGCTATAAAAAAATTCATTACACCTGCCAATATAATTTGCTCAAAAGTTCCTAAAGCCTTTTAAATGAATTCATTTTGTGTGTATCTTGCCTTCCCTGGACATTAAACTTGCTTCATAGGAGAGTATCATCCCTCCTTTGCATATCAAATTCCCTCTCTATGTCATCTCCTAATCTTTATCTATCCTTTTGACTTGATGAAACTCCATAATTTATTCAGAACCTCTTATTGTGGTGTAGGAATGAAGACACACTAAAAGGTTGTACAATTTAATCTTTTTACACCTACCAACTATGTTTTGCTCGAGACTTTCTAAAGCCTTTACTTCTCCATACAAACTCCACATGATTTTTTATAGATTTTTCTAGGAGAATTCTTAAATAAATAATTTCAAAATAAGATTTTAGTATTCTTTATTTTTCTAGGAGTCAATTCTTAAATAAATAATTTCAGAATAAGATTTTAGTATTCTTTATTTTTTTGGTTCATCCATTGCTCAAGAGTGCCCTAATACAGCCACGTGTTATTTCTATTTGTTACTGTTTTTTTTTAAAAGCATTCCCGTTCAAAAAAGCAGGGCCCTTCTCAATAGGAATGTCCACCCATCTCTGGAACGTGCCCTAACAGCTCTGCAACTAAGCATGGCATTTAGGAAAAAGCATGGCCGTTGAAAAAAAAGCATGGCATTTAAAAAAAAAGCATGGCCGTTGAAGAAAAAGCATGGCCGTTTAAAAAATGCATGACCGTTGAGAGAAAACTTGCTTCCACTGGCACTTATAATTGAGGAGGGCAGACACTTATCTGGAGAAGACCTGAGGCTAAAATGTGTAAAGTGGTTCTGTAGCAGTGAATTTGGAATCGGGTGAAGATTATCGTGGAATTCATTATGCCAGTGGTATGCGAAGATTTTCTATTAGGGGAGGGGCAAGATGTCGCTGATGTAATTGGAACAATATTCAAATGGGGAAAGTAGTTTCAGGTTACTTTCTAGTTAATTTTTTTGTCTATATTTCTTTTATTATAATATTTTGCAAGAGAGTCAGTCACATTGATTGTATCTGCAATCTGATTATATAGCTCTTGTATGTTGCTTTTGGTAGCAGAGTTGGCGTCCATGCTCTATTGAATGCGCAATGTTCAGCTCTGCCCTCGCCCGGCAAAGGGGCAGGCGAAGGAAGGGGCAGAGCACAACTGATGGAGGCAAAATAATCATTCTAGATGATTCTTCTTACACGTGTGTGATGTTTTATGTGAGTCACTGCCCTTGTTTATTACGTGCGTAATGTTTTATGTGAGTTCCTGCAATTTTATTATAAAGCTCTTATATCTCAATTTTATTATAGAGCTCTTATATGTCACTGGGAATCTGCTGGAAAAGGTGGTTAAACCATGGGGATAATTTTACATACAAAATTTACAATGGTGTTCTGGTTAAAATATAGGGTAGCAATTAAAAAAAGTTTAAATATAAGAGAATGTGGTATAAATTCCAAAAGTGAGGTTGAATATTTACAGATTTATAATTAGTTTTTTTAAATGTTGTTTCTGAAGTGACCCTTGGATATCTGATGTATTAAAACTTAATAGTAATCACGCTTGTGGTTGTTTCGGGATTTGATTAAAACCTTCATGTCATCAACAAAAGAGACTGCAGTATATGTTCAAGAAAATTCCTCTTCAAATGCCAGGAAGCTCTAACCCTGTTTATGTATAGTCTATGAAGGAATGTTATGTCCCACATACTCAGCGCCTCTGACATCTTTCAAGTGGCCCACTTCTGCAGGACATTGCTCGGCCTTATATCTCTTTCGGTGATCTCCTCTGACTAAATTGTTGTAACTTGTAAGACGTTCTCCTCAAGTATGCTCCTAAATTTCTCTGCATTCTTTTCCAAAGAAATTCTTGGTGCACCATGCATAATGTTTTCCAAACTTTAGAGATGTGTATTGTAATGAGTCAATGGATCCATGTGCTGATTTTGTACATTTTTCTGTTTGAACTTGTTAATGGGTATATGTTTGATATTTAATGCATATAGTATTAAGTTTTAACAGTAATGCTAATATATGATTTTCTATTGCATTTGCAGTGTTGTTAACAGCTGGATTGGCAAGGCAGATTCACTTCATAGACTTGATGAATGTTTAGAATGTTCTGTCATGTCATTTTATTTTTTAGTCATGATTTTTGGTTTCTTTCTTTGGCTTTCATTCTATATTTATTTGGCATGGCCATGCCTCTTTTGTTTTTATTTTGTTTGGAGGTCTACTTTTATATGTTTGGTATATATATATTTTTTAATTTGTTATTTTATTGTTTTATGTGTGGATCTTTCTCTTTTTAAGTTTTATTGTTATTTTGTATCAGTATTTTTGTGGGCTATGATTTTTCAATGGAGTGCAGTAAAGATAAAAGTGATGACAAGGAGGAAGAGTAAAGAAGCAGTACTACACATCACAAGCATCAGGAAACACAATAGGTACCAATCTTTGAACTTGTGTATCACAGACACCATACTTAGGTTGAGCAATAAAATTTGATTCAATCCATGTAGATTTATTTCTTGCAAGACCAAACTTTTATGGAAATAATGTACCATTTTACCTCTTTGTTCGCTTAATTGGAATTAAAACATTGTTTTTCAAGTGAGTTATAAGTTTTCAATTTATTATTTACTTTGTTGAGTTAGATTTTCAATTGTTCGATCCAACTTCTATACCATTACTACATGCACTATAAAATTTCATGACAAAAAATACTTAGTGCAATTTACATTTGCTGCATCTTGATTAAACATAACATTTAGAAACTAGACTGGTGGTTAATTTTGGCATTATTTTTTCCATTTTCATAGTTTCCTATTTCCTAAATTATTTCCTCTACAATTCAAATATAAATTTTGCCAGCTTTTTATTTATTTATTTATGTTATAAGTTAATTAAAAAATCTAAAACCTATTTACCTTAATTAAACTAGTTCTTTAACCATGAATCTGTGTGATCCAGATTTCTTTTAGTATGAAGCCTGTTCTCGAATCCAATAGTCCATGTGAATCTTGCTTCACCAAATATTTAAAATTCACTTCAAATCTATTTTTATGTGAATTTTGAATTTCAAAACTCTAGTGGCTATAGAATATTTAGCTTCCCTTTGCCTACATATAACATGTCAAATCTTTTTAAACCTGAACTATAATATTAATTTTGATTGATTGCATAGGTGTCCTAAACTATAAAAGAAATTTTAACCATAGATTTGAAACTCCTAATAAACCTTGATATTCTTGTTATTACTGAAGTTTGCACTCTTGCTGAGCTTTCAACTCAGAAGCCTAGTGAAACATGGGATGGTCTCTCTGATAGTTGAGACCAACCTCTAGAGAAGGCTGGTTCCTATACTACCACTTTCACTGAGAAAAGGGAGAGAAAAAGACATGGAACAAAAGCTAAGATCTAATGGGGTGATGGACTGGATAATTTTGTCATCTGTATTGCTGTTTTGTCTTCACAATGTATCAATAATCAACTCAGTTTCATACAACTCAAGTATTTTCATATACCAATGCATCAATGTTTTGCTAGGAGGTTTGAGTTTTCATTAGTTTTTGATGGAGAAGAGACGTTTTCACGACCAAATAACTATTTGCAGCTATCACACAAACTACAACCTGCATAAATTGTATATTTTCTGCCTATAGGTGCTAGAATGAGACTTCCTTTTTTTCCCTGAGAAAACACACTAACATCCATCAATCATTATTTTGCATACAATATAACAATACCTGAGAAGGTGAAATTACTAAAATCTTATTGTTGAATGGTGTCTTTACAATAGTACAAATCTGAAAATGACTGATTTTCTCTTGAAAAATGAAATATTACATATGCTTCAACCTCTACAACTGATTTTTGAGTTAAAAATTAGAATACGATATTTCTTGGTCTGAGAGAACCATTTTAGGTTTCAAAACACAGCAGAAAAAATGCATGAATTAACCCCAAGAGATAATACTAGGCATCTCTTTATGGAGGACTAAATGTTTTTCCACTCCTTGAGGCCAAGTCAAGCTTCCTTTTCAGCATTGGGGAACCACTCTCCTAACTCACTACCTGAAACAATTCCAACCAGATCTCCACTAAGGCGTAGAATATGAGGTTGTTTTATTTTAAATTGAATGATCTAGATATTCTCCTTGTAAAAAATCAAAACTGTCTCTACCTCCTGCATGAGTCAATGATGGTTTCAAGCTGTCATAACTATCCTTGCTAATCATAAATCCCGTGAAACAACTTCTTGCTTGAAAATAGGGACAAGTTTCTTATGATTTTGAACTTGTCTTGATTCCTTGAAGGCGTGGAGAAAGAGCCTTCTTCCAATGCATCTTCAAACCTCTTTATGAGCCTTAATAGATCACCTGATCTACTTCCTCCATGTTGATATTTGGTAGACACTCTTAGCATGTGTTGATTGCTGACTTGGATATTGCCATTTGATTAAATCTCTCATTCGCATCTTATTATCATTACAGGTCGATATGTGGAAACAACTGACACTAGACTGGTGAGCATGTTCAAATACATGTAAAAGATATAACTTTTGAATTTTATTATGCAACCCTCTTATTGATGTCACTCTCTCCAAATTGACTATCATGAACACCTCTTTGATGCCTCCAAGAATCATTGCAATGCATGACAACCTGATATCCTCCACCATTTGCGTTTAGTTCTGAGGTTTTAAAATATAACGCGAATAGATCTGCTCTTCTTATTCCTCAGTGGTAGTCGTCAATTATGAATTCCACGCTCATCATTTGCATTATTAATGTGTTCAGTCTCTTTTGCTAATTTTCAAATTTAGGCTTTCTTTCCATTTACTCTAGATCCATTGCAGATGATCTGAACACGTTTGTAACAACCAATGCCCATGGCTCCTCCATAAACATTTTCCTTTTTAAAGTCTAGTTTCAAAAGCTGTAAATGTATGTGAGCCAATGTAATTAAGATAAGAACGAGCAGTTGTAAACACTTCTACACAGAAAACCAAAGCTATTGTTTTCTTATGCTTGTCCACACCTAACCCAAACATCTTAAACCCAGCTTTATCTGGAAAAATGATGTGAAGAGGCCTTTCGATCATCAAAGGCATCCAACCACGAGAAAGTGAGAAACTTTACTGCTACCTCTAGGCCAAGTTACAAGACTTAGCTCCTTGACTCTTTTGATAGCATTAAATGTACTCTCGGCAATACTAATTGGAAGGTAAATGGTTGGGTATCCTACATTTGCAGTCTTGTAACCCACAGCTTTACAACCTGTCTCAGGCTTGTTTATAATCTCAAAAATAGAATTTATGCAATCACCTTTAGCATCAAATCCAACAAGGCTTGTTGTACCCAAAATTTTGGTTTTCTGAATTTGATGGAGCAATGCAGATGCATTGGTTGGTTCTCTTTCTTCTGCCGGATTAGAAGTTTTAAGGGAGTATCTGGATCACCAAATAAATCATACTTCTTCTGATCAAATAAGCCATGTACAGCTTCTGTGATCACCCAAAGCACATCATATGCATAGAATGCCACAACTCTTACATTCTGATCTTCACAACAGCTAGTTCGTAGGCATTTTCTCAATTCATTGAAGAGATATTTTGATCTTCAAAGATGGAGGAATAACACTCAAGTACATAATACCTTCTAGTGCTGTTAATGAAGCAACACCAAGAGGTAGTGTATCTCATATGCCTGCAATACCATCTGTAACAATCCAACATAGCTGCTATTGAACTTTTTCGAATGAATAGCAACAAAGGGTAAAGTTTGGCTCAAATCAGGTTGCATGTGCACTAAATATGTTGTGTCTCTTCTGATAGCATTAAATGTAATAGTACTTGGAGGGTGAATAATCAAGTATCCTATACTTGAAGTCTTGTAACCCACAGCTTTACATCCTGTCTCAAGCTTGCTTATAATCTGAAAAATAGAATGCAATAAATCACCTTTAGCATCAAATCCTATAAGGCCTATTGTACCCAAAAATCTGGTTTTTTGAATTTGATGAAGCAATTGGTTAATGCTCTTCCTTCTGCTGGATTGAAAGTTGCAATGGGAGCATCTGGACCACCAGATAAATCATGTTTCCTCTGATTGAATAAGCTATGTACTGCATTTATGCATCTGGACCACCAGATAAATCATGTTTCTTCTGATTGAATAAGCTATGTACTGCTTTTATGGTCATCCAAACCACTTCATATGCATAGAATGCCACCACTCTTCACTTCTTCTCTTCATAACAGTTACTTCGTAGTCATTTTCTCAATTCATAGAATAGATATTTGATCTTCAAAGGAAGAATATACACTCGAGAACATACTTGATACTTTCTAGGGTTGTTAATGAAGCAACAGCAAGAGGTAGTGTGCCAAATATGCCCACACTGCCATCCGTAACAATCCAAACATAACTTCTATTGAACATTTTCAAGTGAATAGCATCAGAGAGTAAAGGTTGGCCCAAATCAGGTTGCATGTGCACTAAAATAACCCTTGTGACTCTTTTGATAACATTAAATGTACTCTCAGCAATAGTAATTGGAGGATGAATGGGGTCAAGTATCCTACATTTGAAGTCATGTAACCCATAGCTTTACAACATATGTCAAGCTTGTTTATAATCTCAAAAATAGAATGCAAGCTATCACCTTTAGCATCAAATCCAATAAGGCCTGTTGTACCCTAAAATCTGGTTTTCTGAATTTGATGAAGCAGTGCAGATACAATGGTTGATTCTCTTCCTTCTGTTGGATTAAAAGTTTTAATGGGAGTATCTGGATCACCAGATAAATCATACTTCTTCTAATCAAATAAGCCATGTACAGCTTCTGTGATTACCCAAAGCACATCATATGCATAGAATGCCACAACTCTTATATTCTGATCTTCACAACAGCTACTTTGTAGTCATTTTCTCAATTCATAGTAGAGATATTTGATCTTCAAAGATGGACAAATAGACACTCAAGTACATACAATACCTTCTTGTGCTGTTGATGAAGCAACACCAAGAGGTAGTGTGTCTAATATGCCTGCAATACCATCTGTAACAATCCAAACATAGCTGCTATTGAACGTATTCAAATGAATAGCAACAAAGAGTAACGTTTGGTTCAAATTAGGTTGTATGTGCACTAAAATTACCCTTGTTTTGATTTCGTGAAGATCTAATAGTACCTTCTTCCTCCATACATAGGTTTACTATTTCATATTCAAAGTACACCATGCATATTAATTCATGAGATATCTGTCATTCTATTGATTGTGTATAAAACTTTCACGTCTTTTCCATGACTGCCTGTGTTCTCAGTCTTCTTCAAGGAGTGTCATTTGTCTGTGACCTGCCATTAGGTCACATTGTTCTTTTAGCAAGGTTAACTATGGACTGTCCACCATGCCACAACTGTCCATGAATATTTGGTTGCCACTGTTCATTTCTTGCAAGGGTTTTGGACAGGGTTCTAAAAGTATTTCTTCACTCTTCACTGTTGCTATGATCATTTGACAATCTTCTATGACCTTATCAGATAATGCCTTCATCGTCTGATGTTGGAGGCCTGTAGATTCATTGTCCTTTGCATGACAGCCTTTAGTTCCTTTTGTGTTGGCCTGTGTATCACATGTTGCACTTTGGTTATATGACTGACATTGACATTCTTTTAACCCCTGCCATATGTATACAGCCATCCTTTGATGGCATCGTTGATTTGTCTTCTTCTTGCTTCATGACTTTATTTATTTAACATGATTATTGTTATTGATGATTTATTCGCTCTCCCTTCTGGACCATTACAATTTCTTGACATTGGCATATACCATTGAGCATGAAGAAGTCTTGACTCTATCACAGAGGCTCGCTTTACCTTCCATTGTTCAATATCACATCTACAATTTAACCTCCGCCATTATATTTACCTCGCCAGGAGGTTTTATATCAAGATCCAAACTCTATTCCCTGCTCATCTGCCCTCCATGATAATGCAACCTCCTCTTATCTCTAACTGCCTTTAGTTTACTGTATGATACAACCTTCTTCATAAGAAGACGTTGACTTGATTTCAGGTCTATTCACATCTGAGTCATGTGATTATTACCATCTCTATATGCTATATGTTGTCTAGCTAACAGAGTCCTTTGTCATTTCTATTTTGAAATAGTCCTGCTATGGACTGTTTGACTATCACTTCCTTCCTTCCCTATCCACTGTTATCTTGTCATGATTGCAGGGAAGCTGTGTGCATGCCAAGAATGATATTCCCTATCTTTTTGTTGAGAGTCTTACCTCCTTGCCTATTCTTGTCTTCCTTTATGGTGTCTTTTTAATCTATTATGCACTGACTCTATGTTCATTCCCTTGTATATAGTATCCTCCACCACTTAATGTTCTGAAACACTGTGAGCTTTTCAAGTTTAAAATTCATAGAATACTCTATGATCACTTCTTGAGACATTGAACTACCTTAAGTCTTCTATACTTCATGTTTGACTGTCACTTCCTTCCCTATGCACTGTTATCTTGTCATTATTGCAGGGAAGTTGTGTGCATGCCAAGAATGATATTTTCTATCTTTTTGTTGAGAGTCTTACCTCCTTGCCTATTCTTTTCTTCCTTTACGGTGTCTTTTCAATCTATTATGCACTCACTCTTTGTTCATTCCCTTGTATATGGTATCCTCCACCACTTAATGTTCTGCAACACTGACATTTTCATGTTTAAAATTCATAGAATACTCTATGATCACTTCTTGAGACATTGAAGTACCTTTGTCTTCCATACTTCCATCTCTGTTTCATGACATCTACCAGGCATATAACAACAAACAGTTACACTTTTAGACAATTTTCTCTCTAAAAAGCTTTTCTTCAAATGTCTTAATGAGTATCCATTTGATATTCTTGACTTATCTCTTAGTAAACTGTCTTGACATTATTCACATGCACTATCTTGTTCATTATGTTTGAAATGTCTCTTTCATATTTCTCCTTGTTATGTCTTGTTCTTCAATATTTCATCTTAACTGTGCTATGCTTTCTCTTTTTTCTTATATCAAAGAAGATGCAAAGGGGTTTTGATAACTCAAGACTTACTCTAAAGGGTTGCATGGAGAAAATAAACCTTCACTGTACCTTTATGTTGCACCTCATGCTTCCTTATGAGGTGCATGCATGAAACTATCTACTCATTGTCATTTGGCATGACTATCCCTGTTTTGATCTTGAAAATGGCACTGAGTTACCTTTTAATCTTTATGGTTGTTTCTTGTGTAATTCTGACTGTCATTAACACTAGTTAAGAAAAGCTCATATCCTTGATTACATGGTGTCACTGTCAAACTTCTATGCTTCTTTAATGAGTGTCCTATTATTTTAATCTCCCCTCTCTACTGTAGGACTGTGGCTACCACCCTTCACTGTCTTTTTTTGTAGGTTTTAGATCTTTGTTCGAACTTATATGAGATCAAGAATCCCAAGAAAACTTCTCCATTAAAATGTTGACTGATACACTTGATGAAGGGAAAGATATTTCTGGCCACTCATCATAGTCTCTGCAGATCCAAAATGTAGAGACAATGAAGCCAGGCGTTTTTAAGAAGCTGTTGCCCTTTTAATCAAAACAAATGTCCTGTCACTGTCATTATGCCTCTTTCATACATGTGAGTTCTCTTCTCTAGCTTAATGACAGTAAAGGACACTGTAGTCTCTATCCTTGCCATTGAAGCTTATATACCATTGTTGATTTGATATTCAAAATTGGCCTTTAATATCTATCGTGCTGTAGTAGACTGAACACTTACCCTGTTTATCATAATGGTTGTGGCTCATTGACTAACTTCATCATGGTGCATGGACTTTTTCACCTCTTGTGACTGTCCTTTTATCCACGATGACTGTTATTTGATTTTCTTGAAACAAGTTTTCATGTATTGCGTGCACATAGTGACTGCAAACTTGCTCCAAGTATTCTTTCATACAGTAGTGTGTGACATTAACATCAGCAAGGATTTTAACAAGGTTTTGGATGAAGACAAAGGTTTGTTTCTCTTCCTGGGAGAGAGTGTTAACCCTTTCCAACCTTGACAAGAATCATCCACTAGTGAGAGTTTCCACTCATGGATCAACCTTCCATTGTATCTATAGATACTAACCATATGGACCTAATTCTGGTGCATTTGTCTTGAATGGAGTTGAGTTAGACTTGCCTCCGATAATCTAATTCATTTCAAGGTGCTAGACTTGATATAATACTCAAGTCTGACAAGAGGTCATCATGAGGCAACAAACCTTCATTTCTATCTCTATGTGGCATCTCACTAATCACAGTAAATTCATTTTCATCTTGAGAGTGGACCTTCTTGACTGACTTTGTTTCCTCATGATCATTGTGGTCTCCAACATAGCAGTTCATAACTCCTAATTGTCATCTTATATGAATTTGACCTGTTTGTTAAGACAACCCTATAAACTGTTATCATAGTCCTAGAAGGTTTATATGACACTTTTCATTTTATTAGTTTATTGGTCACTTTCCTTCATCATGCCACTGTGCTTAAACTAGCAATGATATAACTTGTGATGAGTTACCCATTTCAAATATCAGAGTCACTACCACTGTCTACGGACTCTTTGGTTTGTGAAATTCCTTCCATTCAATTTGTTTCTCATCCTTTAGACTAGCAGATAAGCTCTTTTGTAGCAACATAAGCATTTATTTTCCTAAATATGTCCCTATTTCTGTATGTTTTTAGGATTCTCTTTTAAAGGTTAGTTTCAATAGAAACACTCTCTCCTTTTTCAATTTACAACCACCTTCTGTATTTATGCACTGTAGGTATGAAAAACAGATCCTCTGTATCTGATTACATGTGGTCTTTCAGGTCAAAAAAGTTTTTAAAATCCCACTTTACATATCATTTGTCTAAGCTTGAATATCCAAGTAAAAACATCTTGCATACCAGGGGTTTCGAAGCTAATAAAATACTGTTACAGTCTTCTTAAAAGCATGCCCTTTCATGTCATTTAGAAGAAAAAAACTCACGAAACCTGCAACATGGATAAACTCTCTTCTTTTGCAATGTGGGTATGCCTGAGCAACCAAGTCTTGGTTCTAGGCCACGCTCTTCTTGAACCTGCAATGCACCCCTCTTTTGGTTGATCTTTGCAACACGGATGTGAAGAGGGCAGAACGGTGTTCTTCACGCCATAAGATGAGGCTTCTTCAGTGCCAAACAACGGAAAACCCTTGTTCGTCAAATGTTAGGTGCCCTAAAACCTCAAATGGAAGTTTTCAACATGAAAGCCGACAAGAAGACTTAACAAAATTGAAATTTTTTATTTTCCTTTTTTACATCTGTCTTTACGCAAAGCCTTTTTTGTGAATAATGACCAAAGTTCCAACTTTATAGAGCTTTCCTAATAACTCCTTGAGGATATAACAATGTCAAAATGACAAATATATCAACTGCTCTTGCTTAGTGTAGTTCGGTTATGGACTCAGAGCTAAGAATTCTTATGAAATTCACTTAACCTATGGGGGTAAGCCCAGTTATTTTAAACTGTTAAGTCCATGTATAATCGAAAGGATTCTATGCTCGCAAAAAATATCATGCCACTGAGCTTCAAACACTCAGTTATCCCATAAAAAATATTTCATCACATTTTCAGATGAAAGAATCTTAGAGGATTTGGATTCATTGAAGTTATGAACATCATGGTATTTGTCGTTTGTATGGTAGTGTTGTTCGATATAAACCAATTATTTGTTATAGGACCCTATTGTGAGATATATTTGGAATGAAATAGTTTCTCCAAAGTGGAATGTAGTTCAAATACCATATTTATCACCGGCACAACATCATGTAAGATCTATGAATAGGCAATCTCTGCAACTGTAAATAGTTCATAACCCTTCATTTTCATGCAGATTGGAAATAATATTGATTTTTTTTAGTCAAGTAGCCAGGTTCAAGAAGCTCTTACATATTATGAGCACCATTTTTCTATTAAAAAGGAGAGAAATCTGACTGAAATTAGAAGCGTCAATAAATTCCCCAACATCCAGGTCTATTTACATCCATTTTTTTTAGTACAATGCAAATAAATACTAACATTCTCTACATTACATTAGTGGTTATTAATACTATATAATTTTACTTACAAAGTATACAGTCAAAACTGGCCTCAGGAGGCAAGACAAACTGATTCCTAAGGACTAATTCATTTTTTTCTTCTATCTTGATGGGGTTGTTTGCAATTCAAACTTTGGGGAACAACTGTGTCTATATATACTAATTTGGAGAGTTAGTGTAATAATAGGAATCTAGCAGTAGAGTTGTCATGCCAAATAATGTAGCCAATAATATGGGTAGCGCTCAAGCTCAGGGGCAGTCTGGTGATGGAATGGTTTTGAGCTGAGACTTGTGTAAAAGCCTTCTTTCTGGATGGTTTCTGTCTTACGTTGATATTTTGTATGTTTCATTTCACGCTCAACTATTTCTTGATATTTTTATCATAGGTTGATATTTTGTATGTTTCATTTCTCTCTTAACTGTTGTGATTTTGCTAAAGAATTAGCATGTATAATTTTGTCCTCCCTGAACTGTCGTGTTTTGTTTAACTTTAAGAATGTAACCCATTTAGTTATTGTGGGAGGTGCTGCATCAAAATTTGATTTCATAAGATGAAATTCCATAAAAAATTCACTCAAAATCAGAAGGGCCTTGAACTATAACAATGATTTCTCAAAAGCCTATGCTGTAGTGATCATAACCTAAATGTTTTATGCCAGAAGTGGAATCTCTTCAAGTAGTGCACATTGACTATAAAATAGGTTTAATTGCATCGAGATTGTTTAGTCCTACAGCTATAATTAGTAATCACAAACTATGTTTACTGGATATCTTGAAAAAATTTTTGCTGTGCTTGATCTATTTGATAATACATTCTATTGATGTTCCACATTATGTATACTACATTGGGCACTGAAATGGGATCGATCAACCAAGCTAAAATCCAAAAGTTCTCCATCCTTGAGCGCGAGTGGTCGGAGACAAAACTTTTCATCTTATCTTCCCATTTATAGAGATGATTTTGTATAAGTTGTAAAGTTGTGCAACAAATTTGGTTTGAATAGAGGAAGAAGTTGCATTTGTGGCATCTCCTACTTGTAATGGATGAGATGCAAGTCCTTGGAAGTTGGATATGGAGGATGGTCGACCCATAAAACCTTAAGTCACAGTAAATACACAGAGAGTTTGTGGATTAGTTTCAGGTAATTGTCTTACGTGGGTAGATCAATTATGACTTTTTTAACATCCATGAATACCTTGTAATGATATTTTGTATGTTTCATTTCTCTCTTAACTGTTGTGATTTTGCTAAAGAATTACATGTATAATTCTGTCCTCCCTGAACTGCTGTGTTTTTTTTAAGAATATGTGATCTATTTAGTGATTGTGTGAGGTGCTGCATCAAAATTTGATTTCATGATATGGAATTCCATATAAAAAAATTACTCAAAATCAGAAGGGTCTTGAACTATAACAATGGTTGCTCAAAAGCATATGCTGCAGTGATCATACCCTACATGTATCATGCCAGAAGTAGAATCTCAATAAATGCTCCACATTGACTGTAAAATAGGTTTGATGACATCAAGATTGTTTAATCTTAGATTCATCATTAGTCATCACAAACTATTTACCAGATATCTTGAAAAAAAATAATTGTCCTGATCTATTTGATTATACATTCCGTTGTTGTTCCACATTATATGTACTACATTTTCTCCACATCAATTCTGAATTGTGTGTGTTTTTTCACCAACCTCTTTATTATTATTATTAATATGGGCAACGAAATGGGATCGATCAACCAAGCTAAAAAAACAGTTCTCATGGATTCCCTTTTCTTGTATAGAAGAAATGTAAACATAATTTCCTTTCCCCATTAACAAGGGGGTGGGGTGTGCTTTATGATAGTGATACAAAGAAGTGCTATTGTAGAGTTGCATTTGCTGATTAAAAACAAAATAAATATGATCTGAAATGTTGATGATGAAAAATCATACACAGTTTAATTCAAAAATGCAAGAAACATGATGGATTGTGGAAATCACATGACTTTAATTAAAATAAATATATGTAATCTATTTAACAGAGATAGATTTATGTTCAGATTTTTGGTTCTCTGCGAAGATTTTGGTGCATCTAAAAGATCCTGTAACATTGTGTAAGGATCACATTTCTATTAAAGTTATTTATTGTATCTTTTTATGTCAGTTTTTTTTTATAGTATATTTAATCGTTGTATATTTTATTGGCAGAGAAATCAACCTAAAATTAAACTACGGTTGATCTGACTGAGGCAGTGTTCAGAAATGTGCTGGAGTCAAGTAATTAATGTAATAAACAAAATTTTAGAAAAATGTTTTAAATATTAAATGAGTTACTAAATGTAATATTTAATATATAAATTTGGAGAAAATGATGCATTTTTTTAATCAATTGTCAAAATTGGTGTAAATGTATTTTGTAAATTGAGGCAATTTACTGGATGATACAATATTTAATATCTAAAACTGAGGAAGATGTTGCATTTTTTAATATTGGTGACATCAATAAATGTAATTTGTAATATGTAAACCGTTTTATTAATACCAAAAATTTTATTTGGTAGGGGTTGAATTTGCCCCCTTCCTAAGGCTGAAAAGAATGGTCACTAGCCATCGCCATTCTTTTAGGTCAAGTATCTTTGTGTTATAGTATTATTAATTATAACAAAGCTTGGTAAAATTTTTATAATTAGTGGTGTCATTAGCAAGTTAATATAAACATGTTTGTTTAGATTTTGGAATTCATTTATCATTTATGTGAATTGTTTTTGGATTGTGATTTAGTTATAGTTTATTTGGGTTTGAATTTTGATATTGACTTGATTTTTGACATTTAGTTCATGTGTTTGAGTTTGGTGTTTGAAGTTTCTTATAAACTTTATCTACAAATTGTTTGTTGGAAGTGTGTATAAATTTGAGGCATTTACTTTTTGTACATTTATCATTTTTAGCATTCACATTGTGTACATGTTTGAATTCTAACATCCCTTTATTGTATTTTTGAACTTTGTTTGAAGTGTTTAAGTTCGCTTTGATATCCCCTTAATTGAGGGAAGGGGAGAGGAGTGAGTTTGAACTTTGTATTAAGATTTTCTAAATTATTTTACTGTTAAGATATATATGATCGTGTTTGTCATTTTGTGTGGGTGGGTATGTTTGAACTTATTGTCAATTTCAAAAGTGTTCCATGTTTGAACTTTGGTGTATATTTTAAATTTGTGTATATTTTAACTTGGTGTATATTTACTTTGTGTGAAGTATGTTTTAACTTTGGCATTTACTTTTTGCATATTGAACTCCAATATTTATTTTGTGCAAAGCATGTAACTTCGACATTTATTTTGTGTGAAGTGTTTTAATTTTGGCTAAACTTCAACATTTAATTTGTGTGAAAATTTATAAATTTTAGCATGTGTGTTTGTATTTCAACTTTTCCATTCAATTTGTACAAGTGTACTCTGACACCCACTTGTGTATATTTAAACTTTAGCATTTGTTTGTATGTATGAATTGTACCTTTGAATAAGCTATGTGTGAAATGTCAATTTGTACATAATGTGCATATTTAAACTTTACATTTGTTTTGTATGTGTGAATTGCACCTTTGAATAAGCTATGTGTGAAATGTGTTTAAATTTCACATTCAATTTATATGTGGATTGTGTGTTTGAACAAACTACATGTGAAATGTCATTTAACACTCAATTTGTTGTGTTTTAGTTTGGTATGTATTTATATGCTTAAACTTCAAGTTCACCTTTTGTGTGTCCACTAATTCTGACATTCACCTATGTTGTATGTTTAAACTATGGAGTGAATTATGTTTGAACTTTAGCATTTACTTTATGTTTGTATTTACTTTGTGTGTGGTTGAAGCAACGTTTTGTGAAAGAGTTTTAAATTAAGCACATGTTATCTTTTGTGAGTTTGTACTCTAGTATGTTTGATCAAATTCTATATGTGAAGTGTAAAGTTCCCAAACTTGGACTTGACAAAGTGAAAACTCATGAAATTTAGAGATTTTTAAGGATTTAAAACTTGTTTCATGCATCCATTATTGAATAAAGAAGCTTAAAGACACAATAACATCATCAATAGAAGCTAATTTGATGACATACATAGATGTAAATTGTAGCTAAAGGAAATAGCAAACTTATATCAAATTATAAATATTGTCAAATGTATATAAAATGTTCCAACCATATGCAAAAACAAAAATAAGTCTATGGCTCTGACTCTGGCTTTGGTTCACCCCTAGCCTCAGCCTCAGCCTCAAAGTAGCTTGTATCCCTCCTACAAAGGTGTGTAAGGTAGGTCTTGGATGATTGAATAGCCATAGTCTATGCCTATGAGGTGCCACTCTGACCAACATCAATTGTCTGCTCATGCTCTAAGCCTCAGTCTCAACCTCAAAGTAGCTTGTATCCCTCCTACAAAGGTGTGTAAGGTAGGTCTTGGATGATTGAATAGCCATAGTCTGTTCTTGTGAGGTGCCACTCAGACCAACATCAGTTGTCTGCTCATGCTCTATCCTCCTATTTCACAGCCTTAGCCTCTCTATCCCCCCGCTCAACCCACTCAAGGTCCTCATCAATAGGATCGGTAGACCCAATGACCCACTCAGATTTTGGATCGACCTCCTCTAACGTGATTGGAATGGAGTCATTGCCCAACATTTGTTTGCTTTTAAGACGAAGGTTGTAATGAACAAATACTATATCATTTAACCTCTCCACAAATAGTCTGTAACACCCTTTTGAGTGAATGTGATCGAACATATTCTAGTTGCGCTCACGACCTGAAACACTACATGGCTAGCTCAATATGTGAATGACAATTTTTTGAAGTTTTTGGGGCTGTAGGCTCAAATATTTTCTACCAACTATTTGAAATGAGGAAAATGAAAAAAATCAAACTCATTTCCAACTTTAAGGCTAGATTATAAAATCAAATTATGCACTTAAACATATATTTCTACTTGGCTGCAATTATGTACGAGTAGTTTTGCACATTTGGTTTCCAAAAATCTCCCTCTTTGCATTATCAAGTGCCTCCATCTCATACAGTGTAGATATGATTGTAGTATCACCAGTAGACTTTGTTGTACCATTGAATATAGCCCACTAAGAACCTCCCAATTTGTCTTGAAATCAACGTAGAAATGGAATGTTGAATTGAGGTAATAAGTAGCTGCATGGATGGGCATGTGAAGCAGGTTGTGCCCTCCTGTCAATTATCTCTCAAATGGGACCATACTTATGCTCATCTCCCCCATATACATATCTAATGGCCTCCTTGACTATATCCATGCCCTCATATATGTAGCCTATAGAGGGCTTCTCCCTATCAACAACTCGTAGGAGAACTACTAGGGGATCGATGACCTGCAAATATTGTTAAACACAAACAATTAAGTCACAAGTGTGCGTGAAAATAAGCAAAATTGCAAGGTTGCAAACAAAACAAAACAAAACAAAAATATGCATATAAATTAAAAGTAAATACTAAATATTAAACTGTAATAAATTTGTCTAGATGATCTTTGCACAAGGGGTTCAAAAACTTGGCTCATCATAAATGCAATTTGTCACATACATCCCTACAGTGGTTGTAGCATAGGATGAGGAAGTCCACTCCTCACCAACAAACATGTGCCTCAAAGATGTCTTTGATTGCATCATGGATTTTAATATGATAAAATTTGAGGTGAATCTTGTGATACCAGGACGGGCCAACTCCTACCCCATGTATTGCCTCATTATGCTAAAGACCAATGCATGATTGTAGATAAATTTGTAGATGTTCTTGGCCCAATACTTTCTTTCACCCATTCAAGCTTGCCAATATCCTCCAATACAAGGTCAAGGCAATGGGCCGCACATGGAGACCAATTTTTTCCGAGTGCCTCTCCATTAAAAGTATACTTGCAATAACACTTGATAGCATCATAGATTTTAATATGATAAAATTTGAGGTGAATCTTGTGATACCAGGACGGGCCAACTCCTACCCCGTGTACTGCCTCACTATGCTAAGGACCAATGCATGATTGTGGATAAATTTGTAGATGTTCTTGGCCCTATCAATGCATTTTTTCACCCATTCAAGCTTGCCAATATTCTCCAATACAAGGTCAAGGCAATGGGCTGCACATGGAGACCAATTTTTTTTTTAGTCAAAAGTATACTTGCAATAACATAAATTGTTGCATTGTTTGTCACTACCTGCACCACATTTTCTTCCCCATCTCATGCATGACTTTCTCAATAGCCTCGCATAAATATGTGGCATTTTTCACATGTGAGGATGTTGAAGCCTTCGGTTTTGCCATTGATGTCAATGGTATTCAGTAAGTTAGCAATCAACAATTAGTACAGTCAGTCTTTGATGTCAATCTGATCTATCAATCAATCAACATTACTAAGGGATGATGTTAATGTAATCTGCAGGTTGGAACAAGTAGTATGGTTTAAATAACCTGATTAAGATCTTCTATGTTTGGTCGCTAAGAAGACAATATCAGATACACTGACATTTGTGATCTTCGTGATGCTTTTGTAGGTTAGGGAATAATGATTCTACCTATTTCATTGGTCTCCATATCATACGTTCAAGAATGTTTGTTACTGATATAGATACAATCACTTATGTCACTCAAGCGACAGGAATATTATGAGATGCCAGAACAACAAAAGATGTCGACAACCTAACAGGAAAAGGATAAATAACAATGATAGTCAAAAGCCGATAAGTATCGCAACAACCATTAAGTTTGTGTTATTAATTGATCTTCAAAGAAAGTTTTCTGCATTAAACTAACTAACTATATGGTGACCGAACTCTGTATTTGTTAGTAGTAGGATATAAGTTCATGGTGGTAAGAATATTAGAATTGGTAAATGACAACATCTTAACAAATGCTTATCAATTAATTAGTCGACATTCATAATCCTTCCTTTCCAAATCGGGTATATGAGACAGATTATGCATTTCGGGTTAAAGAAGATCGTTGGTGATTATTGGTTATTAGTTCTACATAGAAAATGTGTCTCATATTAAATGTATCGACAAGAAAAACAAATATCCTTGTACTTGTATCGTGCTTATGGCATGAACAACCGATTTGTAACTTGAAACGAATGAAACTACGAAGTTAGGTACTCTCGGTTTTGTAACAGTCACGAGCCTACTGTAAAAACCAAGGTTACCATTACTTATAAAACAGAGAATGTTGATGAAGAAAAGGTACCATGTATGTGAAGAAGACATCTGACATATTTCAGTTAATGGAAAGGAAACATAAGTGATCAATCTATGATGAAGACATTTAGACATTTGTTTAAAGAAGACTGCAGACAGGTATGTGAAAAGATGTCTACACAGAGGATTGAGGGTTTGTTTTTATTGACAGTATGGGTTCATCCTTTGAATGTGTTCTTATTTGCATTTGTTGATTGTAAATGGACAATGAAAGTTTGTTGAAAGGAAATATTCTTTATGTTACTAGTTGAATAAGAGTTTGAACTATTAGTAAACTCCTGAATCGTGTCTGATTCTGTCATGTTTAAAGCATAAGCATTTGAGACAGTCTAAATGAAGTAGTTTGGCAGAACAGAGGAAGGGTTAGTTACATGGAAATATTGTTTATAATTCTGATGTTAATGTCAATCTTGTTCAGACATCTCTGATATGCAGATTGGTAAAGATTCTATTGAAGTTGAAGCAGTGATTGTGAAGTTGAAGTAGTGATTGTGAGTATCTCAGAAATTAAAACAGTAATTGAAAGTGTCTTCGATAATTGTGAAGTGTGATATATGTTTCTGAGATGTCATATTCAAAGCTATGTATTTGTAACAGAGTAATCCTCTGATCTCAATCCTTTTATTGTTTCTAAAAAGGAAGTGAGTGCTTCTATGTTATTGTGGGGTTGGTGCTCCATGAAGTAGATCCTTCAAAATTGTAAGGGATGGGTGTTCTTTGGGGTAGGTGCTCTAAACATTTGTCTAAAAGGCTTAATAAAAGACAAATTTGAAGAGTGATTTTCCACTCTTAGAGGTTTTCCACTATAAACATTTTGTCAAACACTTTGTGGCTTGTATTTCTTATTCTTTTCCTTATCTTGGCATTGTTGCATACACCTTTAAGTTTGAGTTATTCAAGAATTTTCATTGGTTAAAATTGTACCATTGATTCACCCCCCTCTTAGTAGCTTTTGTATTCCAACAGAGGAAGTATCAATAGACTTCAAAAACATGGTGGATCCTAAAAACAAAGTGAAATAATGATCAATAATAAATCATAAACTACAAAATTAAAATGTTAATCACTAAATCAAAATTTAAATAATTCAATATATTTAGGGAAGTAGAATGATCAATCACCTCCACAAGAAACAAGAAAATTTAGAAGTATCTTATTCCTCCTATTGGTACAAGCATTTGTCATGACAATGCAACCTTTTTTGCTCCAAGACTCTTGCTGGTCCTCTAACTCAACTTTTATATCCTCAATATTAGTAAGGGGATTTTAAATCTCGACCTAGAAATGGTTACAACTTCTATCATACCTTGCCAGTAAGGAGACCTATCACAAATATATTAAATGTATGTAAGGAAATTATAAAAATTCATTATGATTAGACAAAGAAAAGTTGAAAGTTCAAACTATAAATTTTAAAATTTAAATTTAAAACAATCAAATAAAAAAAAATTACTTGGCTGCAACAAATGGAGTGTTGCAAAAGTGTACCAAAACTTGTAAATTGATTTTTTTACAAAATTCGCATTTTGTTTGCAATCTTGTTCTACCAAGAAATTCTTCAGTATCTCCAAGTCTCATCATTTTGACCTTGTCTCTTAGGCTTAGGATTAGGAGGAGCCATTGGGAAAAACTATTGTTTTCAAAATGTGAAGGCTACTACAATAAGACAATTTTATTAAAAAAATCACCATTTGTGCATTGTGTTTTATTCTTCAATCTTGATTATTTTCCTTTCAAATTCAAATTCAAAGTCAAACTTCAAACTTAAAAGAAAGAATTTAGAAAAATCAACAAACCCTACATTGTTCTACTTCTCTCATTGAAGTATGAAATTTAGATTTGAATGGAAAATATTCAAATTTAAGATTTGGAAAGTTAAACTTGAAAAAATTAACAATAAAATAAAAAATCCATATACAGACAAAAAAAATGAACAAAATCCATAAAATTTAACAGTTACCTCTTTGAAATGAGATGAGGAGTCTTTGCAACTACTGCTATGGAAAGTAGTAAAATTGATTGTGGCAAGTCCTTGACATGTTGTGGAAGGTCTGATAAGCCCGTCATTGAAATTTTGAATCAAGGATGTTGATCTCTACTTATACCAGGCCTTAAAAGAGCACGTTTGGCTTAAACAATGAAAGAACCTCAAAGTGGGAAATGTGTTATTGTGTTGTTTTGCGAAGTTAGAAAAGTCCAAGGTTGGGTTTGTTGTATTGAACTTGAAGCATATATGCTCACTAGTGTCTAGGGTGTGTTAGGATGAACCTAGCTGTTGTAATTCTTGACCAATATATCAAATGTGTCTATTTGAAATCTAATTCAAGTTCGTTCCTCTACATCACATTGTTAGTGTGAAATATGTACTTTATCCAGCTAGCTCATCTAGTTATCCACTTAGGTCTTTTTCACATATTATTACTTAAGTTTACTTAGGGCCCATATGATATATGTGCCACTTTTTGTCTCATATCATAAAGGATAAGATAATTGTCACAATCTTATGGATACTTATCCACTTTATGTCCCATACCGTAATATTGAGACACTTGTCATGATATTGTGGTATCTTATCTCTTCCCTTGGCCTATATAACCAAGGGATTCCCTTTGTAATCTTACTTCTTAAGCTTGTTGAAAGCTTTGCATTCTCTTGAGTAGAATTCAATTTATTCTTGCTCATATCTGATTTCTCTATTTACTTTCCTTCATTCATTTGTATTTTGGGTAAGCTTTTTAGCCAAATTTTACATGGTATTAGAGGTGCTATGAGTTGTGGGTTAGCATTTTTTTAGGAAATGTGGGAGTGTAGAGATTTTAGTTATCAAAACATGAGTATGCTCCTCTCTTGCATCCTAGGATAATTTGGAGAATAAGAAAATTGTAGTGAAAACACCAATTTTAGGACGTTTATACTTTGACTTGTTAGTTATATGTCATTTGAAGCTTCTTGGAGAAATTTTGAGCTTACCATCTAGTTCAAAGCAGCTGAGAAAGTTAGATCTACCACTTATTTCACTTGATTTGGATGGTGGAGGCCAGATCTATAAAGGTTTGAAGTGGTTGGTATCTTGCTAGATCCAACAAGGAGCCATCATTTCAGAGCATTCTAGATCAAATCCGACCCTTCCATTCCACTCAGGAGACTAGGTACCTTGAAATCAACTATCAAATTGTTGATTTTTTACAAAGATACTAGGTGAATCATTTTTTCCAAAAAATCATTTCATATTTCCATTTAAAAAAAGGAGTTAAGGCTTTTCCTTTTTGAAATCATAAAGAAAGGATTAATGCTTTCCTTTTCTAAAGTTTGGAATTAACGAAAGGAGTTAAGGCTTTGCTTTTTTGAAATTTAAAAAAAAAAGGAAAAAAGCACTAGTACATTTTGCACCATTTTTTGACGCACTATTGGTCGAAGTTTCTACCCAACTCGGTCGAATAGTCGATCAACTAGTTCGTCACTATTATCTGCATTGAAATATCAACCCATTGTTGCAACCGTAGAATAATCGACGCCAATATTGGTCGAAAACGAGGGTAATCTAGGCCAAAAATAACATTAGCAAGTGTTGGTATATTGGTCAATCTTTCGACCAATATAGATTAATATTGGTCGAAAACTTTGATCACTCCGACCAAGATGCCAAACTCACGACGGTCATATTTCGACCAATATTGGTCAAAATGTTTAGCGGCTCCAACCAGGATGCCAAACCCATGATGCCACATTTTGACACAGCATGGTCAATTTTCGACGACGATGGGTCAAAATTTTGACAAAAGACGGAGTGTTTAAAAAAAAACTGAAGATAAATATCCAGACTAATCACCAACGGCATCCTGATCGGTGATTAGTCTAGATATTTATCCTCAGGTTTCCACACTCATTTTGCTGCTTGTTGCCAGCGGGTCCTTGCTCATTCTATTTTCCAGACTGCTTTGGGCTCTAGCAATCCATCTGCTCTGCTCTACGTGAAACTATGGGTTTTTTCATTTTGTTTGAACTATTTGAGAGATAGGCTCTGACTGGTGGTTCGTGAATTGGTAGAGCTTCCTCTTAGATGCCCACAACTCTTCAAATCTATTGGTGTGAAGCCCCCAAAGGGTATTCTGCTGTATGGGCCTCCTGGTTCTGGGAAAACTTTAATTGCTAGGGTAGTGGCAAATGAAACTGGTGCCTTCTTTTTCTGTATCAATGGACCTGAGATCATGTCAAAGTTGGCTGGAGAAAGTGAAAGCAATCTCTTGAAGGCTTTTGAGGAGGCTGAGAAGAATGCCCCATCCATTATATTTATTGATGAGATATTACAGCGATTTTTCAATGGGCTTGCAAGTATGCTATTAGAGAAAATATTGAGAAGGTGAGTTTCAATTGTGGCGGCTTTTGCAAACTAGATTTGGTTATGAATTTCTTAATGGTTTTTTTTAACTGGTTTGTTAGAATTTTACATTTTTTTATTCAATTTTCCTCAACTTGTATCTTATTATTTCAATTTGTCATGTTCTCTTTCCTCTGCACTTTTATAGGATAATATTGAATGTGAAAGAAAAAGAAGTGAGAACCCCGAGGCAATGGATGAGGATGATAGTGATGAGGTAGCTGAAATAAAGGCTTCTCATTTTGAGGAGTCAATGAAATATGCCCGAAGAAGTGTCAGTGATGCTGATATTTGGAAGTATCAAGCCTTTGCACAAACACTATAACAATCTCGAGGCTTTGGTTCTGAATTTTGACTTCCTGTTGCTTTTGCTAGTGCTTCGGATGTATTTGCTACAATAGATAATAAAGATGATGATGACTTATACAGTTAGGAAACTTAGTACACAATTGTCATCTTAATGAAGTGACAAATGTGTCTGTTCTAGCAGGGACCTTCCGCTGACAAATAGCCAATGATATTCAATTTGGCTCCAGCTTTTTCTTGTATGAGTTTTATCTGCTCATGTTAGAGTAAAGTATTAATTATGTTAATTAATGTTTACTCCCTTCTTAAGATGTCAACTTCCTTTTGCTTTAGTTAAAAGCACATGCACTAGTTGTTTTAAATATAAACTTGCATGCATTAGTCTTGTAATAATATATTTAACTAATTATTACATGCACTTTTGCTTTTTAGGTTTGCCTTTCAAGGCTTTCGATCTCCTTTATAAAGATGATCCATTGTACATTCTATTCATTCATTAATTGAGGATATTTTCTTCTTCATATTTTTGAGTCAAACCCTTGCCCTCTTCTTGTCTCTACTTCCTTGTAGCAGGTTTTTGTTTGCAGGTGATCTTCGGATTTTATGGATTTGATTTGGATTTTGTGGATTTGTATTCTCTATAGGACATTATTTTTTGTTTCCTTTTTGCCTGCAAAAAAAAAATAAAAATAAAATTTTAGCACTTTTTACAGAGAGGGTTTCCTGTCAAATCTGGGGGGGACCTAATTTTTTGGTCATCTTGGCTTCAAACGGACCTCATGGTTGCATTCAAAGCATCCAAGAACCCCAAGATCCATATAAAATTTATCCAATTTGGACAAAGTTGGAATCTGTGAGAAAAAAAATTTGCAATCGGCCCTGGCACGGATCTCAAGGTGATCACTAAATTTTGGTGCACTTCTAGCCCAAATGGACCTCACGATTGCATCCAAAAGGCCTAAGCTAGTCAAAATTCATATAAGACTTGTCCGTTTTTGACAAGTTGACCTCTGTCACAATTTTTTGCGTACCAGGGTCGTACGACCCTGGCACGCATCCCCACGCACGCTGACGTAGGCAATTGTCAAAAAAAAAAATTAAAAAAAAAAATTTGGCGGCCACCGCAGAGCCTCCATCGCCCACCGCTAGCGCTCCACGCCCAGCCAAGCTCCGCAGACCACGCCGCCACCTAGTACTCCGCTCCGCCAGGCTAGCGCCAACCCTCTGGTCACATGTTGTGACCGGGGGTTCAACTTTTTTAAGCCCCAGGGGCTTTAGGGCCATGACGGCCTTTTAGCCATCAATTTTAGGCTCCGAATCTGCTTATGTCAACAGACTCTTTGCTCATTTTTGGAGCTTTTTAAGGGTACCTGGGCATTTTTTTGCGATATCTCAGGCATCTGGGATCATAATTGGACGTGCGATATATCGTCAAAAAGCTAGTTCTGAGCCCGATCTGAATTATCTGGTATGGTTTTGTGATTTTGTCATTTTGATGCTCTTTTTTACTATCAAAGTCAGATGTTCTCTGTGATCGTGGCGTTTCAGAACCTCCTGCCTTCTGGGATCCGTTTCTCTTGCATCCAGGCTTCATTTTTGGCAAACGAGATATATTTGGAAAGCTATTTCTAAGCTTTTATCAGATCTGATGGTTTCATGGGGTTTTGTGTCCTTTTTCTGACGTCACCCATCCTCAAATCCTTGCAGACACCTTCTTTGGGCCCTCCAGCGCAGCTGTTGGTTTTTTGCTTATATCTTGAGCATACGGTGTCAAAATTTGGCAAATGGGATATCATTGGAAAGTTGATTCCAAGCTCTTTCTAGATCTAGAGGTATATTTTCTGGTTTTATTTTTTTGATGTTATTTTTCTCTGTCAAAGCCAGATCTTCAGTTCTACACTTCAGGAGCTCTATCTTGCACATCCGAACTCCGTTTTTGGAAAATGATATATTTTTGGAAAGCTTGTTCAGAGACCTTTTCATTGCTATGAGTCATTTTTCCAGATTCTACTCTAGGTTTATTTTATTCAGATTCTTTCTTTTTTGCAATCTGGTAGATATCTTGGTTGTTTCAGTTCCTGGGATCTCTTCCCTTTGAGGGATGGCTCATCTTAGGTTGTTCTTTTGGTTCAGTAGCCTTTGATCTTCTTTGAGCAGTGTATACTTCACTTTTGTAGCACTCTTTTATGCACATGCACTGAGATAAAGTGCCATTCTATTGCTTTGATGGGATCTTGCACATGTTCATGCTATTTGTACTCGCACTCCATTATAAAGTGTCGGGGGAGTTTGATGTTTGCCTTTGTTTGCCAGCTTCCTTTTTCAAGTGAGTGTTCCTTCCATGACATTAGCCTCAGGTATCTTTATTTATGTTTGTACTCTCTTTGCACATTCGATGTTTCAGATTCATCTTCATCATGTAGTTCATATTGGATGATCTTTTCAGTGTACCTGTCATTACTCCCTTGTCAGCAGTATGGGGGGGTTTCTACTGTTGGTTCTACTGCTTCCTTGGTTCGATTGTGTGAGCCATGTATTTAGTATTTGATCCTATGTACTAGGCGGTTGCAGTGGCTGGGTACCTATGCATTCCGGTGAGATGGATCATTTACCATATGGCCACTCTTTTCTTTCCTATTTTTTGGATGCACTCTTCCATCTTTGATTGATCAGCTCTTCAGACTTTTGGTGTTTATGCCATCTGTATCTTCGAGTTCAGGTGTTTTGCCTTTGTTTGCCTCCTGATTCGAGTAGTGTTATTTGAGGGCACTCATACAGATTACAGTATTCTCTACCTGGTCATATTTCTGTGGAGGATCTTTATTTTCTTCTTGATAGAGTTTGCAGTTTCATGCTTCAATGATGTTGTACATGTTCATCTTTGTTCCTATTTTCTAGAACATTCCTAGTTTTGGAGGCTTCTTTAGTCCTTCAGACTAGTCTTTGTCTCTTTCTGGAGTAGAGTTTTTCCCATGTGGTTTTCTCTATTTCTCCGCTTTTCAGAGACTCTCTTTTTTACTTGGGTACCTGATCAGGCCTTTGTTGCCAGGACTCATTTGTTTTCTTCTTGCATTGTTTGTAGATGCATCGCTGCTCATCTTAAGGGGGGGTGTTAGAGTAAAGTATTAATTATGTTAATTAATCTTTACTCCCTTCTTAAGATGTCAACTTCCCTTTGCTTTAGTTAAAAGCACATGCACTAGTTGTTTTAAATATAAACTGCATGCATTAGTCTTGTAATAATTTATTTAACTAATTATTACATGCACTTCTACTTTTTAGGTTTGCCTTTCAAGGCTTTCGATCTCCTTTATAAAGATGATCCATTGTACATTCTATTCATTCATTAATTGAGGATATTTTCTTCTTCATATTTTTGAGTCAAACCCTTGCCCTCTTCTTGTCTCTACTTCCTTGTAACAGGTTTTTGTTTGTAGGTGATCTTCAAGTTTTGTGGATTTGTATTGCTCAAATCCTACAGTTCATATGTTTGAAACTTTATTTAACCCTTTAGTTGAGGACTTACTAACTTGTAAGTCTTTAGAGCAATATTAACTATGGCAAGGAAATTTAGCTATGGAAACTTTTGCTCAAGTGGTAGATAATGCTACGAAAACCTTGTTTTAAAAAAAAAATCCTGCTGGAAAATATTCTATACTAAATCAATTCTACAACAAAGAAAGTCTAGTTCAACTAATTCTGACTAGTGATCCGTGAATTGGTAGAGCTTCCTCTTAGATGCCCACATCTCTTGAAATCTATTGGTGTGAAGCCCCCAAAGGGTATTTTGCTCTATGGGCCTCCTGGTTCTGGGAAAACTTTAATTGCTAGGGCAGTGGCAAATGAAACCGGTGCCTTCTTTTTTTGTATCAATGGACTTGAGATCATGTCAAAGTTGGTTGGAGAAAGTGAAAGAAATCTCCAGAAGGCTTTTGAGGAGGCTGAGAAGAATGCCACGTCCATTATATTTATTGATGAGATATTACAAATATTTGTCAGCGGGCTCTAGCAATCCATCTGCTCTGCTCTGTGTGAAACTGTGGGTTTTTTCATTTTGTTTGAACTATTTGAGAGATAGGCTTTGACTAGTTATGCATAATTGGTTTGCACGTTTGCAGTGTGGAAGCAATGTTGGGGATGCTGGTGGTGTTGCGGACAGAGTCCTTAACTAGTTGTTGACGGAGATGGATGGTATGACAACCAAGAAAATAGTTTTCATTATACCTAATGGCATTGACCTGTTATACCCAAGGATTCAATGGAGCCAATATTATAGAGATTTGTCAGCGGGCTTGCAAGTATGCTATTAAAGAAAATATTGAGAAGGCAAGTTTAAATTACGGCAGCTTTTGCAAACTAGATTTGGTTATGAATTTCTTAATGGTTTTTTTGAGCTAGTTTGTTAGAATTTTACATTTTTTGATTCAATTTTGCTCAACTTGTATCTTATTATTTCAATTTGTCATGTTCTCTTTCCTCTACACTTTTACAGGATATTGAACGTGAAAGAAAAAGAAGTGAGAACCCCGAGGCAATGGATGAGGATGATAGTGATGAGGTAGTTGAAATAAAGGCTGCTCATTTTGAGGAGTCAATGAAATATGCCCAAAAAGTGTCAGTGATGTATTTTCTTCTGCTGTTGCTTCGGTTGTATTTGCTAAGATGATTTCCCCTACCAAGATGATGTGCATCCATTTTATGGAGATTTGCTAAATGTTTTATATGATAAAGATCACTACAAGTTGGCCCTTGGCCAGATCAATATTGCTCGCAATCTCATTGCCAAAGTGGCCAAAGACTATGTTAGGCTGATAAAATATGGGGATTCTCTTTACCGCTGCAAAAGGTTGTTGCACTTGGATAGATATGTACCATTGTTAAGAGAATTGGACCGAGTTTGGCTTACCTCAAACAGGTGAGGTAGCATATGGTTATGTTCTTTTTTCTATCTATCTAGTTTTCACTACCTGTCGTTCCTTGGGATATCTTGCAAGTGTTCTATAAATTGATGGTCTATATTTTGGTGGGTGTCTTGTATGGGCCTATGAACTTTTTTTATCTTGTCTTTTTTTTTCAATCCTACAACTAGATTTCGATACGTGGATTGCTTGTAAGGAACTTTGATTCCGCCATTTCAGCAGTTCTTCATATGATAGTTTTCTATGCAGTCCCCAGTCTAGGCTTTATTTGTAGATTTTTTATCTAAATATTAAAAGAATTAATTTAGTTAAATAAAGCTTTATGTCCCAAACACAATGACAACTAGGATGTGAATTTAATCTTCCTAACAACTAAAGAGTCAAAAAAGATAACAGATGGTTCAATATAACCTACAAATTTGTCCATGTAAGAGTTGAACTCTAAAATTTATGGTATGAAGACCTGCAACTTGCAGCTAAGAATATGATACTGAATAATTATGACTTATTTTAAAAATTCAAGAAAACTTAACCATTTCTATAGCGATTACTTTAAAAAAAGTATACCTAATCGGTGACTCAATATTTGTAACCTCTCATAAACTTTTCCTTTCCACTTCAAAATCTTTCCTTGATAATTCTTGATCTCCTCAGAACCACTAGAAAAAAAACAATGACAACATGCTACTTTAGAAAATTGCATCAATACTTAACTTAAACATTACAGTCATGAAGGGTGTAATAAAATCTGATATGCTAATAGACAAACTCATTTTGCACAAAATGGCATTAAGCGCAGATTTTGGTTTACATGTGGTACATCAATTCCTTCATCGAAGACATTATCTATTACATTTATAATTGTTTATTTAGGTTCCATAGCACTAGCATATACACAAAAAGAATTTGTATTAAAAAAAAAACATGGACACTACATATATATAAAAATAACCTGTTAAAAAAAAAGAGGCCACTAAGGACAATTACATAGGTCTCTAGAAACAACATTACCCAACTCTTTCTCTCAAGCCAAAGACTCAGTGTGTTCAATTGCCCAAACTAGTAGTCAATTCTATGTTGAGTATATCTGTCAGGCCCTCTTGCAGTTTGAACGAATTAAGAATAGAAGATAGGAACTAATTTAACACTTCACCTACTCAAAAACACAAACCAATGAAATAATCCACATTAGGCCAAGAGAGGTTGACGCATTCAATATGAGAATACTTACACAAAATGAAGCCGAATCATGCCAGACAATGGCAATGAGAAGTTGACTATTGGCCCTTCTAGTTTTTTATTTGATAGTTGCCTGACAATGACACATTCAAAATGCACTTATGAGAAAAGACCTAGAACGAATGAAATTGATTAAATAATGAAGGTATGTTAGTTTGAGCTTCACTTGGTTTTGAGAATACTTTAATATTCTATACTTAACAAGGCCAACCACGTGAAGGTGGAAGCTCATCTGGCCTCACCCCCCCCCCCCCCCCCCCCCCCCCCTCACTCTAACATCAATCTAAATTCCCCATTAACATCTAATTATACACTTCATTCATCCATTTATGAACTATAACATTCAATCAATACAATCACATAACATCCATTAATATGATATAACATTCATTAATACGCAACACTAATCAAGAATTCATTAACACATAACAATATTCATTAACATGACATATAATTCAATATTAATACACAACATTCATAGACAATTACTTAAAACAACGTTCATGGAGTTATAATGATAGTTTTATTGATATTTTTGTCACAATTTGATGTTCAAGATAGGGGAAAAGCACCTGCAACAATAGAGGCAATAGTTGTAGATACAGATGAGGATATCCCAGAAATCCCTAAAATAATAAATACGATGAAGAAAAAACTAAAAAGAGTCAATGCAGAAATTATTACTATTTTGCATGATGCTACTACTGGCCTCACCATGATGTCCATGACCAGGTAATTGAGCAAGCAAAAAATCATGTGACAAGAACACATACATATTTTAGTTCATGACATAAAAGAGTATAAAATATAAACCTTTATTGAACTTTTGTTATAACTAAAGATTCGTTACTACTTAATTCAAAATGGCGTGCTCGTGCCATCAATTCATCTCTCCTCTTCAACATCTCCTCGATTGGATTTGCATCTTCCAAAATAGTAATAATTTTTGCATTACTCTTTTTAGTTTTTTCTTCACTGTATTTATTATATTATGGATTTTTGGGATATCCTCATCTGTATCTACAACTATTGCCTCTATTGTTGTAGGTGCTTTTCCCCTATCTGATATTTATCTTCAGGTGTCCACACTCGTTATGTTTCTTGTTGCCTAGTGGGTCACAGTTAGTGATTGGGAGAGCCCTGTTTTGGCACCAATCATGTAGTACAAGCACTAGAATTGAGTTTTTCAACATGGGCTGGGAAATTTTTGTATATCAACATGCGATAGAGTCTCCCATACTCCTATTATCTCTATTATATTACAGTCTCATATTATATTACTGTAATATAATAGAGATAACAGGAGTACAGGAGACTCTATCGCATGTTGATATACAAAAATTTCCCAGCCCATGCCAAAAAAACTCAATTCTAGTGCTTGTACTACACAACTGGTGCCAAAATAGGGCTCTCCCCATCATTGATTCTCATCAATGTACCGAATTGGATAGTAAGTCTAATTTAATTTGTCTATGGACTGAGACTTTAAATTATTGAGCTTCTCTTTGTTTCGAGAATAGTTTAGCATTCTCTACTTAACAGGGCCAACCATGTGAAGGTGGAAGCTCATCTGGCCCCTCCTAGGAGCCTCTTATGACCCTTTACGACATTTTAAGACCTCTAATATGTATTCTTAGGGATCGTAAATGATTGTAAAGGGTCATAAGGGGTCCTGGGACACAACAACTGAGAAACATAATTGTAGGCATCGTGGTCACATTTTTTTGGAGACAACGTAATTGAGTGGTGTACCCAAATGACGGAGAGCAACTTCTACACCTTTGGTTCCAAGTTGTTCTTCATCACGCAATGTCAACTTGGAATCGGAGTTGCAGAAGTTGCACTCCATCATCTGGGTATACAACTCAATTATGTTGTCTCCAAAAAAATGTGACCATGATGCCTACAATTATGTTTGTCAACTATTGTGAAATCTACATTTATGTTTCTCAGCTCTCTGCAGTACTCTTCTTCAATCTGTGTTCGACGATAAGCATCTTCTTCTTCTTACTAATTGCAGCCAGAGCTTCCTTTTCATCAGGATTCAACTCCACTTCCCCAATCTCATCATCCTTGTCACCCTTAGCTGCCATCCTAAGCCCTTCTTCCCTCTCTAGTTCTTCAAGCCTCTGCAAGATATTCGGATCAATAAAGTCTACAACATTGTGTCCATCCATGATCTCAGGAATATCATCTTCTTTCCACTCTTCATTTGCCAAAATATACCGCTTCTTCAAGCTTGTAGAGTCTGTAGTGGTTGCAAATCAATCTAATTACAAACTACAATAAGAGGCTTAGTAAGTCTAATTTAATTTATCCGTGGACTGAGACCTTAAATTATTGAGCTTCTCTTTGTTTCGAGAATAGTTTAATTAACATTCTCTACTTAATAGAGCCAACCACGTGAAGGTGGAAGCTCATCTGGCCCCTCCTAGGAGCCTGTTATGACCCTTTACGATATTTTAAGACCTCTAAGATGTATTCTTAGGGGTTGTAAATGATCATAAAGGGTCATAAGGGGTCCTGGGACACAACAACTGAGAAACATAATTGTAGGCATCATGGTCACATTTTTTTGGAGACAACGTAATTGAGTGGTATACCCAGACGATGAAGAGCAACTTTTGCTCCTCTGGTTCCAAGTTGACACTGCGGAATCCCAAGACCATAGATAAGGAATAAATTTAGAGAGCGGAGGAGGGCTATAATGATAAAAATAATACAGGACAAACCTCAAGTTAAATGAGGGAACTGCAAACATTTTAATAGAATTTTATTATTAAATAATGAAATTTTCATATACTAGTGTTCTAAGCCCCTCATTACATGATTTATTATTGTAATCCCCCTCTGAATTACGCATCTAGAAAATGAAACTACAAACTATTGGGATTGAGACAAACCTTATAGAACAGCAACAACTAGGAAGGATCGCTTGCCAACATATGTTGAATACATCTGTTGGAGGACCTTGTATTTATGAGCAACATATGTATTCAACAGATGTTGGCAAGTGATCCTTCCTAGCTGTCATTGTTCTATAAGGTTTGTCTCAATCCTAATAGGTTGTAGTTTCATTTTCTAGATGCGTAAGCTAGAGGGAGCTTACAATAATAAATCATGTAATGAGGGGGCTTAGAACACTAGTATATGTAAATTTCATTATTTAATAATAAAATTCTATTAAAATGTTTGCAGTTGCCTCATTTAACTTTAGGTTCATCCTATATTATTTTGGTCATTATGGCCCTACGCCACTCTCTAAATTTATTCCTTATGTATGGTCTTTGGATCCCGCAATGTCAACTTGGAATTGGAGGAGAAGTTGCTCTCCATCGTCTAGGTATTCAACTCAATTACATTGTCTCCAAAAAATTGTGACCATGATGCCTACAATTATGTTTGTCAGCTATTGTGAAATCTACATTTATGTTTCTCAGCTGTCGTGTTTATGTGCATATTTTTTATGTGTTTGGGAAGACATCTTTCTATCCTAGGCCTGGATCCTTCGACAATTAGCTTCATAATAATGTAGATGACAGATGAGCAATTAGCTTCCCCCCCTCTTGATTCTCAAAGAACCCACCCATAGTTTTCCCAACCTCAGATCTCATCTCTGCAACCAATTTTGCATCTTCCTCTGGTAGTGTCTCTAGTGTAAGTTTATTTCAGATTCTAGCAAGGAATGAACAAACTATAGAGGTCTTCCAAATACTAGCAGTCAGTGCAGGAGCACCAAGGTCAAAGGCAGGAGTCATGAAGAGCACCAGGGTCACTGATGGATGCTTAGGTGTAGTTGAAATTACCAAATGGCCTTCAAAGGTCAAGGAACAAATGGAATAAACAAGAAAACACTATATGTTAAATCATGTGATTGATAGCAGATTGGGGCTCATCTCCATAACCAATTTTGCATCTTCCTCCGGTAGTGTCTCTAGTGTTAGTTTATTTCAGATTCTAGCAAGGAATGAACAAACTATAGAGGTCTTCCAAATACTAGTAGTTGGTGCAGGAGCACCAAGGTCAAAGGCAGGAGTCATGAAGAGCACTAGGGTCACTAATGGATCCTTAGGTGTAGTTGAAATTACCAAATGGCCTTCAAAGGTCAAGGAACAAATGGAATAACCAAGAAAACACTATACATTAAATCATGTGATTGATAGCAGATTGGGGCTCATCTCCGTAACCAATTTTGCATCTTCCTCCGGTAGTGTCTCTAGTGTTAGTTTATTTCAGATTCTAGCAAGGAATGAAAAAACTATAGAGGTCTTCCAAATACTAGTAGTTGGTGCAGGAGCACCAAGGTCAAAGGCAAGAGTCATGAAGAGCACCAGGGTCACTGATGGATCCTTAGGTATAGTTGAAATTACCAAATGGCCTTCAAAGGTCAAGGAACAAATGGAATAACCAAGAAAACACTATACGTTAAATCATGTGATTGATAGTAGATTGGGGCTCATTTCCGCAACCAATTTTGCATCTTCCTCTGGTAGTGTCTCTAGTGTTAGTTTATTTCAGATTCTAGCAAGGAATGAACAAACTATAGAGGTCTTCCAAATACTAGCAGTTGGTGCAGGAGCACCAAGGTCAAAGGCAGGAGTCATGAAGAGCACCATGGTCACTAATGGATCCTTAGGTGTAGTTGAAATTACCAAATGGCCTTCAAAGGTCAAGGAACAAATGGAATAACCAAGAAAACACTATACATTAAATCATGTGATTGATAGCAGATTGGGCTCACCTAAGCCATAAACATGAAGAATTATTCTAAAAAAATATTTAAACCATATATATGTGCACTTGAGGCAAAGAGAAGTTACGTCATATTCATATTAAAATATTAGTTACAATATGAAAATACTAAACTAACTAATTCTTGAGTTCATCTCTGCATATGGTCGCAACAAAGATATGCGATTACAATACAGAGAAGACATCATAAAAATATAATTTTAGAATTTTACCTAGCCTGACATGTTTTGCACTCAAATCCTTCATCACGGATAAGTGGAGATGGGCAGATAGATGCAGATGAGTTGTCATCGACCCAACTAAAGTATCCGCAGCCATTATTTCCCTATGATGCCCAATCTACATTAGTTCTTATAATATAATGAATATTATTTACATTAGAAACATTAAATATATACACATTAGCAACCTTTTTTCTATTTGGGCAGTACCAAAATTGTCATCCAGGGTTGCTCTGTGTCCATGAAGTCTTCAACACACACTGCCCACCACCACATTGACAATTTGGCACATTGACAAGAGCCATCAAGCCTATATCAATAATGCACTGCACCATCGTTACTACATTTATTACATAAATATTATAACATATAATTATATGATTATAATAATCATACATTCACCACTATTGTTCTATTGTAGATTCAAGTACTTAAAAAATGTTTGCCCACTATTGTTCGAATAATTTAATTTTAACTTTGGTTGTGTTAAAGGAACTATGTTGACGTTATTTTGTAGTTGTTTAACATGAGATTTTGTAGATTAATAGGAGTTCACATTTTTATGGGAATGTATCATTCAATTGAGCATTAATGCCCATCTATATCTAATGAGAGGAACATAACTCATGTACCTCATGCTAGTGTGCTTGGATTAGACTAGACATTATCCAACAGCCTGTGAGGGTTGTCACTATTATTAATTGGTGTAAAAGGAGGATTGCCTGTGTGTTATAACACTTTATATAAATACTCACTATTTGGATAATGTCTAGTCTAATGAAAAATAGTGTATACAAGGTATCCAAGCACACTAGCATGAGGTACATGAGTTATGTGTATCTCACTAATTATAGATGGGCAACTATGGCACACTAGTATCTGTGAACTCCTATTAATCTACAAACTCTCATGTTAAACAACTACAAAATAAAGTCAACATAGTTTTATTAACACAACCAAAGTTAAAATTAAATTATCTAAAACAAATGGTGCCTTAGAGGGATAGAGGAACACTTTGCTAAAGAAGTTTGACTATTGTTTGTGAAAATGCCTCCAATGAATGCAGGTACTGCCAGGGAGATCCAGGAGTTGAAGGAGAAGAACACAAGGTTGCAGGAATCTTACAATGCACTTTTGGCTAGGCTTGAAGCACTGGAATCCAATCAAAGAAGATCAACAGATGGTGTTGATAGTGAAGAAGAGGAAGAAACCCATAAGGAAGGGGAAGGAGAGGAAGAAGAGAAACAAATAGATCCTGAAGAGCAGAGGACAATCAAGATATTCAAGGCTATGAAGAATGAGCAGCATAAGGTGAGGGGAGATATCCCTATGTAAGATGGAAGTCTGAAATAAGAAGAGATTTTGGACTGGATTGCATCAATGGATGCATACTTTGAAGGTGAAGAGGTACTAGAAGATCAAAGGGTCAGATTGGCAGGGATTTAAGTTGAATCCACTGACTTACAGGGATAAGAACAAGATAATAATGTGTTTTGGGGATAATATTCCCATAAATGAGCAAGGAAACATTAAAAATGATATAGGTGGGTGCAAGGAACAAGCACACAAACATGGATTGAATAGGACAATGTTGCACAATCCTAGAAATGCAGACTTTTGGGATTTGAACTATGTTCAAATAGGTACAGTCAAGTGTCCTATTGAAGGGCAGCTAGTAAACAACCATGTTCAGATGTGGACGGACAGTGGGTAGAAAGAACCAACTATCAAGGCACCATATTCCTAAAGTATAGGTTCAGACTCTGACATCCAATGCCAGGACTGATTCTTGGGACAAGAATCCTTTCAAAGGTGGTGAACATGGTGTAGGGGCACCTAGAACATCCAAAGACTACCAGTAGTCCATAATGACAACCATGCACCTAATGACATCTAAAGACATCAATTGGAATGTATTGGCACCTATAATGGCCTATAAGGTCATTCCATGTAATGCAAATGGCAATTATGTAATAAGTCTTAAAAGGCTTAATAGGCCTTAGGACCAAAATAAGAGCCTAGGATGGTATTTGGTGTTACATGTTTATAATAGTTTAGATTTGATTTTAATAATGCTTAATAAGTTCATTTGGGTCACATTTCAAAGTCTTAAGGCTTCATTATCTTTAAAAGTTTCAAAAACTCCAAATTTGTAATGTTGCAAACTCAAAAATTTGAAATGCAACGGTTATTAGAAAATGGAGGGAATTGGATTTTGTTATGTTTTAGTGCAAACTAATCCATCAAACCGATTGGGATTGATTGGGGTAGTTTCTAGGAGTCCATCAAATATGCCAAAGTTTCATTGTATGGCAGAAGAGGCCTGGTGTACGGATTGTACTGAGTTTTTGATAAATAAACTTCTTTCAAATGCAATTTCCTTGAGTTCTTAGAGTGATTTTGGAATCATTTTGTCATTGTCTTACATTTCAATGCATTTGGAATAGTTAGATATTGATCCTAGACCACATCTATGCATTTGTGAGGTCTGTATTTGTATTTTTACTCAATTAATTCAGATTGGCAGAGTAGTTTCAGCCATTCCTTTGACAGTTTTGTGAGTTTATAATTGAATATTGTCATTCCATGACCTCTAACCACTATAACACATGGAATAACTGAGCTCAGAAGATTCTGAGCGTGTAGAAGACAATCTACACCAGGTAGTATTGTGGGTTCTTGTTATGAAGTTTGTGGTTGTAGATTGGTGCCAATTCATTCAGTTGTAGTAGGTGGATAGGAAAGGTCTACCAAGGACCATAGGAGATGGTCTTGTGTGTCACCAATAGACTGGGGAGAGAGGCATGAAGGGACTCCCAGGTGAGGGATAGAAGGTTGGTTTTTTTAGTAGCATGGAAGGAGTGGACTGTAGAATGGAAGAAGCACCATTGAATGCGACCAGCATAAACTCCATTGATGGGAGTCATCTGATAGAGACAGAGGAAGCAGCGGAGGTATTGATTCAGTGATGAAATCAAAGAGGCAAAAGATTGTTGTAGAATCTCAGCAAAGCATTTCTATGGGACATGGAAATTTTTCAAGCTCAAGAGAATGGTGCAGAGGCACCTCGACCTTTGATTCATTATCAGAATATCGATATATTTAAGTCATTTTAGAATTTCATTGAATCATTATTTATTGATGAAAATGTATTGTAATGCACCCAAAATGGGTTTATATGATCTTTGTAACCTTTCATTGAAAGGGAATGTAAACGGTCATGGAAGGTGGACAGTTTTGTAACTGTCCAAGATTGTCTATTAATGGACAACATTATGTAATCATGGATGGTGGAGAGAGCAAGTTACGGTAGGAGAGTGGAAGAGTGAAAAAAGAATCGGGATCTCTGGCTGCTAGCCAGAGAGACATGCACATTATGTATTTATTTGAGTTTAATGAAATGTCTTTCAATGGAGTCGATCAATGGTGATTGCAAATTTCACTAAGTCATTTCTTTTTCTATTTACAATGTTAATGTTTTATGTAATTTGGTTTCTTGGTTTCGATTTTCTTTTATGAAAGGATTTTAGCAATGATAGGAATCAGATTTTAAGTTTTGGCAAACGATATTAATAGTTCAGTTTGGCTTTTGTATCAATTTTTTTTATAGAGGTAAACCCACCAAGAAATGGTGGATGGTAAAATATGGTAAATTCCTCCATTTGGTTATTGAATCCTTTTGGCATGTTATTATTTTGAGTTGGAAGGAATGGTAATGGTTCAGGAATCCACATATGACAGTAACTTTCGAGAGGCATATCTCCAAAACCAACCATCGGAACTTACAAATGTTTTTATATGTTGTTAATAACATTTACTATAGTTCCCTAATCCATTAATGTAATGAGAAGAAGAATTTTTGGGTGATCACCATAATTTATAAAGGAAACTTAATGAATTTTCTTGCTATGCTACATCAGTAGCCATTTGGTCTAAAGGAGGAACATAGATTATGATTTGGATCATCTTATAATGATCATCTAATGGTGAAACAACTACCTATTGGACCTAGAAGTGATCGAAGATAGGAGATTTAAGAAACCCTTGGATTAAGGGTTTAGAAGTGCTAAATTTGGGGATTTTGGGGTTCTCGGTGGACTGAGCCCTATTCGTTTGAGTTTTGTTCATTTTTAGACATTATTAAAGACTAATGAAGATTTGGAGTCTTGGGAGTGCAAGGATTCTATGGTTTCTTTGTTATTTGGGGTCCTTTTAAGCACTTTTGAAGCCATAGTGTGTAGACAGTCACACCTGGTCTAAAAGAGTCCATAGAAAGCCGACTGTAGAAAGATGACTGCCCTAGTTTTATGTCAAAAATGGTCTATAGATGAATGTCACATGATTTCTTTCAGATTTCTCCACCAAATGATCTCAGATCAGTCGCAATTGAAAGCTATGACTCTAGGTAGACATCCTATGGAGTTAGATTTGACATTCCAATCCACACGAAGTCGGCAGAAAACAACTACCAATAAAAAAAATGTTAAAAACATAGTTTTCTCAATCTTGTTTACAATATTTCCTCTTCCAACCTTACAATCATAAACCTAACACTAGTACATTTATAGTGTAACATGATGCGGTGATTCAGAAATTTAGGGTTTTGCAAGTTCATCTCTGCAAGTTCATCTCTGAATCAAATGTATATAAACAATGATAAAAAACATGCTAGCAAATACCAAATACATGATGCCCTAACACATTTCTCACGGGACCTAAGTAGGTAACCAAAAAAACAATGCCAGACAAATGTAGAGTAACGAAATCCTTACAGGCGGTCCTCCTTTTACACCAAATCATAGTGGCAACCCTCCCAGGCAGGTGGTCCTCCTTTTACACCAAATCACAGTGGCAACCCTCGTAGGCAAGCAGTCCTCCTTTTACTCTCACCAAATAATAGTTCAAACAATCGCAGGCTCCAGCTCCTTTGCACACTGCAAGTTAAAACCAAACAATGAAATGAGATACAAAATCTTTTTTCTTTTTAAAGTTATGCCCGTGTTGGTCAAAATTCTGACCTACATGGTATTGGTCAAAATTTTGACTAACACAGGCATGGATTAAAAAAAAGAGGAAGTTTTCCTTCTATAATCCGACCAACCTAAACCTTTTTAATTGATGGTCAAAAATTTTGGTAAAAAAATGAGGTCAAATGTAGTAGTGAAGAAGTAATAAAGTCAACACTACTATGAGATAAAGTGTTGAAATTTAAGTCTTCACATGGGTGCGTATTTAATATCATGATAAGATCTTTATGATATAAAGTGTTGATATTAAATCCTTCACATGGGATGATGTTTAATGCTAAGATAAGATTTTTATTTTGAGTATTGCTTCTAGATTTGTCCCATAACCAAATTAACTAATATTTGGCAATTTGCTAAAATTAGTAAATTTCATATTTGGTTGGAGCTATTCTTGGAAATGTGCAAAATATAGAGAGGCTTCTATATTTGGAGAATAGATAAATTCAACAATTGGCAGAAAAAAGAGAGAAGAGATCTTGTTAATTTTGAGCCCTCTTCATTAGCAAGGTAGATTTTGAAGATCAACTTTGACAATGCATAAATCAAACTCTCAACCTCCAATTTGAGTGCATTTTTTTAAATTTCAATAACTTTTTGTTCTCTACCTGATGGTGAAGGTTATTTCCAATTTCAATGCATGGATTTTTCATAATTTGCAAATTGTCACACATGACACTACTTGTTCTAGTTTTGCAAACTTCAAAGTTGCATAACTTTTGCATACAAATTTAGATTAAGGCGATTCTTTTTTTAAAAGTGCATGAATTTTTATGTACTTTAAAGTGGTGTTGGTTGTTTCACTTGGTATTGTACTAATTAATACTTTTAGTGGATAAGGGGGGTATCTTGTGCTTGTGCATCTTTCTCTCTTGTGCTCTATTTTCCCTCAAATGGGTCCATTTAAATTTCCATTGCTAACACCTTACAACTACAATACATGGCATCAAAATGCATGGAATGCCTTAATGCAACTAGGATTTACACCTTATGTTGAAAAGAAGGTACTTGAAGCCACTGAAGATGAAGAAAAGCTAAATTAGATAATTGAACATACACAAGCACTTGGTTATCTTAGAAGTTTAGTTTCCCTAGATCTTACATTTCAAATTGAAGGATGTACATATTCACATGATGCATGGGAAAACCTAAAAATTCTATATGATGCAACTAATGAAGTTCGAGGTTATCAAATTGATAATGAACTAATGAGTCTTGATCCTAAGTATTTTGATAACATCCAAGACTATGTAACAAATGTGTAGTATACCGGAGGGATATTTTTCTCGAATACTTCTCAAAACATTTCAACAATATAAATAAACACTTGCATGCAATAGAATATTAATTCAACATAAATAGCCAGCAATATATTCCAATAAAATCCTCAGAATTTGTTATTGCATTATACAAGGACAATACAACAATAATGGAGTTACAAAATAATCCAAATCTGAAATACAGTATGCAACAGTAAGATTGGATAATCAATAACCTAGAAATACAATGGTGAAATATGTTGTGAATCCACCTCAGAGATGAACTGGGTTTCCGTCCTCAGGTTTAAGAATTGAAAGTTGAAGCTTTCTAGATTCTCCAAGTGAAATAAATTCATAAAACTAAGCATGTTTCGAATGAGACTCCAATCCTTCTTTTAAAGTAGCGACTGTGACTCTTCATTTTCCCTTCTCTGCCTTTTCATATTCCCACTTTAAGTCACTTTAAATTAATATGACTGTTAAATCATAAAGTCGCATAATAATAAAGTATGTAATCTTTTGGCATTAAAACGGAGGACCAAACGAACTCAGAAGATGACATGTGATAGCTTGTCAAAAAGCTCTCAACAAGATGCTCCAAGTCCAATATTGAAATGCCAAGAAAATTGAACTATGTCGACTTACTAAAAATAGTAAGTATCCAGAAACCCTATGGAAACTACTCTGATTGGCCTGAAACTGGAATTACCTAGGCCAAATATCATATAGATCCATATAAAGTGCTGGTTAGCCCACTGGACCATGTTGAAATGGCTAACAACACAGCAGAAATGATGTGCCTGAAAAGGGGGACATTACAAAACTTCCCTTCCCAAAGATTGCTTTCCCTCAAGCAATCGGTATCTGCATGTTGTGACCAAAATGCATGGATCCCATACCAACCTCAAAGAAGTTGCTCCATCAATCTATTATGCAAAACTGATACAAACAACACATCCAAACTCATGAAGCCACTCATCAATACCACACAACAACAAGGCATTAATCACACTAATGTCAGGATCCCAAATCACCCCATGTGCTTGATCAGTCAAATCAACATGTCCTGTGTTGCCATCATCTGTGAGAGAATCCTCAATCCAACTGAGAACCTCACTTCAACTAAAATCACAAGCACCACTAAGGTCAAATGAAGGGGGGAGCCTAACCTCATACCAATCATCTCCCTGAATCATTTCCAACTGTGAGAATGTTCCTCCTAGATCCCATAAACAAAAGGGCCATCCATCTCCCTAGCTGACTAAAATATCTTGTCGATCCATGCCCATAATGAGTGAATTGTCCCAAATATCCAACTATCACAACACTCCCCCTCTAATCTATAGCCCAAACCAAAAATTGCATTGAAGAAGCAAACTATCAAAATTACAGGACATGGCTTCCTCCTTCAAGAAGGGAAGCGTACCAAACCAATCACACATCCCACACCTATGCAATAATCAGAGAAGAAAGTCCTCTTTAAGTGGGCTAAATGGAAAATAAAATGCATCCCATACAATGTGGCCATAATGTGATGCACTAACCAACTCCTTTGGAAATCCTAAATCAGCATTAGGATTCCATAATTGTCTCTCTATACTTGGAGTCATGCAATGCACATCATTGTGTGAAAAATTCACACTATCAAGCAAAATCATCATACCAAGCTCAACAACCCCATACTAAATAGACTCTACCCAATCATCATCATCATCATGCTCAAAATCTGTGATGATAGAGTTACCATAGGCACTGGATGTTTCGGTACGGTAATGTAGTGGAGTCCTAGTTGTGTGAAGAGGGGAATCAAGGGATAGTCACCAACATTTTCTTCTCCCCTTAGGTACCCTTTGGTCATACTGATAACCAAGTCTCTATCCAAGGCTAATTTTCAATTAGCATTATGTCCTTCTATCAAAGGTGACAAGGCAGTTGTCTCCTGGATACTATCAACACTAGACATCTCTCCATCAGTGAGAGATAGCGCAAGGAAAGGCATATCACTCATCATGCAATAAGACATAACTTCCCATCCTGAACCACTGATGTAGAAACCAAATTGCTCAACAACTAAACTCACCTCATTACTCCCATTTGGTGACCAAGACTCATCTCTAATAACTAAACCTGGGTCCCAAATGCTGCAATCAATCTCATCCTCATCATGGCGAATGAAACATCTTCCTAATCTAGCTCAAAAAGGGGATTATCAAATGTCAAATTAGCACCCATCTCAAACAAGGAATTGTCAACTGCCTAAAATTTATCTAACTCATAAAGAAACTCTGGATGATCCAAAGATCTTTTGGGACAACTATCCAAGTCATAAGTCTATTGTATGCTATCAAGTTCCTGAATCACCTCCTGAAAGAATTCAAACCTTTCCCTGTTGTCTTGTTCCCTGTACTGGCTAGTGGCAACAATCTGATTTCTTGCTTCCTTAAGAGCAATACACGTGTGTACCAATGTACCCTGAGTAACACTAAGCTCTCTATTGAGATTATTAACCTCATCCTCCTTTTCCCTCAACTGCTCAACATATTTTTGACAACCTGTAATAGGTAGTCACGATCTGAAAGTAAACATAGATATTCTGATTTCCAAACCTCAAAAGTTGTTTTGACCCCTTGTAAATATGCAACATAAGACCCAATCCTTATACCACCTTTTCCTTTTTCCATCTGAGCCTTCCTGTAAAGATCCTCAATAATCTTGTGAGTGTTATCATGGTGTACAAGTGCTGCAATAATGACATTGTCATTGACTTTCAGCTAACCCTTTAAGGCATGCTTCTCATCATTGTCATTTTGGGATGTATTATTTAATGTGTCATCCAAATCAACATTATGCATAAGTGATGTGTTGCTAAATAAATCACATGATTCCTCATTACATGGATCGCTAAAGGCTTCCAACTAGTTATCACAGCCTTTAACTATGAATTTGTCAAATTCAGCCTCTAAGTCACCAAAGTAGAGCTTTGAGAACTCTTCACTTGTGATGAGTGATTCTTCTTCCACATTAATCATCTTAGCTGATTGTAAACTATTTTCCTTTGGATTTTCACCGTGTCCTGAAAGGGATGTGTTCAAAGCTATAATGCCATTACCACTTGGTTGCCCTATTTCTTCTACCTCATTAATACCACAAACATGTTCTTGTGACTAGCCCTCTTGGCATATAAAACAAATCTTCCCTATTCTTATTTGGTTCTTGCCCATTTCCAAAGATCCTACCACCTGTATGTCAATTGATATTTGCTCATTTTCAATCAATAAATCCTTGAATCTTTCAACCTGATTCATAATCAATTCAACTGAGAGTTCACATGCCACAGGCAAGGACTTTAGTTCTCCTCTCTAGATTGCTAACAATTCTGATTGCAATTTTTTACATATGTCGTTATCCTCATCTAAGATCAAGGACATGATAGTTTTATGCAAGTCTTAACCTTATATGGATGGTGCTTCCTGAAATTACTTAGGAGGTACTAAAATAACTGTTGAACCATCTTGTGACAACTGAGATTCAACATGTGATGGAAAATTCTAGTTCTTGCCATTAATTCCAAGATTTTTTCCTGCTTTCCAAAGGTAGGATCTCTGTCATTTTTTAGTCCACCTAAATTGTCCACAATTAGTTGTAATACATGTTTCCAAATGCAATCGGTATAAGGTGTAATAAGGGTTGTAATTCGGGTGATCTCACTAAGACATGAGGTGACTGCAAGCCTAACATCTTTATGTGGATGTTCCATAAACCTGTGTTGGATCAAAGCAACCATTGAGGGCTGCATAGCCCAATTGAAGAGCCTACAATTAGATTGGTTTATCCTAGATAGATATGAATCTATCTCGTCTAATTTGGCAAGCATACCTCCCATAATTTTTTGATCCTCCAATTGCCATCCAAGACAACATAACTCATTTCCTATTTCAATCCTTTCGTATGTCCCTTAGCTACTCACCCTAAAATGTGTCATTGAATTCTGTTGAGAATACTAGGCTTTCCAAGGTTACCATTATTCAAATTTCTCCAAGCTTCACACGATGGACTGAATCAACTTCTATAAAAGAGAAATGTTGTCATCGTAATAATATTTCTGATTTACCAACACTCTCTGCGCACTATAATTATCTAAGTGAGTCTCAGCTATAAATTTTTTGGGAATATTACGTCTAAAGGAATTCAAATAGTTTATTGTGCTATCTTTCTAATGAACATGTCCCTTCTTGCTCAATATATAAATAAGTTCTATCATTGTTGTGATATTACATTATGATATAACGATAGGAGTCTACAAGTTTTTATGATATCGAGAAAAGTCTGATTTGCAAGTAAGTGAATATGTTTTTGATTGTTGTTTCAGGTGTCTTAACAAGAGGAAACATTCATTTGTAGAGATTTACTTCACCCTCAACACTAGGCACTTCTGAACACTTACATTCATTCACAAGTAGTAATAGAGATTCAAGGCATTCAAATGGACTGCATTTATGGACATTGATAATAGTATAGTCTCAACTTTGAAAACTATACATATATAGTCCAGATATATTTCATAAAACTAAATGTTTAGGAAGATTAAGAATTAACTTGCACCTGTTAGGATGCACCCTATTAACCACATGCAAATGTCAGTCACCTCCGATATTAATATTGGCCCAGTCATGCAGTTTGGGCGCATTATTTGCTGAGATGGAACCCCTGCTATTGTCAACTTAATACACCAACTTCCTCTGCACTATAAACAACCAAGGACAACCATGTTGTAGCATGAGATGGATGGCACCTCACAGCCTATGTAAATTCCCCATCACACAGCCCAGAACATTCACAACAACTACCCGACACAATCCCCAGCTCCTCTGACTCCTCTCGTGTTTGACACATAGTGAAGGAATGGGAATGGACACCCCACATGCTGGGAGTGTGTCCTTCTAGAAATTCTAACCTTTGACCAAGGATGGCTCAGACATAATTGAGGAAGCACTAGCAATACAAATGCGCTTGCCAATGAAAGCTACATGTATAAATGAAAGACCAACTGAATAAGATACTAGCTCAAATGTGTTTGGAGGGACTCATGTGAGTTGTGACCTACTACTTCCCATTTCCCTTATTCATTTATAATCTTCAATCACTTGTTGGGTGTCATCAATGCAAGGCATGAATGGGATGCGTTGCAAGGAAGAAGCTAGTTGTGCCCAGAATATATCCCCCAGGAATGTTGTGAATTCTCTAAGACATCACGCACCATGTCAAACACACCTGATAAACCTCTATACTCAGCGCATGTGCCCTGTCTCATGTCGATGGTGACTGGTCTTCTACACTCAGCCTAGACATAGTGACTTGCATGAGGGGAGATTGGTGACTGACTGTGCGGAAGTTATAGTAACTAGTGTGGGTGCCCTAGCTCAAGGCTACACCTCTTCATACACTGAATTGTGCCTGCTGGGAGTAATGTTGGCGTTGAAGTCTCAGTATGGTCAAACAACTGACGTGGCTAATGTGAGATGGAGTTACCACGCTCCTTCAATGCTTATCAGCTTCCTAAACGTGTAGGACCAATTGCATATTTCTGCTTATTGCATTATGTTCAATAATACCCCATCACTTCATTTGAATGGTGCTACTGATCATATTTCTTAGCACTGTAGTGTCACACAAGGGAAGTCGATTCCTACAGGAAGACTCCTTAAACATAATGTTGAATATGTATAAAATAATCCTCTTATTGACAATAAGAAACCCAACTCCAATTGAGTCCCCTCAAGTTAATTTATTTTCTCTATAAATAATGCTGCAACTAAACTATTATTACTAAGATGTTTGAGCTCAGATGTGAAATCTTTATGCTTTATTTCTAGAGAAAACCTCACAGGCTAGCAAGATTTTTGGCTCTGATACCGCTGTAGTATCCCAGATGGATATTTTTCCTGAATACTTCTTAAAACATTTCAAAAATATAAATAAACACTTGTATGCAATAGAATATCGATTCAACAGAAATAACCAACAATATATTCCAATAAAATCCTCAGAATTTTTTATTGCCTTATCCAACAATAATACAACAACAATGAAGTTACAAAATAATCCAAATCTAAAATAGAGTATGCAACAATAAGATCGGATAATCAATAACCTGGAAATACAATGGTGAACTCTGTTGCAAATCCACCTCAGAGATGAACTAGGTTTCCATCCAATCCACTGAGAAAGCCTGAAGGTTTTCGTCCTCAAGTTTCAGAATCAAAAGCTAAAGCTTCTTGGATTCTCCAAGAGAAATAAATTCTTAAAACTAAGCATGTTTTGAATGAGACTCCAATCCTTCTTTTAAAGTAGCAGTTGTGACTCTTCAGTTTCCCTTCTCTGTCTTTTCATATTCCCACTTTAAGTCACTTTAAATTAATATAATCGTTAAATCATGAAGTGGCATAATAATAAAGTATAGAATCTTTTGGCATTAAAACGGAGGACCAAACGAACTTGAAAGATGATGTGTGATAGATTGTTGGAAAGGTCTCGGTGAGACGCTCCAAGTCCAATACTGAAATGCCAAGAAAATTGAACTCTGTTGACTTACTAAAAATAGTAAGCATCTAGAAACCCTGTAGAAACTGCTCTGATTGGCCTAAAACTAGAATTATCTAGGTCAAATATCATACTGATCCTTATAAAGCATTGGTTAGCCCACCAGAACATGTTGAAATGGCTAACAATGCAACAAAAATAATGTGCCCAAAAAAGGGGACATTACAAAAGGTTAATGACCTTAGAGCATAATGTAAACCATGTGACCTTGAAAAGAATGATATTCAGCTTGTCTATAGTACTCTCAACAAACTTGGACCTGAATATGCAAGTTTTGTTTTTAGCTTCCACACTCATAGGTTGACAATGGGATCTACATTTACTACACCTTCTTATGCTTCATTTTCTGAAATGTTAGTGCAAGAACAAGGAAAAATTATTTCTATGGGTCTCATTAAGCCTTTTCAGTCTCAAGCATTATTGGCTAGTCAACTAAAGATTCAAAGAGAATATGTTAAAGTTGATAACAAACAAAAGAAGTTCAAAAATAAGTCACCAAAAGATCAAGCACAATCATCATCAACAACAAATATCAACACAATATCCTCTTCCAAGGATTATATAAAAATGATAGACCAGCTTGTGGCTATTGCAAGAAACATGGTCATGAGGAAGATTCTTATCATAAGAAGCAGATTGATGAGCTAAAAAATCTTCTCAAGAAGAATACCATTAATCTGCCTTCTTTTGTTTCTACACAATCCTTACCAACATCTTCTTCCAAATTTGGAAAAGGGAAAGAAACAACACTTGTTGCTACTATAGATTCTTCACAAAATTGGATTCTTGACTCGGGTGCATCACATCATATGGGTTCTATCAAAGAACAATTTTCCTTGTTAGAGTCTTGTTCGGTGTCCCACATCCTCATTGAGGATGACTCTCCTATTGAAGTCATTGGGAAATTTTCTATTGATGTTTGTACTAGTACGTTGTAGGATGTCCTATGCGTGCCTAATTTTGTCACCAAACCTTCTCTCTATCTATCAGATTGCCCAGTATGGAAGAAAAATTGAGTTCACTCATGATTCTGTCACCATTAGGAATATGGAAGACAAGACACTTCTTGTAGTTGGAAAGGTTGATCATGATTCTTGATTGTATTCTTTCTCTCATTTTATCCCAAATTCACATTCCAGTACCTTGCTCACCCATTCAAATTTTGTAAGTAAGCTTTGGAATGAGTGATTTGGTCATCTCAACTTTTTCTATCTTCAACAACTCAGCATGTAGGATATGGTCACATGTCTTCCTACGATTACTTTCTCAAATAGAGTTTGTTCAAGTTGTGCCTTGGGAAACATCCTGAAGAAAAGTTTGATAAAGGAAAGGCTTGGAGTTTGATAATCCAAGGAGTTGTATAAGGACACTTCATCTCAGAAGCTGGAATACAAGTGGACCCTACAAAAATTGATGTAACTCTTACATTGCCTACACCTAAAAAGAAAAAAAATATGTTAGATCCTTTTTAGGACATGTTGGTTATTATAGGTGTTTCATTAAAAAATTCAGTCAAATGGCCAGTCCATTATACACATTGCTTACAAAAGAGTCTAAGTTCACATGGACACCAGCCTGTGAGGAATCTTTCCTACAGCTCAAGTCCCTTCTTACTACATCACCAGTGCTTAGAGGGCCTGATTGGTCTTTATCTTTCCATATTCATACTGATGCTTCTGATTATGCAATAGGAGCAGTCTTAGGTCAGAAAGCCAATAACCTTGAAAATGCAATTTACTATATTAGCAAGAGTTTACATGGAACAAAGCTCAATTATATAGTCATTGAAAAAGAATTGTTGGTTGTTGTCTATGCTTTGAATAAATTTTGTCACTATGTTACAGGATACCCAATCTTTGTTCATACTGACCATACAATCATAAAATATCTTATGAACAAACCTGCCATCTCAAGTAGGTTAGCAAGATGGCTTTTGTTATTACAAGAATTTGATCTAACTATCATTGAAAAGCCAGGTAAAATTAATGTTGTGGCTGATTATTTATCAAGGCTCCAGAATGATGGAACTGACACTTCTGTGATAAATGATACATTTTCTAATGAGCATTTGTTTCATATTATTGTCAAAAGCCCATGGTATACTGATATAGCTAATTACCTTACAGCTGACAATATGCCTATACATTTTTCTCCTAAGGAAAGAAAACTACTCATTGAGAAAAAATTTCAATTCTCCTAGATTGATAACATATTATTTTATACTGGTCCAGACCAAGTCATGTGAAGGTGTGTACGTGAGGATGAGACTTATGACATCCTTTACGCCTGTCATGATGAGCCCTATGGAGGACACTTTGCAGCTAAAAGGACAACTATTAAAATATTGACAATAGGTTATTATTGGCCTACACTACATAAGGATGCAACAAACTATACCAAGAAATGTGATAAATGCCAATGGATGGGTCTCCCTACAAAGTCAGATGAAATTCCTCTACATCCACAAGTGGTTGTCACACCATTTGATAAATGGGACATGGATTTTAATGGTCCTATAGACCCACCATATAATGGTAAATCATACATTCTAGTTTGCACTGACTATGTCACCAAATGGGTAGAGGTCAAAGCCATGAAACATGCACGCGACAACAAAGTGGTTGAGTTCTTGTATGAAGAAATATTTACCCGTTATGGTGTGCATAGAGAGCTAGTAACAGATCAAGGAGCACAATTCACATCAACCCTTATCACAACACTTATGAATTAGTACAATATCAGACATGGGAAGTCCAGTCCCTACCATCCTCAAGAAAATGGTCAAGTGAAAGTTACAAACAAAGAAATTGAAGCTATTCTTACCAAAATAGTTCACCTACATCGTCGAGATTGGAGTAGTCATCTTCCAGAAGCAGTCTAGGCTTACATAACAACATGGAAGACCAGAACAGGATTCACTCCATTTGAAATGCTTTATGGAAAAACATCAATGTTTCCCATTGAATTTGAACATAAAACATTGTACACTTCCTTGAAGCTGAAAATTGATCTTTCTGCAACAAAGCGAGATCGTCTTCTACACCTCAACTCTTTGGATGAGATGAGAAAATCCGCTTTGGTAAGAAGAGAGATAATCCAAAAATAGAGGAAGAAGTGGCATGACTCCCACATATAGAAAAAACACTTCTTAGTAGGTTATTGGGCGTTAGTATTTGATTCATAGTTTCAAGAAATACCAGGCAAGTTACAAACACGGTGGTTAGGACCCTATGAAATAAATCATGTCTTCGACAATGGAGCAGTCCAACTGTCAAAAATTGATCATGTTCATTTCAAGCTATTGGTCAATGGTCATAGACTTCGTCTATACCATTAGCCACAGACCAAGAATGAATTCCTACAATTATCCAATTACACTACTCCAGAATCACAAAAGGTAATACTTCCTGCAGCAGAAGGTGCCAACCTTCTTCCTGCAGCTTCACCCTAATTTCCTTCAGGTATGCTCATAATAAATACTTCATTTTCAATGAAGTTTCTTTATCCATTCATTTTCTCAATTCTTCTTTCCATCCCACTCCACTTCTCTACATTCCATCCACCCATTCTCCATGTCATCACATTTTCTATTTTTCTTTGCTTTCAATAATTGTCATATCAGTAGATGCAATCATCCTCGACACTCATTCCTTTGATGAAAATTTCCAATATTATTACCTTCTTGTGCATGTCACAACATAATAATAGGTACAACAATTCAATATTTTCCACTTTTAGTTCATACATTTAGATTATTATATTTAATACTACACTTATTTATAATATAACATTGTGCCCCGCTTAGAATGACAAGTGTGGACACTTGTCTTTATTTCATAGGGGGCAGGGAAGTGTATTAATTTCTCCAAGTCACTTATTTCATACCCATCATTCTTTACAAGATTGCTCGTCAGTTCAAATATGTACTTATATTCTATTTTATTAATTCCTTTATTTTTCACACAAGTGTCGTACCTCAATTTCCAAATTATCTATGATTTCTGACTCAATGTAACCCTAAGATGACATAATCAAGTTATGTGGAAGTTAGATACATTTAAAATGTAATTCCTTGCCGTAAGCACCATTATTATCATTTTAAAAAATGTAACATAGAGATTGCAAGGAAATTTGTAGTTTAAGGTGTAGTTAGGAGCTAAATTTTAGGGTATTTCAAAAGAGATTAGGGAGTTGGGGAATTTCAAAAGCAGAGAAAAATTGTAATTGAAAAATTGCAGAAAGAATTTGGAGAAAGCATTTGGAACAATGGGAGGGAAGTTAATGCACCATGAAGCAGTGGTTCACACCATTCTTCTTACAGATGTAGAAGAAGTCTAAAGATTCCATGCTTGTAGGTGGCTATAGTATTTCCTAAAATTGACAAAATTTGACAAGGAGGTAGCCACCCAATTTATGAATGCCTTCGAAGAAGGAGAAGTAAATGTGTGGGACTTGACAGTTTTGGCAACAAAGGAATGCATTACAAAAGTAACTTGGTTGCCTACAATTGGGGATCATTATCCTAATGAACATGATGCTAGGTCAACTCGGGCTCAATTTACCCTACTTGCAGACCCTCCATTGGAGGTGAACAAACAAGGTTGTAGAAGTGTGTCCCTTCCTGCCCCATTTGATGAGCTAGAAACACATATTATAAGGTACCTCACCTGTGAAGGAAGGTTTTCTCATTTGCATGCACACCAGTGAAAACTTTAGTGGTGATTATTTGCCAATTGGCGAATGTCGCTTGTCGTCGACACCCGATTTGGTGAATATATTGGCCATATGGTTATGATCATATTGACCCGCATTTATGAAAATTGGGTCCAATGCCCGGGATCATAGCCAATTGGTTTATGAAAATTGGGTCCAATGGTCGAGATCATCACCAATGGCATATAATTTTTGGGCACAATATTTTTTTAACATTCACCTATAATTTCAAAGCAGCCCCAAATGGACGACCTATATTTGCCAATAGTTATATATATATATATATAGGCGGACCCAACTTTGCCAGCCATTTTATAGATGCGTGTCTCAAACCGATTGATTTTTGCCAACTTTATTAATATTACCATGGTATTGGACAACCCATAATCGCCTAGGATATAACACAAGACATGTTATAATTATGTGGACTTTGCCAAATAGTTGGACACCGACCTAATACCTCTCGCCCAATTCGCCAATAAAGATTAGTATAAATACATTCATACATCAATGTTATTGTGCATAATTTGGATCGGTTCAATTTGATCAATAGCGAAGTTCAGACTATTAAGTCTTGACTGCTTTGGTGAGTCGCGACTGCGATTGAATTTGAGGCAAAGGTAAGTGATTATTATTCTGTGACTATGTAAACATTGTATATTATAGTTCTATTGTCATTTGTCACGTCTTCAACAAGTAAACATTTTTTTTTCACTGGTAGGCTGGTAGCCTTTATTTCGTTGAAGAATCGAGATGTCAAACAAGAATAAGGGTAAGGCTCCAGCATATGGGGAAAGCCAAGAGAGGCCAACAAAATGCAAAACCTTATCATCGTACTTTGGTCATGGTGTTGGAAATGTTTCTGGCCAAAATTGGGAAGCTACTTCATCACAAAAAGATTTTCAAGATTCACAATTTGAGGCTGAACCTACGCAACATATTGAAGAAGTCAGTGAACCTGATATCTCAGATCACGATGAACTTGAAGAAAATTTTCAGTTAAATACCTAGAGTAGCCATAATGATATAATCGACTTAGATGAGACTGAGAATGTCAGAGAAGATTATGGTGCAGGGAAGAAAAGAAAATACAAATCAAAGAATGATAGAATGTGGGATCTGTCAAGGAATTTTCAAATAGAATGGGTGTCAAAGCATCCATTCATTGAACCAGGGGATAATCCAATTGAAGGGGAGCCTCTGGTAGAATGCAGATGTAAGATTTGCAGTGAGATAAATAAGAAGGAAAAGAGGTTGCAGCTAAAAATCGACACCATAGAGAAGCATATCGGTAAAGTTTACGAAAAGAAAACCATAGATGGAGTTCAAAAATCAGTGATAAGATGGAAAACAAAGGAGGAATCTCAGCATGTTAGGAATGCAAAATTATATGAATTTCAGCATAATATAAAGACGAAGCCTGGTGAAGTTAAAGGCTCTATTGAAGCTTGTTTTTGAAAAGCATTGGAAGTAGAACTAATGGGAAAAGTTGTTCAGTTAAGTGTTGTGTTTAATATTTTGAGCAGAGGGTGTCCTATGATAGACTACCCATCATTGAGTGCTTTATTACACTTTTTGAAAGTTTGTAACTATCCTAAAAATCACTGGTTAGTAAATAGTGGATGGGAATGGGCAAGTTGTCGTGCCGAGGTTGAAAAAGAGGATCTGAAGGCAAAAATTAAAGAGTCAAATTTTATTGCATTGTCTTTAGACGAGGTTACAATAGTAGACAATACTTCCTGGGTATGCATGCATGTTTATACTGTACAAAATTTTGTTCGCCAACCTCATCTACTAACTGTTGCTAAAATGAGGGATAATGCGATAGCGGAAAATTTATTTGAACTAGTAAAGAGTTCTCTAATTGAATATGGAGGTATAAATGACATGACCATTGCCAAAAAGCTAGTGTGCGTTGGAGCGGATGGAGCTTCAGTAATGCAAGAGCACAGGGGCGATCTTTGCATAAAGAAATAATCTTCTTGTGCACCCTATGTTACTCCCATTCACTGCATGGCCCACAGAATGAATCTAGCTTTTGGAGTTGTCAGCAAGCATGCTCCAGTACAAAAAATTGAAGCTTTAATCAAAGAGCTCTACCAATACTTATGTCGAAGTCCGAAATTATTTAGGGAATTTCAACACTATGCCAAAGGACTAACCGATGGGAACAAGCTTCTTAAGGCTAATGATACCAGATGGATCTCTTTGGATGGACCAGCACATCAATTTTTTTTAGAATATCAATCATTGCTTGGTCTAATGAACTCAAGTCGTGATGAAGCATGGCAATCGAAATTTCCTATGCTACTGGCAATGTTAACTAATGTAGAGACACTATTAACATTAGCAAGTATTCTCCCCATGCTTGAGGAAATAAGAAATTTAATGAAAAAGGCCTAGCAAAGAGCTATGTATATTGCAGAATATGCTTCGATGCGTAAATTGACATGCATAGCACTCGATAGTCTCTATCAATTATGTGAAGATGATGTAAAATTTTCCAGCTGGCTGAAAGTCACAGATTTGGACAATCCTGATAAATTTTTAAAAATAGGTTCAAATGGGGAGTTATGTGAAGAAGTTCACAGAGTTGAGATACCAATGCACTACTTTGCCAGGATTGAGTCCAAGGAACTAGGAAAGAACACCAGGACTCAGCGAGTATCAAGTATTAAAAGGGAAGACTTTACCAAGATCATTGAGTCTGTAATAGCTTCTATGAAGCACATTGCCTATGATCTTTCCTCACATATTAGAACAAGATTCCCTCCAGTCAAACTACTTGAATCCATGGCTATTGTGTTTCCTCGATATTGGAGTATGAACAATCCAAAAGATTTTAAAACTAGGCTACTAACTTTGATAGATCATTTCTGCAAAACCAAAGAGTTAAATGGAGTAACTCTAAATGGAATTTTAGATGGAAATTGTTTGAGAGAGAAATTAGGTCATTTTTCAATAACAATGAGGGAACAATATAATATTATGGAGAACCCTCACGAAGATGGATCGGTATCAGGGCTTTCGAAAAATCTAGCTGAGAGCAAATTGTTGACTGATTCAATATCAGAATATTTCAAGCTTGTTGATTTATGTCTGACCATGATATTGGGGTCGGTGGAGGATGAGAGATTTTTCAGTGCTTTGGGATTCCTAAAGTCAAAGCTAAGAAACAAACTAGACAAGAATCTGGAAAATTGCTTGAGGGTCTATACATCCAGGTATGAAGTCAATATTTTTCCTTACGAAAGGGCACTGAAATTGTGGAGGAAGAAATGTCAGAGAAGAGGGTTGGGCAACATTTCAAACCAAAGTGGGACTGGGAGTGGGAATTCTAGAGACAATGATTTCATTGACTCATGTACTACTGGTACTGCTAGCGGTGAACATCAGTTAAGCGGTGGTATGCAGAGTGAAGAAAACATATCGAAGAACCAAGGAATCTATGAAGTTGATGGCACTGAATCCGACGATCTCAATGATGATATGATGTGGCAGCTTGAAGTTGAACCATTGTAGAAGTAGCAGTTCCTAGCCTCCTAGGTATTTATTAAGCTTTTTCCTAAAGTCTACTGTCAGTTTTTGTATCTCATCATCAATCATGCATAATAGCATATTCCAATGTCAAAAACATGAATGTGGTTGATAATGTCATCAAGATTCAATTCCATAATTAATAATGGTTTTCATTTGCATTATTCAGCTCATATGGTACAATTCTTGTAGATTTTTCATTATTTATTTTGACAACATAGCAATTCATATGTTAGAACTCTTAGAGTTAGAAATATTGATTCTCATTAATTTAATTACAAATATGATACAATGTAATAATTCATTCATTAATACTAGTAAGAACACAACTCTATGATTCTGTTTACAAAACTCAATGACTCAATACCCATTGGCAATTTGGCACATTGCCCAATTTCAATTTCACTACCCTAAGCCAATGCCCCTGAATTCCCTTTTATAGAAACAAGGGAGCAACAACAGCTTCAGGTCGATTTGCCTAATGTGAAGTGAGAAGTCTCAAAATCTAAATTAGTAAGACAACTACAAGTCTACAACATCTCTACAACTTTAGTTGTACATTTCTACATTTGACAGGCTGGTTTAGTAAATTAGCATTGGCAATAGCATCTACAAGACTGCAACATTCATCCTGTTCAAAAAAAAAAGTTCAAACTTGTTACTTTAAACTCAATTCTAGACTCTAGTATTTAGGATAATATCAAAGATATATACTAAAGATATAGAGATGATTGAAACTGAAAGTACTTTCACATACTATGATTGATGAGATCAAGATAATTCTGTCAGTTTCTTTAGTATGCTCCATTCTTTGTCAGTTGGAAGGGAAAAATTTGTCATGTTATAGTACATGACCTGCAACCACGTCAGCCATCCATACTTGGAAGAGTGAGTTGAAATAAATGTTCCTTCCATTACTACATTCAAATTTGTCAATGTTTTGATGCACTTTGCAATGCCTTCATAAGTTATGTCCTGAGGAAGGTTGCCTAAATCAGACGTCACTGTGTCCTCCAACTTTTTTTTGTAAGCTTCTCTTCCAATGAAACTCGTTGATGAGTAATCAATACTAGGACTCAGCAAACCAATAGATATCAATTTGCTTGTTTTACTATTCATCTTGGCGAGCTTTGGCCCGAATAAGGAAACATTTTCTTTCGCTTTTGTTAGTTTCTGACAATTTTGAAAGACAAAGTTCACCTTTATTGTTGTAGCAATGCGGTCCTGAATTCCCTTGCTTACCAAATGCCTGTCATTGCTTCTGTTGATTTCTTGCATAATCTTCTTTGCAATTTTATGTCTCTGACAAAAACTTTTGTTCTTCTTAATGTGCTCTTTCAGCTTCCCAAAAACATTTGTAAGAGTTTCATTCAGTTCAAACCAATCACACAACCTATCAGAAGACATCTTTATTTGGCCCCACAAGAATTTTTTTATTTGCTTGACTATATTATTTACATGGCCATTCAAGTTGTTTTCATAATTTTTAATTATATTATTTGCCTTCTTTAGGTCTTCTCTCATTTCTGAGAACTTGTGTTCACTATCTTTTCTTATTTTCTCTACTTTCTCTTCCCACTCTTTTTCTTTCTCTTCCCACTGTTTTGTTTTTACCCTCTCATTCTCCAATTCTTTCTTTAAGTTATTGGTTGCCTTTCCCGCACTCTCCAAGTTTTTGTAAAAACTTAATGAAGAGGCTTTTTCATTCTCAAGTTTTTGTTCGCTCTGTTCCAATTTTTCCCTCAAAGATTTCAGTTCTGTGTCAATATGTTCTTGTTGTCCAACTCCAATTGCTTCTTTAGAGGATGAATTTTTTATCCTTTTGTCTAATTCTTTGCACCTATTTTCTACTGCTTTCTCATTTGCCTTTACATTTTCCAGGTCTGCCTTTAACTTATCTATTGTGCCTTGAAGCTTTCCTTTCTCTCTCTCCAACTTCATCACTGAACTGTAGACCACTTGGTTGGTCATTTTGGACACATTTATCTTGTCCACATTTTTAATTTTGGATAAATCCATTTAGAGGGTGCTAACTTGAAATTGAGATGGATCTAACTGACTCTCTAGTAGATTGTTATCTCTAGCTAGGGGCATAACAACCATGAATTCCATCGTATCTTTATTTGGGTCATATGTGGGAAATAGTCTGTTTGTTGCAGGTTCTGCATCACGAGCTGCAACAACTACTTCCATCTTCATTGTCTTACTATGTTGTCTATTCTTTTTTTTTATTGTTCATAGTTAGTTACAAAATCATTGTAACGAAAATCAGGGTTTTGTGACACAATTGAATGTTTGAATGGTGAAACAGCACTTGCACTAATGTAGGAGCTTCCACCTATGTTACCTGTGGTGCTGCTAATTACAACATGAGGATTAGAAACACCTTGACCCATTGCAAGTGGAGTTTTTGGACTATTTTGAGCCTGAGGGTTTTGTCCTGAAGGTTGGGAAATTGTTGGAGTCCCAGTCACCATTGGCATTGTTGTACCAATACTTGTCAAAATCTTTTGCTTCTTTACACTACCTTGATCTCTGGGAACAATTGTTTTCGTGTCCATCTGTAATGACCTTTTCAAACCACTAGTTATAGCTGTACCCATGATATCCACAGCTATGGGAGTGGCAATTGATTCAGATTGAATCTGAGTGCTTTGAGGAAATGGAATTGACTGCGTTGATGATTTTGATGATTGAACTCCAAGCCCAAGGCCTGGTTTCTCACCATGTTTTGGTGGAGCTTTTGGGTCAGGTAAAGACCAAACCCCTTGTCTAGTAGGACCCAAACCACCAAAACCTTGGTAGCCCATTTTTTCTATAATATCTGCCCCTTTGGTATATTGATCTTTTTTGGACGCATCAACTCCTCTACTAATTGAATATACTTTACTGGATGTGGGATTCACACTGGATGTGGGATTCACATAATCTTGGTCCTAGTTATCGTCATCTGGATATGCTTCAGCTAGATGCTCCATAGTCCACAATTCGTTAAACATTGTATCCTCTTCCACGTCATAAAGATCTGCAGAGGTCTTTGGCTCACCGAGATTCTTCCTCATTTCCCAAAAATTAGAAATTTTGGTTCAAGCCCAATTATCATCAATACATTCATTCATTAGCTTTTTTGGAATAGAATTTGTAGATGGTTGAGCAGCTTTTTGGTAGAAATTGGATGATGTCATACTCATGGCCTGCACTTTTCCTTTCTGTTTGTGCAATGCCATAATTTGTGATGACAATTTCTGTATTGACATATTATTTTCAACAGCATATTTCTCCATCTCTTTTTTGACCTCCTCCCAGGAATCTATGTTTTTAAATTTTTCAATCAATGGCATACTTTCATGTTGACATTTTCTTGCAGAGTTCCCATTCTCTCTAAGCTTTGTTCCAATTATGTTGAGTGGATCATACTGCCAGTGACTGTCAACATCAAAGCGAAAAATTGTAAAAAAAGCTTCTGCCACTTTGAATCCTCTTCTCTCAAATGTGAACCCTCCAAATGAGAAAGGCAATGAAGAAAATATCATTTTCTTTTGCTGACCATTAAAGAGTACATCTATGCTCTCCATCTACCGTACATATTCCAATGCAAATACCCTCTTTGTGACCTGTATTGGAAGTTTGTAGGGTTCTACTACTAAATGGTAAAACCTTAACACTGTGTACTCTTCCATGAAGTACCAGTCAACCAATTGTATTTTACTTCCAAGTTGAATTAAATCTCTACAAGTAGCAGGTAATCTAGGCATTGGAGTGCCTATAATTTTATCGTACATTGGTGCCAAAAAGAAGTCTACAAAATTGTTGTAGTTCCTTCTATTATCGATCATCCTTATCTGAGGTGTCAACTCATATATTGGATTTTGGCCCTGACTGCAAAGGTTGTTTGTCTGAAATATTGCATGATGCTTTGCTAAGAGAAGATAGCACAAGTAGGTTGTGAATCTAAATGTCTTTTGTGAACCTATTTTAATCATTAGTAATTGTTCTTGCATGCAACGAACAATGTGCTCAATAAAACAATATTTTACTGGTTCTTTTTCAAAATGAATATGAAAAAGTATTTCAAGAATGTTGGCACCCACTTCTTTGTTACTATCCAATCCCAAAAAAAATGCTAGCACGGAAATACTGTCCTGAACCCATGGCACAAAAATTTCATAATCATAAGGAGGCCTATGATCTGGACTCAGGCTTGAACCATTTGTTATTCCTCTGATATAAGAATCTCTCTATGTTGCATCTATTTTTTCATAATCCTCTGCCAACTTTCTCATGTCAATTTGCACGTTTGAGTTTTGTTGTTCAAACCCTAGGTTCAACAGACTAGAAAATTCACTCTCAGTTATGGACAAAATTTCCTCCTGAGTATTTTTATTCACAATTGCTTTTTTATTTTCATCATAATTTTCGGTGCAGACCATGACAATTTCTGGGCAAGGGAATACTTGAGGTAACGCCATGCTTGCCGACCCAACATTCCATGATGCAATTTTATTTGTCATTGCATTTACCTTGGGGTTAAATGAAGAAAATTTTGAACCCTTATTTGGATCATTCCACTTGTTTTCAATTGCAAATCTAATTTCCATTATTCCCTTATTTCCATGAATAACAGGATCATAAATATCATGGAATAAATCTGTGAAACCTGGTGTTTTAAGCAAATTGTGGAATTCTATTATCTGACTTGTCTTTTTACCCATAGTCTTATTCTTGATAATTGTTTTTCCCATCGTGGTAAGTTGGTAAGTGGTAACCTAAACCGATATCACTATTTACTCGTAGGAAAATTTAAATATTTATACACAGCTACAAGCCTACAATTTACAAGGGTGATTCAAGAATCAAAATTAAACCCTAATAAGTAACAGGATAATTTTTTTCTATAATATAAACAGCAAATTTTTAATTCAAGAGATTTGAAAAATTTAAAATGCAGGACCAAGGTCTTCAGGATTTTAGTAGTTACCCTTTACCCTTAGTTTTGATTTTTGTAGACTTTGACTAGGAACAGAGCTTCAGCTGAGAGACTTTGTTGCACTTGCTTTCCTCAACATAGAAATTTAGAATCTGTAAACCCTTTCTAAACCCTTTCTAAATCCACAAACTACTGGAAAGTGAAACTTGAAGCACCAAAATTGTACAATCTAGATTCGTGACATCATCACAACTCATCTAACGACTGACTCACCTCACGACTATGAGCCAGATGTGTCACATCATCATCAAATGAAATTTTTGGTAGGACCATGCAAGACTATGAGTGGAACATCTTACGTGTTTAGTGACATGTGTCATGATTCTAGAACAGGTTTGAAAAGATGGGATTGCTTTTCCCTTTCATCCTGAAATACAACTTCGATTGTTGATCTACAATAATCTAATGATCATAATGGCGTTGTGTGCCTGTAGTGGCCCTAAGCCCCATGGGTCCCATTAACTCACCTAGTCACCACTCATCTGACAACTGACTCACCTCACGACTACAAGTCAGACGTGTCACGTCATCATCAAATGGCATTTTGGTAGGACCATGCGAGACTGTGAGTGGAACATCTTATGTGTTTAGTGACACGTGTCATGATTCTGGAACTGGTTTGAAAAGATGGGGTTGCTTTTCCCTTTCATCCTAAAATACAAATTTGATCATTGATCTACAATAATCCAATGATCATAATGGCGTTGTGTGCCTGTGGTGGCCCCGGGCCCTGTGGGTCTCATTAACTCACCTAGTCATCACTCACCTGACGGCTGACTCACCTCATGACTACGACTACAAGTCAGACATGTCACGTCATCATCAAATGGCATTTTGGTAGGACCATGCGAGAGAACCTGTTACGTGTTTTGTGACACGTGTCATGATTCTGGAATGGGTTTGAAAAGATGGGGTTGCTTTTCCCTTTCATCCCGAAGTCCATCGTACATCGTCGATTTGTGCTCATCCAACGGTAGTTATTTGCAACAGACATTGTTAAATGTTATAATGTTATTTTTTCCTTTATAAATATTAATTAATAATGGATAATAAGTTAATAACATTTAAAGTTATTTAATTGAATAGTAACAATTTTAGCCAATCAAATTCAAAATGTAATATTTTTTTAATAATATTAAATTCTAATAAATTTCAGAGGCCGGAGTTAAGGTTAGTGTTTAGAGATAACGAGATTTTTGTGGTCGATGACTCGCTAGGTCTCCTAAACATGAGTTAAAGTAATATTTTTTATTGATTAAATAGTATACTTAATGTTAAAATGATATTTTTTATTGATTATAACTTTAACATTGATAATTATAATCACATATAATTATCATACCTTATAATTAGAAAACAATAAATTCTTTCTCTAACCTTATTAATTCATTTGTCTGTCAAATTGATTATATAGTATTCTTAAAGTTAAAATGATATTTTTTATTGATTATAACTTTAACGTTGATAATTATAATCATAGATTCACATATAATTCTCATACATTATAATTAGAATACCATAAATTCTTTCTCTAACCTTATTAATTCATTTGTCCTTCAAAATTCTATAAATCTTTCATATTAAATGTATGAGTGTGTGAATTTTGACAGGTAACATTACCCAAACTTAATGTCAGTACTCAGTGATAACTGATAAGACATTTCTTTTATTAACTACAACTGTCAACATTATAATTAGAATACCATAAATTCTTTCTCTAACCTTATTAATTCATTTGTCCTTCAAAATTCTATAAATCATTCATATTAAATGTACGAGTGTGTGAATTTTGATAGGTAACATTACCCAAACTTAATGTCAGTACTCAGTGATAACTAATAAGACATTTCTTTTATTAACTACAACTGTCTACATTGTACAACTGTGATACATCATACATATCTAATACGCAGATAAATCATAAAGCAACTAATTAAAATATTGAAATCACAGTGACAAAGAAGTCTAAGAACCAGTTTTTTTACAAATTGAAATGAGCTAAAGCTTGAAAAATTTTCATTGTTTTCTTTTAATAAAATTATAATTACATAAACATTGTCCAGTTCCACTTCCAGAACAAAGAGGAACCTACTATAAACAAAAAAACCAAAAAAATGAGGTATGTTTTTATAAAAAAAAAACCACTAGTAGACTAGTAGTCCAGTGTCTACTTCCAGTACAATATTAAATACTACAAAAAGAAACATACTATAAACAAAAAAAACCCATAAACTTTTTATCAAAAAAAACCAGTAGTAGTCCACTACTGATTTTGGCCTTTGGCTCCATCTAAGTAGAATTCACGAGAGATGACTATCTACACAAATTCATCGAGCCACCCAAATTGCCCTGCCTCAGCCTCCTCTTTGTCAAGGGCAAACCACTTTCAAAGGAAATCCCTAGCAATCAAGGCCCATTTCCTATGGCACTTATACTTCCCAGCATTGAGGCCCAAAAGAAAAGGTTGCATGGCCACATTCTGGCCTAGGAGGAGAAGCTTGGGTATTTCACTTGCCCAAGGGATCCCCAACCCTATTTTTGTGAACACAAAAACATTAACATTGTCCCCCAGGTATTCTTCTTTAAAAACTCTCCTCAACAGCATTAACATCTCCACCTTCTCTCCTCCGAGGTCGAGAAGAGATGCCAAAAATGGGACGTAATGTCCCTATTGACCTGGTGCCTATCTTCATTGTTCTGAAACTCTCAGCCCAGTAACTTTTTCACAGCCTCTATAACGAAAGGCTCACCCTCCTTACAAATAGATTCTAAGGTTTCATCAGTAAAGGAACCCGAAAAGGCCTTCTGGGCCTCCTCAAATGTGCATATAAGCCTAATTGGAGTGTCCATATGAAACAGTAAAACTACAAAAAACTTAAAAAAAAATTATTTGCAGAGTGCAGACTGCAGACCCTAAACAAACAAATTATCTAGCAAATGCCAAAGACGAATCGATGAATAATGAAGATAGATCATCTATAAATAGCCCTTGAATTCTTGATCATTACTTAGCAATAAATTATTTTGTCTTTAATGGTATTAAATTCATTGTCCTTAACATGCCTCTAAATCTTTCATGTAAATCTTTCCCCTAAATGCATGCGTGTGAGAAATTAAAATTTTAGACTTAATCTGGCAGTAAATCTTTCCCATAAAGGCAAAAGATGTCAGATATCGGTTATAGCATTTATACGAATTTGGAAGTGGTGTGTCACTGCGTGTCTACTCTGCGTGACAAGTTAAAGAATGTCGCTTGTCATTGACAAGGCATTTATTGCTTACCGATTTAAGAGGTTACAAGTTGCACTATAGTAATAGAACCATGAATATCGATACCAACATGTGTACACTGTAGTCTGCAGACAAGTAACCCTTATTTCATACGTGTCAACATTCTGGTGACTTCCTCCACAACTCTGTTTCCTTCAATAAATTGGGGCCAAAATTAAACTTCAGCCATTGATCTTGGATCATCGGACGGTATCAAATAACATATTTAATGTATGTATGTTAGGTATATTAGTCTAAGGTATTATAACAAAATATTTTCCATCTTTTGAAAATCGCCAACAAAATAAATTTTTTTTCCATAATTAATGAATGATTAGCCAATAAAATATTTTTTTACCCTTCACACGAATATCATTCGCCTCATATGTTATAATTTTTTACTTCATAAGAAAATTATTCGCCTCAAATATTATAAATTTTTACTCCAAAAGAAAATTATTCACCTCATATATTATAATTTTTTACTTCAAAAGAAAATTATTTGCCTCATATATTATAATTTTTTACTTCAAAAGAAAATTATTCGCCAACAATTTATGAAATTTTCATTCGGTGGGGAAAAAATCGCCAATACAAACTATGAAAAATCGTGTATTTGAAAAAAAAAATCACCTGCATTAAAATAAATTCCCCCCTAAAATAATGTACAATTTGCCAAGATTTTACACATTTTCCAAAAAGGGCGTTTCTTAAAGTTATCCCTGATGCACACCATTTTAAATTGCTTAGTTATGTTAGGCATAATTCTCCAGTCAATGTTCCAATTTTTCTTTATAATATGTTGAGTATTGGTGCCGAAGAAACCCAGAAAGGAAAAACAAACTCTATTACCCACCATGCTCTGATTAAATTTCTTGTTGAAAGGTCTCTCAGAGATGTATCTCCCTTGGCCTGTGATAATTTTTTTTAGGTCAAGACTTTGCATCCCCAAAATGACCCTGTTGAACAACCTATCAATGAGAATGAAATTCCCTCCGAACCAACTGTTGGAACAACCAGCCAAGGAGGAGAACTTGAAAATCTTAGGGAAGTTGAACCTCTCCCTACTCCAGTGGAAAATGTACCTACTTCTTCCCAAAAGAGAGGGAAAAGAAAAATTGATGAAGGAACTATTGTCACTAAGGATTGCACCCAATTTGCTAAGTGTTAAAACCCAGCAATCCTGTGAAACATGGGACTATTCTCAGGCTGTGGGTAACCTATCTGAGAATAGACCTCCGAATTAAGAGTCGGCTTCCCTTTGGATCACTTAAAACTGACTAACTTTTAGGAGGAAAGGGAGAGAGTGCATAAAACAAATAATTGAAACTGATTTGAAAACAAGGTGATCCATTGAATTTGAAAGAAGATCCACAATTAAGCTAAGCTTACTGTAACAACAAAACAAAACTGAACTCACAACTTGATTCTACTACCTTAAACTCCTTAGGAAAATAGGGTACTTGAAACATAGAAAAGGGAAAATGACTCCACAATTCTGATCTTTTCAATTGCACATGAATTAACACTATAGAGCTAAGATGAATTCCTGAGCATTCAACTAGATCAACATGGAGATTAAGGATACAAGAACATCACAATAATCCTGCATGAGATTGAAAAGAAGAAATCTGAAATTGTAGGGAAACAAGAAGGATCAATTTTATTGCTGAAAAGAAACTAAGTACAAGATGTGTCTCTCAGAGCTACAACACTCATATCAGAGAGAATAAAATGAAGAGCTAACCTCCATCATGAAAAGTGAGAGGTATATAACTAAAACCTAGGAATCTGCATTCAAATCCCACAACCTCCTAAGAATGGAAAAGATCCTGAAATAGACCCATGAGGCTACATCATAAACTCGGATGCCAGATTCCCAAGTTTTTAGGGGGTAGCGGAGAAAGTGGGAGCCTAAAAAATATGGTCAAAAGAAGACCACGTCTGTGCCAAGTCATGCTCTATAAATGATATTCTGACAATTGTTTATAAAAACACCACTTGTTGATACCTTACAATAGTAAGAGCAATGATTCCTTAACATTAAAATATTTCCCCCTAAGAATGTATATGGATTTTAAACCTTTTATCCCTAAGTTAGTAAATAGCTTTCAACCCTATTAAGGGGAAAGCCTATTTAATAACCTATCATTTCAATAAAACCCATTTCTTGAAAATATATTGACATCAAAATAACTAATACATTTAACCCTAAAAAGGGATAAACATATTAATAACCTAGCATGAACGAAACCTATGCCAATAAAAACCTAGCAAAAGGGGATAATTAATAAATTCTCAACCCTAAAAAAAAGGGGAGAATAAATTAATTAATCATTTTACAAAAACCTCTTTCGCAAGAGGAAAGAACCGCTGGCACTTCACCTTTCCCATTCTGCACTTGGCAGACTTCCATCTTCACTAGCACTTCACCTCTGATTTTTGAGTTCAGCTTTGGAAACATCTATCTTTTCTTTTTCATGGCATCAACAAAATGTGTTAGGCATTGCATTTCGGTATTTGATTTCACGCTAACCCTCTCTCTGAAAATCGAGGGCACTGTGGCATTAATCTCTGTATTTGTTTACATTCATGGCACTGTGTTGTTTCATTCTTGCAAAAAAAATTTAGGGCACTATTGTTTAATTCCTACTGGCATTGGTATCATTTCATTTGATTGGCATGTTTGTGGTGAATTCTTTGTATATCTGACAACAAGGTTGTGTCTATGGGTTCTATCCAATGGTTGAAGGTATCACTGTTGTGTGTTTTTCATGAGTTTCATAGCCTAACATGATGTTAGCCATGAATCCTAGGCATCACATTTTTCTCATTTTATGTATTCTATTTCATTTCTATACTATTCACCATGGCTTTGAGGTCTATTGAATATGCACACTGGGTTCATATGTTTTACTTTGCAAGAGCTAGGGCGCCACTACTTTTGCATTCACTATTATTGTGCTCAGGGCCATGGATAGTCTAGGGCATCACTACTAAGTTTAATTGAAGGCATTGTATGTCTCCTAGGGCATGGCTCCCTTACTAGCTTGTTGCATGTTTGATAGCTTTATCACTAATGCATTGCTTCATTGTTATTGTTCGGGGTTTTACTATCATTATTATGCCTTTTCAAATGCTTCAAGGCCCATGCACCTAGGACATTATCGTGCTTATTCTGTATATTGATGGTATGCTTGAGATTAGGGCACGATATATATTTCTTGTTGTCTCGCTGCAAATTTGATCTCCATTTTGAATCTCTTAGCCTTCTTGCTACATTGTATGAGGGTGACCCCACAATAGTGGGTTACACTTTTTTGAACATGCTCAGTTTTGCTGAAATAACATTTTTTTAATAAAATATGATTATTTAAGCCTTGAGAGGTTTCATTTGAAGGAATTAATTACAAATGGTTAGCTCAAAGCCTCTTAGATAAAAAAAAACATTGATATAACATCTATACTCATCATTCATACCTACAATGGAGTCTCCTTCGCACCTATTAAAATGCTGATAAAAATCACTTCGACTTTATCTTTTGGAAAATCAAATGAATCCATTTGAAAAACCTATGTATGTAGTAAGGTACTACTGTGAAAACTCTTTCCAATGATTATAATGTTGATATATATTAAGTTTATTATGACTTCATATTTTTAGTTTTACTAAACATAGATATTTCATCGTATGTCTACCTCTATGTTTGATGCTTATGGAAAAATAGTAAATGAGAGAAAAAAAAACCTAAAAAATATCTATGCCCTACGTATTGAAGTTCTCTTTCTATCAAAAAATAAAAAATTAAATTGGACAAATACACAAGAAGTTATAAGCTATGTAGTCAAGGTATGTCAAAATTATGATTTAGTCAACTTCAAACATTAATAAAAATATGAAATAATCATGATAATGTCATCAAACCAATTGTATGCCCTTCATATGGACATTAAAAAACTAAATTCAAAAGAATCACATTAATATCTATTTTAGAAAAAAAGTTATGCTCTATGAAAATAATGTAACTCTTTGAAAATGACGTTTTCAACAACATACTAGTTTTTGTGGGAGAAAGAAAAAACCAATCAAATAAATTAAAATATAAAAATAAAAAATATATTTAGAATCTAGATAGAAAATCTTAAAAGACTATAATTTACTTCATCTTTTGATTCCAAATGGTTTAATGAGAATATGCATTCGAATTTGAAACTTTTTTTCAAAATGTAGAGTTCAATGTCCGTTCAGGCAAAAAAGTGTAACCCACTATTGTGGGTTCACCCATGATGTTTTTCTATATCGAATGTTCACATACCTTGAATGCCTATGAGCTTGGTCCTTGTGTATTTATGTCTTGTTTATGGCTCGTGACCCCCCCATGTTACATCTCTTTTTCCACCGTGACATGCTCACTATCATGCCTACACTGTCTGAATGATATATTGGTAAGGCCATGCTCATCTCCTAATGACCCAAGAGCTAGGGTATCCTCATTTACACTCACTTGTTGATTCATTTCATTTGCATATTGTGACATTTCTTTGAATCTCAGCATTAATGGATGCTTTTTTTCCTCTATCTTAGCATCATGTTGGCCTATGAAGATTTGGATCCTGGTGTTATTGGTTTGCATTTGGCCACTGGCATACTGTTTATTGATACTCTCAACCCGTACTTTACCACTTGTTGTCATGCTTTCATGGCATCACCCATTGTTGACCTCAGCTCATGAAAGATCCCTATACTATTACTCTACATTTTTAAAGTAATGGCTTCCATGTTTTCATTCCATACCTCATTATGTTCATGGCTTTAGGGCGTCAATGTAAGATCATTGTTCATAGAAAGCAATCCCAATAGCTACTTAGTATTTACTGTCGCTTGATACCTATTGGCTCCTCTAGGCCCATGGGCTAAAGCCAGGGTATTTTGGTGAGCTTACTTCTTTGAACTTGGTCTTGATATAATTGATTTTGCTTTCTCTATTTTGTTGTCAACTACATGCTTGGAACCCGTGAGCCACATTATTTGAAGGATGATGGTTGATGCCAGTGTATCTATTATTTAGGTGCCATTAAATTCTCAAAGGGATCTACTATTTAAACACTGCATGTTGTATCATTGATGTATCGTGTGAGTCATCCTTCTATAGCTTTTGTTCATCCTGACATGCTCACTGTCATGCCATATCTTCCTCATTTGTTGATGTCCGTAGTCCATTGGAGTTCACTGCATTGTGTTTGATTTTTTGGCATGTGTTGTTACAACATTGTTATTATGCTTGTCCTATGATCAATCAATATGGCACTTGATTTATTTTCATTACTGACCTCATATCCACTATTATGTTGGATGCCTAATTCTTGCATAGGTCATGAGTATGAAGTATTGAATTATCTCTTGACTATATTTTCCATTCGAACTTGGGGCCAAGCCTATTGGTTGGTAGCTTTGATTAGCATTGTGTATCTACCTTTGTTTTGACATGTTGATGTATGCCCCCTTAGGATGCTCACTGTTGGTTGTCATGTACCTCTGAAGACCCGTGATCTTATGAACTGGTATTTCTATGATGGCACCATGTTTAGAAATCACCACTGTTGATGTCTATCATTTGACTGCAACCTATATACCTCCATGCTTTCCATGCATTGCACCAACTTAACATTGTTCCTTGAGAAGCTCGGCATTTTGATTCATTGTACAGTATTTAGAACATGGAATCCTAGTGCCACTATTTGGTTTATTATGCCATACATCGCATATGCTCATGCCAAAGCATTAATGTGTAACTACAGATTTGAAGTATGCTTTATTTCTCTATTTTGATAATGCCTCAGTGTACCCTGCAAGCCTTCTTTCACAAGCTAGTGTTTGACCACATTGCATCATCTATTTTTTTCTCCATTGACTATGGGTGTTCTTGGCCCATGATGCAGTCACTGATAGGAAACTTGAGGTTTTCCTATCATGATCTACATCAAGGGTCAAGGTCATTCGTCTGGGAATCAACACCCCTTGAATTTATTGTTGGATTAGCTCCTCCTATATCTGCACATGGAACAAACACGTCAGTAAAACATGGTGTTTCTTTTGTTTCTATTTTTGGAGCCTTTTATGCACATGCCCTAAGCACAACCCTTCCCAGAGGTGTATGGCTAAGTGTATGTATGCATCTTGTAAATACTGTGATACCAAGAATTTCTTAGATCCATGGATCTAACCCATATCTTCTCCTCTCTTCTTGCAGGTTTTGGACCATAGGAGCTCTCTGGATAGGACCGGATCCAGACACTATTACCAAGTAATGTCTGGTACCCTTGTATTTTAATTGATTACTTTATGTATATCTACACTCATTCATCCAATTCTAGCAATGGCTATGCTCATGGCTTGTGTGAGCTCAGATAGATGTTCTTTCTAGTTCTTTCCCTTTTATACATCATACATATCATTGATACATGCATGTGTAATTCTTAGATGTAGTTTATTTCCTTTCTCTTTCATGCACTTCTACAATGAAATGAACACAAATTTTAAGAAAGACCACTAATAATTTCAAACTAGGGTGCAGTAGTCTAACTTAGTAACTAGGCCTCTTCAAATGAGTAAAATATTGATAACAGGAACTTCAGCTCTTGAGGATGAAAATGAGCCCCAAAACCCTATAGTTTCAAGAAATAAGAAAAAGAAGTTGGCTCTTGCAACAACCACTCCTATAGTAGAGAGACCAAAGAAAACTGTTATAAAGAAAACTATAGAGGTTACAGAGACTCCTTTGCGAAGAAGCTCTCAGATGAGAGGGAAAATTCCACATGTTCCTCCAGAAGGCCAATCTGTTCCCTCAAATAAACCTACCACTGAACCCCACATTGATCATATTTCTAATAGTTCCCCAACACACAAAAAATGTTCCAAATAATTCCAAGAATTTGAATGAATCACTCAGTAATTATCCTGAAAGTACTTACCATGAGCCACCTCAGCAACAAAGTAATCATAAGGAAATGCATCAAATAATTTAGGAAGACAAGCAAGAAGAACCTCAATTATCTCAACCATCATCTCACTCTTGTTCCAAGAATGCTATTGTGCCCTTTAAAATAACCTAGTTCACTAATTACCTAGAGCAGGCCTGTGGTGAGAAGAAAAAGAGCCAGAAGAGTTCGGCACGCCTGCTCTTCAATCTATTCTTTTCAACTTGTATACTTAGTTTGGTTTTAAAAGGACTCTTTGGAAAGAAGAAAGAAAGAAAATGCAAAAATAAATTGATGACCAAAGGGAGGAAATAGAAGATTTGAAAGAACAAATGCAAAGGCAGAAGCAGAAAATGGACCATGCTTTAAAGATGGCTGATCAAATTATAGCCTGCAGGCCTCCTCCCAGAGTTTATGCCATTTGTTTAAAAGTAAAATTTCTTTTGTTTCAATTAATTATGACCATTAAAGATAAATAGTCCAAATTTAAAATGGCTAAAGAATTCTATGGTTTGTACCAGTCCCTTCCTACATGGTAACAAAACCTACTTTGTGAACTCTACCTCCATAATTTTATTATTCCTAATGAGACTGATTGGAATCCTCTACTTTATATTGGAGATATACATCTAAAATCCCTAATGTCATGGATGCACAATGAGACCAATTATGAAAATAAATTAGATTCTTTCAGAGATCAAGAGAGATCAAAACAGTTACCCTTAAGGGATGAAAGTAGTAAGCCTGATGTTTTACTGAGGGACTGGTTAAATCTCACTTATGGAAAGATAAAAGCAAAAACCAAGGATAGAATTTTTTTTGTTGGAGAGAAATTTTACAAAGAGTATCAAGGGATTCCCTATTTTACCTTCCAACGAGCCCTAGAAGGTGTAAGAAATAGGTGGAATAGGTTGCCAGAGGCTTTTAAGAAGTCGGAGCCACATAACCCTCTCAACCTTGAAGCAGCAATGAACAGGGCACCCAAGTACATGCAGTTGGGAAGGAAAATTTGTCGTGAGCTTTGGTGTCCTTTGACATTACATCCACCAATGCTCATGTGGCCTTTGTATGATGTTAATGTTATGAAAATGGATCAACTCCAAGAAGATTATAGGGTGGATTACTAGGAGAAGACCAAAGGATTCTATTACACTTTCAAGAGCAAGAGGAGAGGAAAGACTGAAGTTGGGGAGTTCTGAGGAATATCTAAGAAATGAAATGCTTGAGGAAAATCATTATGCTCGTAGGGGGTAGATGATGGGTCAATAATTTTTCTTTGTTTTATGATACTTTTATGCTCTATTTCAGACATTTCTAAAACACTTGTTATGCCTTTTCATTATTTGAACTTCTGAACATGCTATAAGTACAGTCAGACCAACAAAATCTATAGGTAGATAATAGTTGATATACTTTGCCAAATATTATACATATGTTGTAGTATTTCATATAATTGTTTGAATGTGTGTTCTAATATTTGGATTAGTTGAATGGTATACATGTCCTACTAACCTACCAGGGAAAGAGGAGCGACTGAAGAATGGATCAATGAGCATTGATGAAGACCAAGGAAGACTCAGTCACGATGATGGAGAGCCATTATGATACCATAGGACATGCCTAATAAATTTAAGGGAGAATCATTCTAGGAAATATAGGAACATGCTTACGCTATATTTTCTCAGTGATCAATATTTTGTTGAAGTGGTTATGCAACCTTTATGATATTTTGTCATGGACTGTTGCACTTTTCTTTCTTTATGGCACAAATTAGTTAAATCTTCTCCTTTTTTTTCAAATAAGCATCAATCCTCTATATAAAGGGAAATGACAGTTAGAAAGTTAGTCAGATGGTTGTATTATTTTCTATAATATGAAGCAAAGTTACTTTTCCAGTTCCGTGTGTTGTTTCATAACATGTAATCAATTTTCTGGAAATACAATGAAGAAGTGATTTTGATTTCTATTATGTGTTGATAGTTAGCAGAAGTCAACCAAGGGGGCCCACTTGGGAGGTGGATTAGAGTAGATAAGATTAAATTATTTAAGCATTTACAATAGTTCAAGTAGAGTTCATTGTTCTTTCCTGTAGCGCTATACATTGTGTATGTTCTTGCAGCACTTGCAGAAATAATCATTGTGAATGCCTTGGGTTGACAGAATAGGTTAAGATTGAAGTTATAGTTGTCAGTATCATTTTCATTAGTATATGTGTGTGTTTACTTTCCTACAGTAGTAGTGTAAGTTTCTTTCATGTATTTTCCTTCCTGCAGCTTAAGCAAAATGACTCCATGAGAGACTTAGTGCACAAACCATGCTATCCCATTTCAAGTATACGTCCCTGGGTTGACAATTTAAGTATACTTAATGATAGGTAAAATGATACTTAGTTTGAATATACTATTCCTAGGAGAAGTCGTGGCATGATTATTATTACCTATTATGGGGATTTTCAACTGGATTGATCGGTAAATATAGTAGTTAATTTATTGCTATTCGGTAGATGAAGAGAAATGCACAATTGATATATTACCGATTTGATTAAATTGTTTGAAAGATTTTTTTTATACATCAGGGAGTGTTTGGGACTGTAGGATAAGTGGACTTAACTGATTCACCCCCCCCCCCCCCCTCTCAGTTATCTAATAGCTTGAAAGTGTTCTTGATGGTCTCTTGACCTTGGATATAAGATAGGAAGAACATGAATTCCTTTACACGTGCTTTCATCTAGACATTACTCCTCATCTTACGTGCTTGATTCTTGATGCTTGAAATGGATTTGAACTTGATTTCTTGAATTTCCTTGATTTCTCCTTAAAGTGACAGCTTGAGTTCTTTAATGATAAGAGATGTCCTTGATTAAATGTCCTCTTTGAATGTGGGGGGTAACTTTTCTTTTATACCTCACCTAGCCATTTATGAGCTCAAAACTTGAAGGAGGCTGAAAGGGACTTACAGATCCCACCAAAATCAAAAGATATTTTCCCATTTAAATTTTCACCCAATCATCAAGGTATGAGGTGAGTCCTAAGTATGGGGGGAGTGGACTCGCCCTATACCTAGCCACCTTCCCTATACTAGCTAATCTAGGCTCAAATTTGAGTCAACAATTAATTTTAATATGGGGTTTGAAAAATATGCATGAAATTGAGGTTTGATATAAGGATAAATAAAAAAAGGTCGCCTACAATAAAATAGGGCTTATGTATACAAGTGGTGATGAGTGAATGAAATAATTAAAGGGGTACACCTATAATTATGGGCCCACATATTGATTGAATTAAGAGAGCACATAATTAAATATGTATTAATTAAATATGCATAGCAAAATTCCTATGATGTATGGAAGAATGAGCACACATTAAAATGGGTTCTAAGGAAGCATGAAATTGAACACCTTAGATAGTGTGTATAATTTATTATGCAGCATCAAGGAGAGATGATATGGAGAGAGATGATTACATATGGATCAACCCTCCTAACGGTGTCAGTAGGAATCATCCCCCAATAGGATATCACATGGGTTTTCATCAGGCTAGGATCAAATGTTGGGGAGGATGGTGGTGGATGGGACCCAATACATTACGTGGTGTACTTTTAAGGAGCTATGTTTTCAACATGTGCCACACTACTACACATGTGGGCTTGGGAGCACATTATTGTGCTCTGACTAGTTTGCATGAGGTACATGGTGATAGGATAGCCCTATTTTGTTCACATGTACACATCTATCACATCTATTCCCAATCTAGGCAAGATAAAATATTAAAGGAACACAATCAACAAGATTGGCGATCATATCAAGATTATACCTAAACTATGAGGATATGGATGACAATTTAAAGAGATACTTTTTTTTAAGACATGGTTCCTAATAGGTATGACACTCTATATCATTGAGAGGCATCTTCTAGATAGGGTTATCAAACAACTTGGTTGGGTACAAATTATGTCTTGGGGATCATCCAAGGAGTCCCTAAGCAGTTTTAACAATTAGTTAGCCATCTAAAACTATTTTTACTCCTTACTAATCTATTTCTCTTGACGCCTTCAAACATCTACCACATCTCAATGATTGCATTTACTTCATATCAACAACCTTAGACTTCTTCATATACGCTGCATCCACTAAGGTTAACATACAAATATCCTAGCATATTCATAATTACTTAAAATGCAACATTTATCATCATTTAAATATGAAAGAATATTCATATTGCATTCATATAGAATTCATGGTATTATAGAAAAGGTATCAAGACATAACAGGTTTGTTCAACATTATGGCTTTGAAAGAAGTATTAATCACAAGGTCCATGTCCTAAAAATATAAAACAAAGTATTAAAACAACAAAATAGTCTTAAATAAAATATCATAAAATTGGGCTCACCACTCCCCCCAACTTAATCTTTGGTTGGTCCACGAACAAAAGGATTTTGATTCTCTTTCTAGGTTAACAACCTTAGTTCATCTATAGTTTTTCCCCCTTGATCTTTGCAATTGGACTCCAATTGAATCCCTGGACCTTCCTTAGGTTCTCCCATTTGGGCCTTTCCTATTTAACATCATAAAATATGAGACCCTTCCAATGTAGATTAAGCCACCATAACATTGGTGGCTAAAAGATTAGGGGTACCCATTTCTCTTATTGTGTTATGTGCAAGTGTATTTATGTATCTATCCTTTGGATTATTTCATGTTAACTCTATAATGAATGGGGTTCAACTCTTTTAAAATCTTCTAGAAACCAATTCCAGCTCTAAGCTAAGTAACCAAAGATTGTTCGAGTTGAGGTGTCCACCATATTTTTATATTATTGATGAGATTCTTCCCTCAATTCCTTAACTCTTGTCTTCTAATCAGGGTCATAGATTAATTGACTCCATTTGTATAAAATCATATCAAGGTCACCTATCTAAGCTAGTAAGGATAGTGGAAAAATATGCTCCATTTATTGACTCCTTGAATTGTTCACTTTTAATGTTTTTATTTTGTATACAGGGTATGAATTCCCTAAGGTGTATGTTTCCTATAGACAATAGTGGATTCCATTGTGTATCATAAGGAACAACACAATAATGCAAATAAAATTCATAAAGGGAGTTTTTAAGCTAAGGATTAGTTGTTTGATATGCCAACATAAAATTTATAGAGATAATGAGAGACAAATCTAGTCCACTGACATATTTAGATAGCTTAAAGGAAAATTGTAACTATATTAGTTTTCAATCATATACCCTAGATGGTGGTCTACATTTAACAAGTTGTGGCACAAGATTAGTTATATTTTCTATTCTACTTTTCAGATTGTTAATTTCATCATCATTTTTCCAAAGCTCTTCTTGCAATTGATCTTTCTATTTCTTCCATTCTCTCTCTTTATATTCCATTAATTTTCCATAATTATAATCAATTGAATACCATGAATTTGGAGGTGGGATATGTATATCTACCCTGGCTAGATTTATTTGATGTTGTTTATCTCCTCTTCCTTCATTATCCACTTTATTTGTTGTTGATGCAAGATTTTCCAAACCAATGATAATTTGTTATTCATCCATTGGTTTCTCTTCATTGATGTTTTCAAAATTAGTGGTACATGTTTCTTCATTTAGTGGCTACTCTTTATTTGAATCATTTTTCCCCTATTAAACTTCATTGGCTAGTTCCACATTATTCACAACTTGCAATCACTAAAATGAGTTGAAACTTCCTTAGTCACCTCTAATGAGCACACCTCCTCAACTCTATTACTCTTTGTATCACTTTTTTTATCCTTGTGTAGATGTTGAAGGAGTTCTTAATAATGGAGAACATTGTCTTGTTATTTGTTCTTTTATTTTTTCACCCCCTTAATTAGATGGAGTGCCTTTAGTTTCATTAGATATGGGGATATAAGTTTCCTTGATTTCTTTATTTCCCATAGGCTTCCTAGGATTCCCTCTAAGCTTATGGATTATTTTGACAATATTTACAAGGGTCCTTCTCATTGGTTGCAGGTTGAACCCTAGGTCTCTTAAGCTCAGAAGCTTGAACCTTACCCCGCTTTTTGGTAATCTATGATTTATTTTCAATTGATTTCATTTTTATTACACCTTTATCACCAGTATACTTTATTAACAATAAATAGTACTATGACTATCATTAACTTCTTCATTGAACTCAATTGAGTGAGTAGTCCTTTCCATAGGGGTTTCACTAGAGGACTGTATAGGAAGTGGTCTAGAAGATGAAGCCCCCTCAACTAATTTAACTATCCCTTCAGCCCCTCTGACTCTTTGGGTTAAGGGTGATCTCTATGCCCTAATTTACTTATTTAACCCCTTTAAATTTTAGAAAATCATCTGAAACCATACCTAGATGTGTTTCCTCCAAGATTTTCTCTATTAATAACTAAATTTAATAGTGATGGGAAATAAATTACACACTACCTTTTTGCACCTTCTTCGCCATTTTCTTTAACATGTTGTAGATGAAATTGGAAACATTTATTAATCATCCATACCCAAGATGGATCAAGAGATTAAAATGAATAGATTTGGGTTGATATTTACAACCTTCACAAGCTAGGTACTACACTATGCAAGTTTCTCGGTGAGCCCATTCTGGTGGCATGGATAATCTTTGTGTCCCTTGGCTAGTAAATTTCAATGGGGGGTCACTAGGTACTGTAAATTCTTCCCTAGCTATTCTAGCATCTCACCCTTTCGGAAATGACTCTCCTATTATGAGAAACCCTATAAATTATACAATTCATTACTTTATAACAATAACACTTAAACCCTTTACCAATGCGTGGTCATTCCTTAAGGTATAAAAAAAATCTAGAGCAACCCCTTCATCAAATTCGTATAGCTTCAAGAAATAATCCAACCACCCATAATTATTGTATATCGGTTCACAACCTTAGTCTTCAAGGATGAGGTTTTGGTCTACAAGTTCATGACAAACATGGAGACCTCCCATCTCTACAAGTTTTTCTTCTGCAAATGTCAATTCCCTTATTCTCACAAAACCCTTTTGTTACTCTGCAAATTCAAACCATTTACTTGTAGCCATAGTCTTTCACACTTTCTTATGATGACAATTATAATGTTGGCTTATGTTATTATTAAAGGTCATTAGTATAGATATATTTCAAAAAAAATAGTGGAAGTACAATAATAAAGAGAAATGTGGTAAAATAAATGTCTTGATGGCTTCATTTTGGGGTACACATAATTTTGGTGAAAATTTACCTCTATATTTTATAAAAGCATTCATTTAAATTGAACAAGGACCATACACACATTGACACTTGGAAAATTTACTCCCCTCCCCACCCACCCTAACAAACTTAAAATAATGCAAGTGTTTAGACATGGGAGAGGGCCAAATTTGAATGCAAATATAAACATGTAATCATCAAAGCTATATAATGATAAAATTTGCAATTTAAATATTTAATGAACTGAAGATCTTATGTATACTTTGCAGGTAAAATGGCCATATTGGCATGTAGATATGATGTAATGCATGTGGGAGTTGGAGAGGATAAAGTTATATGATTTTAAATTTGATTTGTGAAGTGACAATGATAGAAAAGAAAGGTGGGATGAGGTGGAGTTGATGTGGAATGGAAATGGTTAGGAGGATCTCCATGTAGCTATGGAAACTTTATTATGAAAGATATTGCATCCTTATTAGACACATGGTGAAGCCAAAGGGTCACCTAAATCGGTTGTAGGAAGAGTGTTACCTTTGAATTTTGTTAATTGTTGTATGAAATCCTCCTTGCTTTATGTCTTGTAATAGAGACATAAATGATGTCAATTTACTAACAATTTAAACTTGACACCATTGAAGGTGATTAGCCTAATAGCTCCATTGGAAAATAATTTTGCAATATTAGGGACCCAACCATTTGGTTTAAAGCTTTCCTAGATTGTGGTTATGCTTGGAGTACTATAACAGAGCCCAATCACCTATGCTGAATGTTTTATTTTTGATGTACCTATCATTTCATTTTGTTCTCTACTGATAGATTAATGTAGTGTATTGCAAATTTTTCTTTCTCATTTCATCCAATACATTGAGTTGCATTACTTTGTATTTCATGTATGTGACGAATCCATGCACAATTCCAAGGTTGTTCTCAATGCCTTGTGTTCAAATTAACCTAGCATAATTTTTGTTTTTCCATATACCGTTCAAAGGGGGATGAATCTGGATGTATTTTTTCATAATGTTCTATAGGCCCACACTAGCTCTGATAACCAATTTTCCCAATCTCTCTTATGTAGTGCTATTGTTTTGGTGAGAAGTGTCTTAATCTCTCAATTAGTTGTCTATTCTTGTCTGTTTTCTTGTAGATGGTATGAGGTTGACTTCTTGTTCCTAATGTAATATTCTTCTACCAATTCTACCACTAGATTGGATGTAAACTGGGATCTTTGGTGTGTGAAAATTTATCTAGGTAACCCATATTTGGTGAAGATCTCCTCATATAATAATTATGTAACATTTTTGTCTCTCACATATTTCAAGGCTTTAACTTCAACCCATTTAGTTAGGTAGCCAATGAAAACCAATATATAGGACTTACCATTAGAAGAGGGATCAATAAGTCCTACAAAATCCATACCCCATTTATCCATAGGGGTGAAAAAAACTTGAGGATGCAAGAGAATTTCATCAAATCTTGTTGGCCTCCTCATCCTTTGGATCAATCACATTTTATTGTGTATTTTATAGCATATTTATGAAGAATGGGCCAATAGTATCTCATGTTTAGAACCTTTAATGTTTTCCTTTCAGTAGTAAAATGACCACCATAGGGCTCATCATGAAAATAATGGAGACTATCATATGTTTCATCCTCTCTAATGCATCTTCTCATCACATATTGTCTAGCCCTATATAGGTTAAGCATCTTGAAATCCATGTGAATGGGAAGCTCCTTGCTATCAACATATTTTTTCCCATTTGTGAAAAGTGTGAAGGGATCTTGCCTACTACCAAATAGTTTGAAATGTCTACATACCATGGTGTGTTGATGCTAGTAGCAAATAAGAGTTCATCTAGAAAGGATTCATCAATCACAATTTCCTCTAATAGAGACAAAAATTATGGCCTATCTTTTTGATGATGGTATTATCAAATTCTTGAATTAGGAATAACCATCTAACAAGCCTTCCTAAGACAATAGGTTTTTTCATCAAATACTTAATTGTGGCATGGTAAATATGGACAAATACTAGATATCCTATGATACAATGTTTGAATTTTTTAAAGGCATAGATAAAAACTAACATTTCTTTTTATATGACAATGTAGTTTAACTCTACTTCTTGTAAGTTTTTGTTGACATAATAGACTGCATTTTATATGGTTCCCTCTTTTTTACCCAAGACTGCTCCTATTGCACGATCTAAATGATCTATATGGATGTGAAATGGAAGGGTCCATTGAATTCCCTTAGGAATAGGAGCTTGAGTTAAAATAGTCGTAAGATCCTTAAATTCCTTATCACATGCTAGTGTCCATTAAAATTTAGCATCTTTTGTCAACAATCCTTACAGTGGTCCAACTTTTGTGTTAATGTTTTTAATAAATCTCCTATAATAACCAAAATGACCTAAAAAATTTCTAACCTTTTTTTTAGTGGAGGTTGGTAGATTTATGATTGCCTCTATTTTAGTAGGATATACTTGAATACCCTTAGCAAAAACATAATGTCCCAGAACTACTCCCTCTTGCATCATAATGAGGCATTTTTCACTATTCAATGAGAGGTTGTGATTCTTGTACCTTTGTAAAACTTTACTCAAATTATTTTTTCCTTGAAAGGAATCCCCATAGGTGGTGAAGTCATCCATGTATATTTCCATGCAATTAAGAGAGATGTCTAATAAATACTAATCAATGCCCTCTGAAAAGTTATTGGTGCATTGCACAAGCCAAATGGTAAGACAAAATATGTATAAATTCCCCATGGGAAGGTTAATGTGGTATTTTCTTGATCCTAAACTGGAATCTAAATTTGATTACACCCACTGAAACCATCAAGAAATGAGAAATATTTCTTCCCTACTAGATATTCTAGAATTTAGTCTATGAAAGGTAATGGAAAGTGATCCTTCTTAATTTTTTAATCCAATTCTCTATAATATACACAAACTCTCCATTTCCCTCCTTTTTATTAACAATTACCTAGGGAGATGCCTGGTGACTATCAAAGATGGGGTAGATGAAACCTGCACCCAATTTTTTTTACAATTCTCCCTTGACTATCTCCCTTATTGCAGGGTTGACTATCATTTGGGGTTGTTTGAATGGTCTTCTATCATCCTTTATGTAGATACTATGTGTACAAAGTTTTGGACCCAAACCATTCATATTAGTATAGTCCCAAGAAAATACATCTTTATTTGACTACAATAATTCAATTCAGGATTATTGTTGATCCAAGGATATTATTGATGTTCAAATGCATTTTTGGTGAGACCTCTACCTTCATTGTTAATTCAATCATATATGCCTCATTAATACCTAGCATCTTGTTTTTATAGGGAAACAATGAATGTAGAAAGTAAGATCTTGTAAGGTATGTAGGTGTAGAAGGTTTTGGTAATAATGTCTATAGTAGACATGATGAACATGTTGAGAAATTGGTTATCATGTCTTCTATTTCATATTCACTTTGTATGACTTGAGATAGCACTTGATCATCACCTTGGAGTTTCATAAAGACACTTCTATCAATCATCATAAGTGATTCCAAAAATTTCATCTCTTCTTCTCATTGTTCATCCAAGTATAGCTAAAAAGGCTTATTTGATTCCTCATGTGGTTGATCTGGAGGATATAAAATTAGTGTCTTAGTACTATCTCCATTGGAGATAGTCATATCTTCTAATCTATACCCTATGTAGGAATCTGATATAGCTAACCAGGGCCTCCCTACAATGATAAGATATCCCCATAGAGTGGCTTTAGGAGACAAGATCATAAAATCATAAGGGCACTCCCATGAGTCCAAAGTGACAATAAGATCTTCTATAATTCCATCTTGATTTACAAAAGATCTATCAACCAATTGAAGGATATTATGGGATGGCCTTAAATTGGTAAGGTTGATTGGCTACATGATATCCTTAGTCATGATATTAATGGAAGCTCCCAAATCAATGAGGGTATTTTTAATTGTCATTCCATTGATACTAAATCCTACGATTGGTATACCAACATCAACATATTTGGGCACAACTACCTTTCTTAGCATTATGTTGATTAGTTGACCCATTACATAGATTGTTTATGGATTTTTTATTCCTCCCTGGATTTTTCAAACAAGCATCCCTTATTGATTTACTGTGAATAGGTACAACTTTAATAGATTGGAATAAGGGTATCCTCACACACACATGCTTTATTTTATTTATAAAATCAAATGCATGCTCTACTTTAGATTCTCTAATCTCTAACCTTTATGGAAATGGTGGCACTAGATGAGTATTTTGAATTCATTCAAGGTTCCTTGTTTGATTTGGCTACAAAGGGGGTTTATTTGAAGTTGGGTTTTCTCCTTCTTCCATAGGAATCTCTATAATGATAGGAGAATAAGTTATTGACAAGGTTGTTCCTAAATGAAAATATATGTCACTTATGCCCACAAAATACATAAGGTATTGGATAGGATCAATGAAATATATGTGTTGATGTTGTAGCTTACTATTTCAGTGTAGGTTGCATTGGTAATTGAGTGGGCCTTGGTGCACTATAATTTTTATTTATAGGAGTTAAATGGTTGGCTAATTAGGTTTTTTTTGTGGCTACAAGTAACCTATTTACTAGTTTGGCTATTGTTTCCCTCCCCTCAATTAGGGCGATTATTGGCAATTCCTTTGAGGTGCTTGCCAATTTCCTTGAGGTGGTTTCTACTAAGGTGTAGGAATAGGATTTTGATAACTTGGCCTAGATTTTTTGGGGTTTTTCCAAGGTTTTGATGCATAATTTCTAAATTTTGGAGGGTATGAGAGTTGTCATTAATTATTAGGTGCTTAAATTTTGCATAAGGTCCATTGAAAGATAAAGGATTTGGAGACATGCCAAGTCCTTGAGCCCGTGGTCATTTTTGTGCAATGTAAAATGTTTGACCCTCATCATCTTTAATTGGTCTGAACTTTGGTTTCACTTGCTTACTATCTAAATAGCTACTATTTTTTATTTGAAATCTTTTTTCTTTTGTCTGTAATGGAGACAAAATTATACCAGCATTTCTTCAGCCTTGTCATGTTTTTTCTCTTCCTGAAATGTGTCCAACTATGTATCTATGTTATTAATGATGTCCTACTTAAATCTCTTCAACAAGTTTTTTATCTCCATCCTTGAAAATCTAGAGGTTATTTTATTTATGCCAAGTTTGTAACCTCTGGCCTTCTTCACACCAACACTTGAATAGTTTTGACAAGTCTTTCTTATATCATCTTAGGTAGCTTGGGTGGTATCTCCTCCTCCCATTAGGCCCAATGTATCCATACATTCATCATTAAACCCTCTTAGAAAGATTAGCTTCTAAGATTATTCAGTGAGTGCATTATCCTTAGATTTCCTAAAACTGAATAAGAACCCCTCAACATAGTCTTCTAAGCTTTCATCTTTCTTTTGTCTCATCCTAAAAAATCCTCTCTGTGCATATCACTTCCTTTAAAATAATCATTTTATTTTTCGTGAAAAATTTCCTTCATATAATCTTGTATCATCCTAAAAATTTATCACACATAATTAAATTCTCTATTAGGCCCCATTTTGGTGATTTTGAGATATGATGTTCATTATGCTTGATCCTAGCACCCTGATTCTTATTTTCTTGCATCTTTTCCACCATCCCGACACCTAGTTTAAATTTGGGTTAATTCTCCTAGGTAAAAAATGTTTGAAATGTTTTGTACCCAAGAATATAATGTTTTAAACAGTTCGTTCTGACACTTTTTTGCCCAAACTTGGTCGGGAGTCCTATGTCGAGGTGTTAGTGGGAAATTAGATCCCATGGTAGGATTGGCTTATTTTTTAATCCCAAAATGATGGATGAGGTATATAAACACCCTATCTCTCCTCAATTTGGTATCTAATATCACAACTACTCTCAAGCTATCAAGCGCAATCAAGAGATCAAGAGCAATAAAACATTCAAGCAATTGGATTCAAGATTTAAAGACAAGCATCCAAGATATAGTTTATCCAATTCATTCAATTTAATTACAAATAATTATTCTCTATTGAATCAAGTTTCCCTCCCATGATGTCCAAGTAGATGAATTCTCAATCAAGCAAGAAGATCCCTCCTTCCATTCACATTCATCTCTCCTTTATTGCAAGTGATTATCAAACATATCCACATTGAATATGTAGGAGTGAAATTCATAGATCCATGCATTTTTATGGAATCCTTGATTCCTATTCTACACTTCAAGGTTAAATTAGTTGTTTCAAGCACATTCAAATATCTTTATGGATATGAGAAATTCTTACATCTGTCTATTGAGGATTTATCCAAAGTGAATCAAACATTTACATTTTTACATACTTTCCTTTATGCAATTTCATTAAATTTTCAAGATTGTTTCCTAAACAAGGGTTTGACCAAGGAAAACCCCTTTTACCCAACCTTTTCCCCATTTTTTGGTGTGCAAAAATAGTTTACAGAGTTTTTAGAACTTTTTTGGGAAGATAAAAAATAGTCGAAGGATCCCTAAAATTTTTAGGAAAAAGCGCTTGGAATAGAATGTTTGAAATGTTCAGCTCCCTATAATGTTTGAAATAGTTTGTTCCTAGGTACAAAACATTTAAAATGTTATGTACCCTACAACTCTAGCTCAAACTGACATTATAGGTCAATAGAGTAGTATGGAACTCGATTAAACTCATATGGAACTCGATTAAACTCATTTCCAGTTTTTAGCAGTTAGTTATCAATATATCATTTTCAATTTTGTCTCTATTCATCTATTTTTTCATCTACATTGAATCTTTCCTCTTTTCCATTTTCAAATTACATATTTATCAAAGGATCATTGTCCCATTCAATGCTTAGGTCCTCACTTGAACCTATTGGGAAATCTTCCTTCTGAGTGTGTAAATTTGAAAAGGAGGAGTAATCAACCCCTTTTCCTTCCCTCCCCTTTTCTCCTTTCACATATTTAGTGAGCCTAAGGTTGAAATTTCCATTATGATTTGGTGTCTATATCTCCTTTGTATGCATTTCATTAGTAAATATTTATTACATTGTATGCATTAAATCTTCATGTTTGATTTGATGGTTAGATGTGCTTTTCATTAATATAGTATTGTTCTTAATTGATGAATGTTTTCATAACTCCTTCAAAGTTCATATTTACATTAGATCTATATATCTTTCGTGTTTTTGTGCATGATTTTTATTACATTGAACCCTACTTATAGCATTTTGGTTAGGAGAAGTCGTAGACTTGTGGGTTCCTTTTATCCCGAGTCCTGTATGTTTCCTAGGAATCTTGATGAAATCAACATGTCTACTAATAAAATTTATCCTATTATTGAGAATACATCTTACCACTCTTCTCATGATGAATATGAGACCTTAAGAGTTCCTCCTATGCAAGTCCAAAATATTTCCCATGACTTTGTAAAATTTGAGCAATCGTTAGGAAAGAAAACTCCAATCCCAAGGTCATCTTTGTAGTAGAAGGTTTGAGGACGATAATACATAATGAAAAACATGGTGTTAACATCTTTATTAGTATCTCTCATCTAATTCATAATAATTTCAAGCCTATTAGATATTGTTCCAATAATTATGTTTCATACCACCTACCACTAGTGTTGAGACCTCCATCCATATTCCTACCTCAATACCTAGTGTGTCTACTTATGCTTCACCTCTCATAACCACTTTTGTTCAAATCACAAATCCTACAAATGTTATCATTCCTAATCCTTTTGTTCCTCCTTCAAGTGTTCCATGTGTTTCCCTAATTTCATCTATGCCCACTTACAATAATGTTCATTTTTCATATTCTACCATTTCTTCCATCTCCCACAATGGTCCAAACCTTTCACACATATCTCCTATCACTCTTTCTACCAAATCTACTATCAATATCTTGGCTCAAACTATTTCATCTTTGCAACAACAAATTATCTCCATGACTCAATCCAAGTTTTACATTCCTACTTGTGACAATGTTATTCTTTGTTCCTTAGACATCATTCGTGTCCTTATCCCTCAATACATAGAAAATCCTCATTTAGAGCTTTACAATGGTAAGGGTGATCCTTTGACTCATGTTAAAAACTTTCAAACATGTGTAGTGATTCCTCTCATGATCATAGGTTCATGACTAAACTATCTACTAGAACCTTTCGAGATAAATCCTTGTGATGGTATTGTTCTTTGTCTCCTTATTCCATTGATTCCTTTCAAAAACTTGTTGATTCTTTCATCAAATAGTTTCAAAACAACATTGGTCCTAAGATTTCTTTAACTGATATGATGCATTGTAAACAAGGTGTTAAAAAGAAATAGTGACTAATTTCATTGGTAGATTTAAGCATTTGCATGCTTTGATTTCTTATCTTGTGCCTGATATTGATATACATCATATTTTCATTGCTAATTTGAAAAAAAATACATTAGAGATAAGATATTTTTTTCTAAATTCTCTTATTTTACTCAATTATGTGCAATGCTTCATAATTATCAGCTTCAAGTGAGTCAATTTGAGGGAACTCTTCCAATGGCTCTAGAGTGGTGTTTCATCTCAATCCTTTCAAAAGTTTAAAAAACCTAAGAGATTTATTAGGATCAATAATTCGTCAAAAAAGATAGTCAATGAAACAAACATCTAAAGGTGTGGCTCCTTTGTCATCTGATTTTAGACCTCGTAATTTTAAACATCTTTCTGAATTTTTGCATAATGTGATATTGAAGATGATTAATGTTGATATTTTAAAACTTCCTCCCATTAAACCAATTGACACATCCAAACCTTTTCCTAAATCCTTGCTCACAAATTTTTTTTTCAATATCATCGTCAACCTAGCCATGATATTGAGAAATATTTTCATTTAAAATATGCCTCATTGATTCCAATGCTATATCTGTTGAGGGTGTTAATGATAAAGGAAAAAATTTCATAGCACCTCCCAACCAAAACTTAAAAATTTATACCAATCCTTTACCTTCTCATTTGACCAATACTATTGAGTCCACTCAATCTTTACCTTATTCTTTCACCCATGTTGTTGACTACAATATTGAGTGTATTGAAGCCAACAATGTTGTCACCTTTATTAATCAATTCAAACCTAAACTTGATCTTTGCATTATATTTGATCCTAAAGAGATGATTAAAACACCTGATGGTTCTCTTTACATCATAGAAAAGTTTAATGGTCTTCTTTCTCGTGGTGTCCTTATAGATCCTAGTTGCATGGTGAATGTTATAACCAAAGAAAATCTTTACACTAGAAAATTGTAGTGAGATTTTTATGATAAATCTGATGTGATGATCCAAACTTTCAATGGTTTAACTTATCCTACACATAGTTCCATTAATTTTCCCATAGAAGTTGGTGCTAAAACATTAGATGTCACTTTTTTTGTTATCCCAACTTCTGATTAGTTTAAAGTTAGACTTGATCTTCCTTGGCTCACCTCCATGAAATTCATAGTCTCTCCTATTCATAAGTGTTTGAAATTTCCCCATGGTGGAGAAATAATCATGATTAATCATTGTCACTATGACCCTTTAGCAACTTGAGGGAAATTTGAGCTTGAATTCTTTTGGCTTTCCATGCCTCAATCAATTTAACCTCACAAAGATAATCTTTTTCAATCTTACCAGAAATTCAAAATCCAAAATATTTGTGAGCTTAGTGATCTTAACGATGTTTATCTCCTTATCCTGGACCTGTTCTTCTTCCCTTCTATGCATCCTCTATATGTGTTCGCTCCACCTCCTATATCCTATAAATATTTTTTCAATGTTATCTCTCAACCTAGTGTGGTGTCTTTTGGTCTTCCACCTAAAGAAGAAAAGGGCTCAATGTTGATTGATATTAAACCAAACCAAATATTAATAAAAACATAACCATTGTGGTCATGATTTCCACTATAAATATCACTATAGAGCCTGTGAGCATGATTCAAAAAATATTTTCTCCCCTAAGACACCTACTAATGCTTTGATTCCCTTTGACCAACCTATGCATAACCCAAGGGAGGGAGTTAATTTGAAAAAGATGAAATTGAACAAACATGATAATTATATTCATATCTTAGATTCTATTATAATTAATTTGGATGATTAAGATGTTGGATTACGGAGAGGGGGGGTGAATTAATAATTCTTGATCCCAAATACCTTTCTAAATTTTCTCTGATTAACTCGGTAGCACCTCGGTAAAAACACAATTCACTATTTATCAAAATCAATAAATAAACTACAACAATCAATAAATCATTCACAAAATGTAACACCAATATTTTACATGAAAACCCGGGTTTGGGAAAAACCACTATGGGAATTGTCACCCACTAAGAAAATACTCTTCTGAAGTACACCCGGTTAAGAGACAATCTGTTTAAAGATTACAATACACACTATTAGGTGTGACCTAATTAAGGTATTTACCTTAGATCTGTTAGGATCTTCACCCTATTAGGAGTGGCCTTTTTAGAGGGTTTTAAACACTCTTTAGAATGTCACCTTTTTCAAGGATTTTACAATAAGATTGTTAAGTCTACTATGTTAAGAGATTTCTTTGTTACAGATGCTAGTAAACAATAGTAATAAAATTGACCTATAGATTTGCAACTATCTTTTCTTAATCTAATCCTTGTGCTCTCTTTTTTCTTCACTTCAATTCTTCATTATCCACTGGCATCAACACTTCATCAAATCCTTCTTTTCCACTCGAAATCTCTTTGTTCCTTCTTCTCTGCAATAGTCGGTAACCCTTCAACTATTTAGTTTTCCAACCATTTGTCCATATAAGATCATCCTTTATATAGACAAATTTTTTCCTCTTAATCTCATCTATTACATTTTCATTTAATTAATCTTGACCGTTCAATTTATTATACCTTGAAATTGAATCTCGATAACACATTTTATTTTCACCAAGGAACTTGAACTTTTCTAAAAAATTGTTTCATCTCTTTTCACCACTTAGATCTTGTCGTAGATCTTCACCTTGAATTTTCTTGTATGTAGATCTCTTGTAGCTAACTTTACTCATCATCATGATCATCCAGGTCATCATAGCTAATCACTAAATGTTGATTCAATCCTTATTTAATAATGTTCCTTGCTCAGTGATCTTCATTAAAATTTTAGTTACATCACTCAGTGTCTTGAGTTCCTTTTTCTTTACTGAGTGACCTATCTTTTTACCTTTACCTTACCAAGTGACTTTTCTACTTGGTAGCCAAAACAACTTAACGTACTGAATTGTCAAATCTTCAACACCATGATTTACCGACTTAACATAATCATATGTTAGGTAGAAAACAATTATATCAACATAATCTAATCATTGTTCAATCTGTATCAATTTCCCAATTAAATTCTTCAACTTCTCATTTCTTCTTCTCCTTAACTCATTCATTTTATATCATTAATGAATGATATGACAACATAATATAAACTAGAAATCAATTGCTTGACATCAATGACAAGACAATAATTGATCTAACCTTTCTACTATCATGTATTCCTCTTATCGTTGTTAGTATTCATCATCAACTACATCAGATAATCAATCTTCAACATTGATATTAGTTATAGTAACAATCTCCCTCTTTGGAATTGATGACAACACTAACAAATTCAGTGTTCAATTGATGATGGTATCATTCACTATCATTCATATTTTGTACTCCCTCTAAGTAGTAACTTTTCCTTTTTTGTTCTTGATCTTCCATCTATAATCTTTCTCATTTTGTCAATAACACTTTCCATTCTGATTTCATCAGCAACATTCTCTTATTCATTAGTAGTACTCTCCCTCTTTGAGTAACCTTCTCCATCTGGATTTATTCAACTCTTTCATGATAACCTGTCATCAATTACTATTCTCCCATTTCAGCAATCTTCTCCCTCTTTGACAACAATGCCAAAGAAACATAAACTTCTCAGATTATACCTCAAGTGTATAGATTTTCCATTGCATTCATAAATATTCTTCACATATTCAGGCTTCACCTAAAGTGAACACTAGCATCAACTCACAAGATAGATATTCTATTGAGTCCTTGAATTGATGCAGCATGCATCTTTCCTTAATGAACATTAGATAGGGGAAGAACCCCTAGCTTACCTCGGAGATACTCAAAAGAATCCTTCGGTAATGATTTTGTAAATATATCAACTATCTTTTATTTAGAATTCACATACTCCAATGTCACATGTGTATCTTGTACTTTCTCTCTCAAGTAGTGATACTTGATAGATATATGCTTTGTCTTTCAATGCATCACAGGGTTCTTTGATATGTTAATAGCACTGGTATTATCACAAAAATTTGTAATAAGATCAGTAATCTCTTCATGCATACCTTCCAATAGTTGGTTGATCCATACAATGTTAGAACAATTCATAGCAGTTGTAACATATTCAACTTCGGTAGTAGATTGTGAAATACAACTTTGTTTCTTGCTTAACCATGTTAGTAGTCTTTCTCCTAAAAAGAAAGCTCTGCCACTAGTACTTTTTATGTCATCAATATTTCTAGCCTAGTCAGCATCAATATATACCTTGAGATCAAAATCTTCTCCTCTTGTGTATAATAGACCAAAATATTCAGTCCCTTTTAGATATCTAAATATCCTCTTCACTGCAGACAAATGTCTCTCCTTTAGGTTTATAGAAAACCTTGCAACAATACCAACTGAATGTGCTATATCAGATCTACTATGTACAACATATTGTAGTTTACCAATCATGGATCGGTAAAGTGTCTCATTCACTTCCTTAGTGTCATTTTCCTTAGACAATTTACAACCAGTAGCCATCGATGTTCCAACCGGTTTTGAGTCTTCTATATTGAATGTTTTCAGGATTTTCTTGATATACTTAGATTGAGTTATGTAGATCCCATCCTTGTTGAGTTTGAAGTCCAATAAAGAATTTAATCTCTCCTATCATAGACATCTCAAATTCATTTCTCATTTCCTTAGTAAAAGACTTAGACATTATCTCATTACCACCAAGTATAATGTCATCAACAAATATCTCAGCAATCAAAATTTCATTAGACTTATCACATTTCAAGTAAAAATTATTATTATCATTAATCCTTTCAAATCCAATCTTAATTAAATAAGAGTCCAGTCTTTCATACCATGCTCGGGGAGCTTACTTTAATCCATATAAATATTTATGCAATTTGAAGACCATATTCTTATTGTTCTTGTCAACAAATCTATTAGGTTGTTCAATGTAGACTTCTTCTTCAAGAATTCCATTCAGAAATGCAGATTTAACATCCATTTGATAAATGTAGGATTTGAGCAATACAAATCCACAAAACTTGAAGATCAATTGCATATAAAAACCTGTTACAAAGAAGTAGAGACAAGAAGAGGGCAAGGGTTTGACTCAAAAATATGAAGAAGAAAATATCTTCAACTAATGAATGAATAAAATGTACAATGAATCATCCTTATAAAAGAGATCAAAAGCCTTGAAAGGAAAACCCTAGTGCATGTAATAATTAGTTAAATTATTACAAGACTAATGCATGAAAGTTTGTATTTAAAACAACTAGTGCATGTGTGTTTAAATATAAACAACTAAAACAAAAGAGTTGACATCTTAAGAAGGGAGTAAAGATTAATGAACATAATTAATACTTTACTCTAACAACCCCCCCCCCCCCCCCCCCCACCCTTAAGATGAGCAACAATGCAAGAAGAAAGAAAAGGAAACTATAGTGCTGAAAGCATAAAAATGGGTCCCAGGAACATGGCCTAATGAGGTACCCATGTAAAAAAGAGAGCCTCTATAAAGTGGAGAAATAGAGAAAACCACATGGGAAAAACCCTACTCCAAAAAGAGACAAAGACTAATCTGAAGGACTGAACAAGCCTCCAAAACTAGGAATGTTCCAGAAAATAGGAACAAGAATGAACATGTAGAACATCACTGAAGCAAGAAGATGCAAACTCTGTCAAGAAGTAACTGCTGATCTAAGATCCTCCACTAAAATAGAGCATGACCAAGCAGAGAAGACTGTAATCTATATGAGTACCCTCAAATGACACTACTCAAATCAGGAGGCAAATAAAGGAAAACAACTGAACTCAAAGATACATATGGTATAAAACACCAAAGCCTGAAGAGATGATTAATGAAAGATGGAAGAGTACCTCTAAAAATAGGAAAGAAAGAGTGTCTATATGGTAAATGATCCATCTCACTGAAATGCATAGGTACTCAGCCACTACATCCACCTAGTACATAGGAACAAATACTGGATACATAGCTCACACTATCAAACCAAGGAAGCAGAAGAACAATAAGTAGAAACCCCCCATAATGTTGACAAGGGAGAGGTGACATGTACAATGAAAATAGTGCCAATAAGAACTGCATCATGAAGAACCAGGAACATCGAAGGTGCAGTGAAAGTACAAACACAAATAAAGATACCCTGAGGTTAATGTCATGGAAGGAACACTCACTTGACAAAGGTAGGTGGAAAACAAGGGCAAACATCAAACCCCCCATGACACTTTATAATGGAGTGCAAGTACAAATAGCACAAACATGTTCAAGATTGCAAGAATGTAATAAAATGGCACTTTATCTCAGTGCATGTGCATAAAATAATGCTACAAAAGTGAAGTATACACTGCTCAAAGAAGAGCAAAGGTTGCTGAAATAAAAAAATAGCCTAAGAAGAGCCATCCCCTAAAGGGAAGAGATCCCAGGACATGTAACATCCAAGATATCCACCAAAGTGCATAAATGCAAAAAACTAAATAAAATATACCTGGAGAAAAATCTAGGAAAATGACTCATAGTACTAGAAAGCTCTCAAAACAAGCTTTCCAACGATATCTCACTTTCCCAAAACGGAGTCCAGATGCGCAATATAGAGCTTCCATAGTGCAAAACTAAACATCTGGTTTGACAGTTAAAATAACCATCAAAAAAGAAAATTAAAAAATTCAAACCTCCAAATCTAGATAGAGCTCAGAACCAGCTTTCTGACAATATCTCGTTTGCCCGATTTTGACACTGTATGCTCAAGTTATGAGCAAAAAATTGAGTGCTTTGGAGGGCCCAAAATGGTGTCTAGATGTGCTGAAGTCAGCACTTCACGGGCTTAGAATTGATGGCCAAATGATTGGCATAGCATACAAGCCCCTTGGGGCTAAAATTCTAGGCCCCTGGTCGCCATATGACTAGGGGCTAAAATTACATTTGCCTGGCTTAAATTTGATGGCCAAATGGCCATCGCTGGCTGAAAAAAAATTACAAAATCACATGCGCGTGCTCGAGATCCATGTTAGGCCTTTCAATTTGCTTACCAATTTTTTGGTTCTTAATTTGCGTGGTAGACAATAAAATGTTTGCCTCGATTTGTGTGTCAAAAATAAAAATTATACCTTGATAAGTATGCTAGCCTATACAAATTCTACCTCAAGAAGCGTGCCAAGCTGTCTAGTACCAAAAAAATACCTCAACATGCAAAGTTGTCCAAATTTGATGTGTTTTTATTGAAATAGGGGTTTTTGGGTGCTACAAGCTCAACGGTGAGGTCCGTTTGAACTCAAAGTGTACCAAAATTTACGGACCCCCTAATTTCAATAAAAAACCAAAAAAAAACCCTAATTTGAAATAGATGAATTTCTAATCTCTGAATCCTTCAAATGCAAACAAGCTATAACAGATTAGGCTCTGATACCATGTAGGATTTGAGCAATACAAATCCATAAAACCCGAAGATCACCTGCATACAAAAACCTATTACAAGGAAGTAGAGACAAGAAGAGGGCAAGGGTTTGACTCAAAAATATGAAGAAGAAAATATCCTCAACTAATGAATAAATAAAATGTACAATGAATCATCCTTATAAAGGAGATCGAAAGTCTTGAAAGGCAAACCCTAGTGCATGTAATAATTAGTTAAATTATTACAATACTAATGCATGCAAGTTTATATTTAAAACAGCTAGTGCATGAGTGTAAAACAACTAGTGCATGTGTGTTTAAATATAAACAACTAAAGCAAAAGAGTTGACATAATTAATGTTTTACTCTAACAATAAACTTTGAATCAGCAACATTCTCTTATTCATTATTAGTACTCTCCCTCTTTGAGTAACCTTCTCCATCTGGATTTATTCAACTCTTTCATGATAATCTGTCATCAATTACTATTCTCCCATTTCAACAATCTTCTCCCTCTTTGACAATAATGTCAAAGAAACATAAACTTCTCAGATTATACCTCAAGTGTATAGATTTTCCATTGCATTCATAAATATTCTTCACATCTTTAGGCTTCACCTAGAGTGAACACTAGCATCAACTCACAAGATAGATATTCTATTGTGTCCTTGAATTGATGCAGCATGCATCTTTCCTTAATGAACATTAGATAGGGGAAGAACCCCTAGCTTACCTCGGAGATACTCCAAAGAATCCTTCGGTAATGGTTTTGGAAATATATTAGCTATCTTTTATTTAGAATTTAGATACTCCAATGTCACATATGTATCTTGTACTTGCTCTCTCAAGTAGTGATACTTGATAGATATATGCTTTGTCTTTGAATGCATCACATGGTTCTTTGATATGTTAATAGAACTAGTATTATCACAAAAAATTATAATAGGATTAGTAATCTCTTCATGCATACCTTACAATAGTTAGTTGATCCATACAATGTTAGAACAATTCATAGCAGTTGTAACATATTTAGCTTCGGTAGTAGATTATGAAATACAACTTTGTTTATTGCTTAACCATGTCAGTAGTCTTTCTCCTAAAAAGAAAGCTCTGCCACTAGTACTTTTTATGTCATCAATATTTCTAGCCCAGTCAGCATCAGTATATACCTTGAGATCAAAATCTCCTCTTGTCTATAACAGACCGAAATCTTCAGTCCCTTTCAGATATCTAAATATCCTCTTCACTACAGACAAATGTCTCTCCTTTGGGTTTGCAGAAAACCTTGCAACAATACCAACTGAATGTGCTATATCAGGTCTACTATGTACAACATATTGTAGTTTACCAATCATGGATCGGTAAAGTGTCTCATTCACTTCCTTAGTGTCATTTTCCTTAGACAATTTACAACCAGTAGCCATCGATGTTCCAACCGGTTTTGAGTCTTCCATATTGAATGTTTTCAAGATTTTCTTGATATACTTAGATTGAGTTATGTAGATCCCATCCTTGTTGAATTTGAATTCCAATAAAGAATTTAATCTCTCCTATCATAGACATCTCAAATTCATTTCTCATTTCCTTAGTAAAAGACTTAGACATTATCTCATTACCACCAAATATAATGTCATCAACAAATATCTCAGCAATCAAAATTTCATTAGACTTATCACATTTCAAGTAAAAATTATTGTTATCATTAGTCCTTTCAAATCCAATCTTAACTAAATAAGAGTCCAGTCTTTCATACCATGCTTGGGGAGCTTACTTTAATCCATATAAATATTTATGCAATTTGAAGACCATATTCTTATTGTTCTTGTCAACAAATCTATCAGGTTATTCAATGTAGACTTCTTCTTCAAGAATTCCATTCAAAAATACAGATTTAACATCCATTTGATAAATGTAAGATTTGAGCAATACAAATCCAGAAAACCTAAAGATCACCTGCATACAAAAACCTGTTACAAGAAAGTAGAGACAAGAAGAGGGCAAGGGTTTGACTCAAAAATATGAAGAAGAAAATATCCTCAAATAATAAATGAATAAAATGTACAATGAATCATCCTTATAAAGTAGATCGAAAGCCTTGAAAGGAAAACCTTAGTGCATGTAATAATTAGTTAAATTATTACAAAACTAATGCATGCAAGTTTATATTTAAAACAACTAGTGCATGAGTTTAAAATAACTAGTGCATGTGTGTTTAAATATAAACAACTAAAGAAAAAGAGTTGACATCTTAAGAAGGGAGTAAAGATTAATGAACATAATTAATACTTTACTCTAACACCCCCCCACCCTTAAGATGAGAAACAATGCAGCTACAAACAATGCAAGAAGAAAGCAAAGGAAACTACAGTGCTAAAAGCATAAAAATGGGTCCCGGCAACATGGCCTGATGAGGTACCCATTTACAAAAGAGAGCCTCTATAAAGCGGAGAAATAGAGAAAACCACATGGGAAAAAATCTACTCCAAAAAGAGACAAAGACTAATCTAAAGGACTGAAGAAGCCTCCAAAACTAGGAATGTTCCAGAAAATAGGAACAAGAATGAACATGTAGAACATCACTGAAGCAAGAATATGCAAACTCTGTCAAGAAGTAACTGCTGATCTAAATATCCTCCACTGAAATAGAGCATGACTAGGTAGAGAAGACTATAATCTATATGAGTGCCCTCAAATGACACTACTCGAATCAGGAGGCAAATAAAGGAAAACAACTGAACTCAAAGATACAGATGGTATAATACACCGAAGCCTGAAGAGCTAATTAATGAAAGATGGAAGAGTGCCTCTAAAAATAGGAAAGAAAGAGTGTCTATATTGTAAATGATCCATCTCACTGAAATGCATAGGTACCCAACCACTACATCTACCTAGTACATAGGAACAAATACTGAATACATAGCTCACACTATCGAACCAATGAAGCAAAAGAACAGTCAGTAGAAACCCCTCATAATGCTGACAAGGGAGAGGTGATAGGTACACTAAAAATAGTGCCAATAAGAATGCATCGTGAAGAACCAGGAACATCGAAGGTGCAGTGAAAGTACAAACACAAATAAAGATACCCTGAGGCTAATGTCGTGGAAGGAACACTCACTTGACAAAGGTAGATGGCAAACAAGGGAAAACATCAAACCCCTCATGACACTTTATAATGGAGTGCAAATACAAATAGCACAAACATGTTCAAGATTCCAAGCATGCAATAAAATGACACTTTATCTCAGTGCATGTGCATAAAAGAATGCTACAAAAGTGAAGTATACACTACTCAAAGAAGAGAAAAGGTTGCTGAAACAAAAGAACAACCTAAGAAGAGCCATCCCCTAAAGGGAAGAGATCCTAGGACCTGTAACATCCAAGATATCCACCAGAGTGCATAAATGCAATAAATAAATAAAATATACTTAGAGAAAAATCTAGGAAAATGACTCATAATACTGGAAAGCTCTCAAAAAAAGCTTTCCAATGATATCTCGCTTTCCCAAAATGGAGTCTGGATGTGCAATATAGAGCTTCCAGAGTGCAAAACTGAACATCTGACTTTGACAGTAAAAAATATCATCAAAAAAGAAAAATAAAAAATTCAAACCTCTAGATTTGGATAGATCTCAAAACCAGCTTTCTGACAATATCTCATTTGCCTGATTTTGACACTGTATGCTCAAGTTATGAGCAAAAAACTGAGTGTTATAGAGGGCCCAAAATGGTGTCTAGATGTGCTGAAGTCAGCACTTCACGGGCTTAAAATTGACGGCCAAATGGTCGTCGTGGCATACAAGCCCCTTGGGCCTAAAATTCTGGGCCCTTAGTCACCATATGACCAAGGGCTAAAATTGCATTCTCCTGGCTTAAATTTGACGACCAAATGGTCATCGCTAGCCGAAATTTTTTTTTTACAAAATCACATGCGCGCGCTCGGGATCCGTGTCAGGCCTTATGGTTTTTTTGCCTCGATATGCATGCTAATTTTTTTGGTTCTTAATTTGTGTGGCAGATAAAAAAATATTTGCCTTAATTTGTGTGTCAAAAAAAAATTATACCTCGATAAATGTGTCAATCTATACAAATTCTACCTCGAGAAGCATGCCAAGCTGTCTGGTACAAAAAATGTCTCAAAATGCAAAGTTATCCAAATTTGATGTGTTTTATATCGAAATAGGGGTTTTTAGGCACTGCAAGCTCAACGGTGAGGTCTGTTTGAACTCAAAGTGTACCAAAATTTACAAACCACCTAATTTCAATTAAAAACCTTTTAAAAAAACCTAATTTGAAACAGATGAATTTTTAATCTCTGAATCCTTCAAACGTGAACAAGCTATAGAAAATTAGGCTTTGATACCATGTAGGATTTGAGCAATACAAATCCACAAAACCCGAAGATCACCTGCATACAAAAACCTATTACAAGAAAGTAGAGACAAGAAGAGGGCAAGGGTTTGACTCAAAAATATGAAGAAGAAAATATCCTCAAATAATGAATGAATAAAATGTACAATGAATCATCCTTATAAAGGAGATCGAAAGCCTTGAAAGGAAAACCCTAGTGCATGTAATAATTAGTTAAATTATTACAAGACTAATGCATGCAAGTTTATATTTAAAACAACTAGTGCATGTGTGTTTAAATATAAACAACTAAAGCAAAAGAGTTGACATCTTAAGAAGGGAGTAAAGATTAATTAACACAATTAATATTTTACTCTAACAATAAACTTTGAATCCTTTGTAAGCTACATAAGAAATTAATATCCTTACACCTAATCTAGCAACAGGGGAAAAAGTATCACCATAATCAATACCTTCTTGTTGTGCATACCATTTGCAGACTAATCTTGCTTTTTTTCTAATCACATATGCTTTCTCATTGAGTTTATTTCTGAAAATATATTTTGTTCCAATCACATTCTTGTCGTTAGGTCTCAGTACCAATGACCAAGTGTTATTCTTTTCAATTTGATCAATTTCTTCTTTCATAGCATTCATCCAATCTTCATTTTCTAGTGCATCCTTCACTAGTCTTGGCTCAAATTCATAAATCAAAATTTTTTTTACCTTTCAACTTACTTCTTGTCATGACTCATGCATTTGTGTCTCCAATAATTATGCTCTATGAGTGGTGTCTCCTCACATATTTTGCTAATAAAGGTTTGGTAGATGGCTCATCATTGTTTTCATCTCTCGGTGGAGGTTCATCTTGTTCATCAGTTTCTGCTTGCTACTACTCGGTTGTGTCAATCGAATTTCCACCTTGTATATAAACAAATCTATTATAATCCTTAGGTTCCTCTTTTCTATCCTCTTCATTATTTTCTGCAAATTCATCAACTCTTACATTTTCACTTTCAAAATTTTTGTTAGAATCCTTGATTAAACATTTATATGCTTTTCTCTTTGATGAATAACCAAGAAATATTCCATCATCTCCTTTAGAGTCAAATTTTCCATTTCTAGCATCTTTCACTATGTAACACCTACTTCCAATTTTTTTGAAATAAATTACATTCGATATGTGACCAAACCATAATTCATAGGGTGTCTTGTTGGTTCCTTTCTTCAACTATATTCAGTCGAGAGTGTATACTGTAGTACTTATAGCTTCTCTCCAGAATGCTTGTGCAACCTTCTTATCAATCAACAAAGTTCTAGCATAGTCAACAATATATCTATTCCTTCTCTTAGTTATCCCATTCTGTTGTGGAGTCCTCAGTGTAGATACTTGTATTTTAATTCCATGCCCATTATAGAAGACAGTAAATTCATTAGATATAAATGCATCTCCTCTATCAAATCTCAAACACTTCAGTTGTTTACGAGTTTCCTTCTCAACTCTAGCCTTATACCACTTAAACATTTGAAATGCATCAAATTTTTCTTTTAGAAATATAACAAACACCATTCTTGAATAATCATCAACAAACAAAATAAAGTATTGATCTCCATAATAGCTTTTCACTTTCATAGGACCACAAAGGTTAGTGTGAACCAATTCCAAAATACCATTTGTAGAGTAAGATTTTCTTGAAAAACTAGACTTAGTCATCCTACCAATTTGACATTCCTTGCACATAGCTTTATCAAGTTTTCATAACTTTGGTGGTCCTCTAACTCTACTCTTCTTAATCACTTTGATGAAGCTATCAAAATTTACATGACATAGCCTCTTATGCCATAACCATGCATCTTCAGTTTTAACAAACAAGCAACTCTTTGCATTAGTATAAAGATAAAATAAATCACCTCTTGATTGTCCTCCAGTTCTAATTAGATCTCCATCAGTACTATAGATCTTAACTTTTATGTTTTGATCAAATGATGATAATTCATTAATATTGATCAAATGATGATAATATGGTTAATGATCTTTGATCATATATATGGTGCCATTTATTGACAATTAATGATGGTAAATGTGTTAGTTTATATAAATTTATTATTGTAATGATTAAATGTTGATTAATAGAATTAATGACATTTAATGTTTTTGATTAAGGTAAAAATAGGTTTTGAATGGAACCTGAAACCATTTACATTAAAGCAAAAAGATATAGCATGAAAGTTAACCAAAAATAGATGCCTGCTAGAAAGACAAAAGCAAGACCCAAAACACTACTAGAAACGACAACAAAATAGTTACTAGCACAACTACCAGCAACACCCAGCTACCAACAAGACCATACTAATTATTTTTTATCATATTCTCTACCTTCATCTTCAGGTCCTCCATCTTCTGGATAGCATCTTCCAGGTCCTTCAGTTCCTTTGGCTTTTTAGGGATCTTCCTCTGAGTGCGCCCTCTAGTTCTCATTCCTGGACTAGTATTCCCAGCATCCTCATCAATGGTTATTGTCATATTTTCCAGTTGGATTTTTTCCAGGTAGTTGTGTAGCATATTGAGGTTCATGATAGCTGCACCAAGTCCCTCATTCTTGTGACTCGGGACTCTATTAATCATGTTCCCATTATTACTGACTTTAGCCTTTATGTCTTTGACCTTGTTACCAACGATCTTATTAACTTTAGCAGCAATATCTTCATTCTAGTTTTTATTATTTACCTTATCCAAAACCTTATTCTCCAGCTTCTCCATCTTAACGGTCACGTTGATCATAGTTTTTTCCATGGCCTGAAGGTGGAGCTTCATCTCCTGCATCTCCCGCTTGATCCAATCTAGAGAAGCACTTAAACCATCAGCTTTGTTAACCTCATCCTGCTTAGTAGCACCCAACATGGGATCTAAGGTGTCCTCCTTGTAGCTCTTACTTTCCTGAATGATAACCTGGTCCAAGCCTGCATTAGAATCATTGTGATCCTCTTCTTTTTCATCCACAACAGGGGGGTTTTGACCAGCCTCCATTTCCTCTTCAGCCTGACCCTCCAGGAGGCCCAAATTTTCCCCCTTTTGTTTTTTTCCATCCTCTTTACTAGCCAAGTCTATACCTTTCTCAGTGTCAAAATGAATATCAATTTTTTCTTCTTCAGCAGGGAACTCTAGAGCGTCATCCTTGACATCCTCAGTAGGAGAGTCCTGGGCATCTTCTTCCTCCTCTTCAACTCCATCCTCATCTTTTTCTTCCTCTTGATTATCTTCATCTTTGCCTTCTTCTTCCTCCTTATAATCATCCATGATGTCGTTCATGTCCTCTTAATGACATTTAATGTTAAATTTAAAGTATTTAATGTTAAATTAATGACTGTATGATGTAATTGATAAATAGGAGCATTTATGTAATGGTGCAAACAATATATATATATATATATATATATATATATATATATATATATATATATGTGTGTGTGTGTGAGAAGGGGTGGCGTTGTAACATTCATAGAATGATTACATTGCTAAAGTCCCCTTTCATTAACTAATGTTATTTAATAGTGTTGTATGTGCTTTGACTATTTATTTATATATGATATGATACTTTTGACATGTGGTATTTGAGTGATGGTAGCTACCGGGCATCGACTCCACCTGGCTTTACAGGTCTAAGTATGCCTATAACATCCTCAACAATGGTAATTGGAGGTAGGCATAAGGCCAAATAATGTTCCTTAGATCGTCCCTACTCTCAAACAATAATTGTCATGTTATCACATGGTAATGTCTACCTACCCTTTCATTATGTGAAGAGACTAGTGATTGATGATTTTGTGTAAATAACCATTTGTAATTGTCACATGCTAGTGATGTGGATCATTATACTGATATTATTATTGTTGTTGGTAAGTTGTATGGGAATTTTAATTAAATTGGGTTTTATTATTTTGAAAGAGTTATTTTTTTATAGCTTTGGAAAGTGAATGTTCAAGTTATTTGTGATTGTCATGGTTGATCGATTCAAATTAAATGCTAGTTTAAAATATTTGATATGTTAATTGTGTGTTGCCAACAAATAGGTCGTAGAAGTAGTAAAATTGATTGAATTTAAATTTTTTGTGACTTGAAAGTATTCAGGGATTTTGATGGAAGTTATTGTGCCTTGGGGGTTTTATGTTGTATTTTAAAACTATTTCTATTATCTTTATTATGCTCCAAAAAGTGAATTTTAAAATGGGAATTAGAGTTCATTTTGGGGATTTAGCCTCCTTTTTCTTATTTCTTGCTCAAAATATCACCATTGTGGGAAAATTTGGATTGAATGTTTTGGGATATTTCTTGAGAAGCATTTTGTGGTCTTTAGCTTGAAATATTTGGGGTGTCTTTTACAGGTTGTCTGGATTTCACTTCATCTCTTGGTGTGTGTGGAGTTATTTTTACATTTGGAATTTCCAACAAGATTGAGGTCGAATCTTTGAATTATCCCTTGTTGCTCAATGGAATTAGTTTATTTTGTTTATAAATGGTTTGTGGATTGTTATTATGCATTTTTATTTATAGTAGAATCTCATTTGAAGCTTGTGTGAATTTATATGATAAAAAATTGAAAACAAAGATTTGTATGGGGATGTGTTGCCAAAAAATTTATTATTGCATGAAATGTGGATTTGGATGTATTTTTGAAATGTTGTTCAATAGAAGATCTATGGGTTCTTTCAGATTTTTTGTTCTTAGAGTTTGAAAATTTAAGCTTTTTATGTCCATTTTATCATTTGTTAAAAAGAGGGGTTTAGATGGTTTTTATGAGTGTATATGGTGTGGAATGATGGACTTTGTATATATATTTTTTCTTGTGGACCTATTTGATTTCATTCTTATATAGATATGACCAAGTGGATGTTTGGTATTATGTGAATAGTCTCAAATGAGACATGGCATGATATGAGAAAGTATTTTGGGGTCACCTTTGGATCCACATCCCTGTCTTGAAGTATTGTAAGTTTGTCATGTAATGATGGGTCTTGTTTTGTGACATATTCGTTCATGTAGCGTATAGTCTTAGTAAGTTATGTATTTCATGTAAGCCCCTACATGTAGCGTTTGGTCAATGTTGACACATGTAGTGATTGGACTTACAATTTTGTAGGCTTCCTTGCTTACCCAAAATGGAGCAATGGTACTTTCCAACGGAACATGCCCGCCCATGTAGTGTATTGACTTGCAAGGATGGGGGTATTACAATGATCATCCTAGTTTTCTTTCCTTGTTGCATAGGTTTTTTGGGTATCATGTCTACTTATGAAGTGATTGGACTTATGAGAAAGAAGTTTTCTCATGTACTTGGATGTAGAACTTGTATGCATTGGTATATAATATGCTTTCTTTTTTTGTCAATGGTCTTGTATGATTAAAGTCTTGTTTATGAGTAAATATAGTATGCACTTGGGTAACCACCCTTACGATTTGTGGGTCAGTGACCCTTCCCCTACATGGTTGTTGCATTGAGATTTCTTTGTTTCTTACATCTGCTTATTTTTTAATACATTACTATAGAGTGGGTGATCTTTATATCCTCCTCTCTATGTGTGGTTGCATTATTTCCTGGGCCGTATGACTATCTCTGTGAGAAAAGTGTGATGGGCCTTAGAGTACCACATGGTCAGGTGGCATGACAAGAGATTATTGGGAACTAGTGTACAGGTATCTTAGCTATCCCAATATATATATATTTGTTATTTTTACACTATGGCGAAACAAAGGTAGTTTCCTTCATTATGTTGCATTGAAACAATTTTTAGTCGATTATGATAGCTTATATTGTAATAATGGCTCTTTTGAAGTATTCACATTCATTTCACATATAACAAGTGTATTTTACCTTGATAATATCCATACAATACTCCCTATTATGGAGTTAGTTAGTTTTGTTTTTTTATCAATATGTGTAAGTTGGTCTTCATTCTGAGTTGATTTCTAAAGTTAAAATTGTTTCTACGCATATATGCACTATTCTTGACATATGTTTGTTGCCCCTATACATCCATTGATTTTTCTTATGTATCCATCAACTATTCTAGTGCATTCATCTTTTAAAATTCATATATTCTTGCACATTTACAACTAAGGGGTGTTAACATAGGTCTGTGTAGATAGTGAGATCATGGATAGTTGCCCTTTATCCTCTACTTTCCTTTGATCTATTCACACTAGCAAGACTAGTATCATAGGTATACTTGAATTAGGGTTTCTCCTTGAGCATAGTAGTATTGGTCATGGAACACTCAGAAGTGTGGTAAGAGTCTCATTAGTGCCTTAAATTCTTGTAAGACAATGATATTGGCTTGTACTTATTTTGATGTTTCAAGAACCTTATAATTAGGCTGCAAGTAGTAAGGTTGATAGCCTTGTTGGTCCTCAAATCAATAGATTGCAAAACCCTAAGAAAAGTGCCAAGGTTTTTGATTGAGTTTCATAATTGACTTGGCTAATGAATGAGATAATCAAAATCCATTGCACTTATTCTTTTGCTAGACCAAGGTGGGTGTACCTGATCACCTACTATATCTTTAGGCTGGATGATCCTTTATAGACAATTATAACTTTTTTTATAATCTTTTCTCTTAGCTAATCAAATTGGCATTTAATTAATCTACTTTAACTCCTAATTCCTTTTTCTTCTACCTTTATTTCTAATTATCCTACTTCTATCTCTTCTTATAATTCTTTTATTTGACAGGTTTTCATTATTCCTAGAAACTAGTGCCTCCTCTTCCTTCAAGTAACATGGTCTCCTCCTAAGATCTTAATGTATTACTTTGCAAGACAATTTTTAAATCTATAACTTGTATAGATCTATCAACTATCTAATTCTTCATATAAGATAATATTATATATGCTACCACAACTTATCCACTTGAATTTAACTCCTACTTGAGAAGACTAATAAGACAAGTTGCATAAAGAACTTAAATTTATTCAATTGATTCATAATATACTTGATATTTAAATCATTATAGCAAAAATAAATTCTTATATAAGAATATAATTAATATTCAATTGCTAGAATAAAAAAATACAAAGAACTGAACTCATAAAGAAAAGATTCACAAGCCACAAATTGCAGAGAAAACATTGTATCTATATACTATCTTATTTCAATATTACATATCCAACATATATATCAAGCATATTGAAGAGGTCACACCCCTTCATAATGCACTTTGGGAATTAAGAATAGTATTACAAAACTAACAACATAAAAATGTAAACAAGATTAAGCTCTAATGAGACACATGTGTGCTTTGGTGATGTGGTTAACATGTTTCTTAGATAAATATCTATCTACATCCTGAATTACTTCTCTAATGGTGAATTTGATATTGATCATCTTCTCCATATGGTTGTAAACCCTCCCCAGTGTGGGATCCCTTTTTGCATTCTCCAAAGTATCTCAAAGAAGTGGTTTACATTCTGATAGCCATTCAGTTTGGCCCTTTAGGTTACCATCCTCTTTGACTAATGGAGGCATATATATTTTTGTTACACTTGAGAACTCCTTGACCTCTCCTTTTAATTCATGATATAATTCTTTATGTTCATCGACCAATATCTGGGCAGATGTGAGGGTTTCATTATTAGAGAAACTCCTATGTTGCAACTCTCTGAGTTTTTCATTATCAAAGGAACTCCTATGTTGCAAATCTCTAAGTTTTTCATTCATCTTGTCCCTTAATCTCGAAAGTTCTTGAATAGTGTTGTAGTTCCTAGAATAGGCCACCTAGAATCTATCAGATCGTGTCATAAAACTCGTAAAGCTTTTTTATTATATTAGAAACTATTTCAAATTTAGCATTCATCATTTGTGACTTCAGCTGCTAGTTTTCTATCCTCAACTTCTAAAAATTTTCTTTCCACTAAGAATCACCCTCCTAAAATAGTAAGCATGTGGACTCTTTGGTAACGTCTTTAACTTCATTCTTCAGAGAATCATTATCTTTGATTAATCTTTCACTCTTTAATTTGTACATATCCAATTCCTTAATCAACATCAGAATCTAGGATTTGTTCAACTTGGCTAAATTAATGTCAATGTCTATAGTAACCACTAGATCAGTTTCCCTCACTTCTAGTATCATAATATGGCCAAAAGCCCTTTCTATTTCAACAATGTGAGGCTTCCTATGTGGATGATACAAATAGCATATCAAAAGGGATTTCTCATCAGGATTATATCCTGATCCAATATATACTTCAGTTACTCCCTCTATACTAAATTTATGTTTTTCTCCACTATCATGTAAGAAAAAATAAAAAACCAAAGTAGAATTTAGATTCCAACCCAGGAATATCATCACACCAGCATCCTCTATAAATTTTATCCCTTTCTCTGGAATCATATTATTCAAATCGTTCTCTATATATGCCTTTAGTATTTCCAATAGCCAATATTCATTTGTAGGTGTTATATGTGCAACTGTCTCCCTCACCAACTTCCCCTTTTGCCTATACAAAAAATACTTGAACTCAGAAGACTTGATAAATTGGTCATTAGAGAGAAAAGATGTGCAAGATAACTACCTAGTATCATATGATTCACCAACTTCTTGTACTCTACCCGAAGGGGGTTGATAATCCTCAATTTTCAACTTTGGGATCTTGTCAAATTGATGTTGTGGTACTTCTTCATATGGGAAATCTTCACTAGTAAAGGACATGAATTGTACTTCTTACATTTATTTCATCTTTCTCTCCATTTCCATGTTCTAATCATCTATGGCATGCTCTGCTTCTGCTTTCTCCATATTCTTGATGGTATCATCATGGGGAAATGATATGTGGGCATACCCACTTAGATTTTTCTTTATTCTAACATAATCAATATAACCCTCAAGATCAAATCCTTTCCTTGGAGAAACCTTCTTCATGTTGTACTATCCCAATTTATCTAAGATGAGGTCATACCCTTCAATAGAAACTATGGTAAAATCTCCAAAATATAATACATACCAAGCATAAATGACTACTTTCCATATGAACTCAGGTTCATGACAGTTGAATAATCAAGCTGCCTAACAATCTCCAAGTATGCAATCTAGCCTAGCACAATCTTGGGCAACAAGAAAGGAGTGTCTTCAAAACCATACACTTTGATCACCATATAATCAATGAAAGAATACCAGTCACACCAATTATGATTTACAACTCTTATTTCATCAAAGTCCTTATGCCTAAAAAATATTTTGATCTCATTAGACAATGAATAATCACAAGGATACTTATAAACCCTATAAAATGTCTTGACAAAGTACTCCTTGTAAGAATTTGCCTAATGAAAAGAATAAAATGCCAAGATCTAGAAGCTTAAGAGATAGCACTAGAGAGATAGGAAAAATGATCAAATAATTGATTATAGCTAAAATTAAATTTGAATTCAAAGTAGGAATGCTTGAATATATAGGCAATGTAATAAGACTATATGATAAGGAGATGATAAGCTATCAACCACACTAGGTGGAATCACATGTCCACCAAAGGTGGATCATCCTCCATTGTACATCAAATTATGTGAAACAATGAGAGGATGATAATGTGATAAGAGCACTAAAGGTTGATCTCATACAAGAAGAGGTATGAGATGACAACTATCACCATCTAAAGTGGAATTTCTCCTAACCATGTGCTAAAATGAAATGCAAATTCCTAGGTGTCTCAATGATAACTAATAAGCAAATGCATTTTCCTAAGTAAACTTAAGTAAAGTGTAATTAGTAAATATTTAATTACACCAACACTCCTATAATTACACATAATGAGAATTTACAAATCTTCTATCCCAATTGGAAGTCCATAATTGTATTAGCATTGACTAACCATCCTTATCAAATTGTATAATTCTCAACTGCTCTTGTCCCATCTCAATCTCATGACCATAGTACAATATTAGGTGCATGAAAATGGATTAGTGCTTGAAGTATATCTGAGAAGGATTTCTTTTGATGGCTTTTACATAGGTCAATCATTCTTAAAACATATGCACATTGTCAAATGGTCTGGCATTGTATATCAACAATGATCACCATTGGGACTATAAACATAAACTTGGGAGCCTTTGTGCCCATCACTTCTCTGATTGCATAGTAAGTGTTCTTTATGTATGACTCAAATAAATCCACATCAAAAGGAGGCCCATCATCATCTACAAGTAGTACTAAGTTTACATCTTTCCTAGGTCTATGCAGGGGCAATCTCCATCCCTTGTAGATGGTGTCCATTCTCAAGTACTCATTGTTTAAATCCTTATGCACTACAGGATAATCACATCATGTGTTGTCTAAATCAAATACTTCAAAGATTGCATTATTTGATACATTTATGAAAGGTTCTCCTTGAAAATTACAAATGACCCTAAGGTTTGGTTTGTAATGCTCTGCTAGTAATTTCATGAGATCAACATTCACAAATACATTTGATGCAACTAGTTTTACCAAGTTGAGTTTCTAGGGGTTGTACATTGGTTCATACCTAGTTCTTTGATTGTAGCAGAAGATGAATAATTCATATCATTTAATCATTTTCCATATGTCCCATAGGTCTTTTTGTTTATCCTCTAATCTCTCAGCATCAGGTCTCAATTGTGTTTCCTATCTAGATTTGGGCCCCAAACTAGTAAACTGATCTAATAGGTCCTGGTGTAATTTTCTCTATTCCACTTATACATTTTGTTCTATTTAAATATTTTATTTCTTTCTCTTAGATTTGATACTCTTGGCCTTTTGTATTTTTCCTTTTAATCCTACAGGGCTATCCATTTTTAAATTACAGAAAGAAAAATTCCAATGTAGAATTCAAGTGTGAATTATCAAATTTCAGAGAAGTTATGTTTTGTTACTTGGACATGGTGTATGCGATAAATTCACAAATCATCACTTTGATCCTTCATCCTTTCTGTATTCAATCATTGTAGAGAAACCCTTTTGGTAAAATTTAATCAATCAATATTATTCATATAAAGATCACTTGTGTGACCATTAATGTCTACCATTGGTAATCAATGTGCCAAATTTTTTGAATTTTAGAATGTTAGAGAGATGTGTTTTATTTCATTAGTAGGAAATCATCAGATCTCCTACTAATTTGTTTACTTTGTTTGGCACCTAACCCTATTTTTATAAGTTTGTTTGTTGATCATCAAGACTGATGGAATGTTTTTTCAATGTGAAGTGCCCTTTGGATTTTTTCATTTGATTAGAGAGACTTCTTATTAGTCTTATCAATTGTGTATAACCCTTTCTTCTTTTGTTAGAGTTTTTAATATTTTAGAGAGAAAATCAGTAAATATTTTTGATGTTTCTATGGACTAGGTCATTGGAGAGATATTTTGATCTTGCCCCAATGTAATGTGTCTCCTCGATGAAGAAAGTATCCAATTGAACCATTAGTTGCTTCACCAAGAAGTATCTCAAGTTTGTGTGATATCGACATGACACTTATGATCGTTGGGAAAAGAAAATTTCTCTATGAGATGGATAGTCTCTCCATTGTATATCCTTTATTGTTGAATCATGGAGATATGTTGAATTTCTTTCAAATTATTAAATTATGCCAATTTATCCATATGAATTCATCAGAAAGAAACACCATTTATTTTCCTAAAAAAAGTATTTATCGAGATGACATATATAATCATATAGACTTAAGGAACTCAATTTGATATTAGGAGTCTCATTGAAAAATACTTAGTATCTCTTCATATATCGGTGAAGCTCTTTGCGATGACTAATTGCTCTAGATTCTGTCTCATCAGAGTATTTAGAGAGACACAACATGTGTGTTTAAGAAGTAAGTACATATTGGGTTGATCTATGTGAGATTGGGAAATCCTAATGAAATTACTTTGATAGCAATAATCTTCCCAACAAATATTGATTTCTATGTCCCTTTTGTCTGTCAGGGAGACAATATGTAGTTCTCCTTGATGATACTTTCATTGGAATGACCTACAAGTTTGATGTGACTTCACAACTTCTTTGTGATCTACTCACTCTCTCTCTAATGGGTTTTTCCATTGAGCAGAGGTATCCAATGTCCTCACAATCATATGCAACTGATCTTCACGGACTAGTCGATCATTACGAATTGATCAATTTCTTTCTGATATACCAAATGTGCCCCATAGGAGAATTTTGCATGAATGACTTCTTGATCGGAGAGACTTCCATGAAGTCTCTCCCATGTGGATTATTTTTTCCTATAGTTTTTTCCATCTGGTAGGCACAATAAACTAGAAGGTTATTTGATAAGGGCTACATCATTGATTTTTAAAAAGGGTTGAAGAATAGTAGTGGGAAATTTTTTTCAATAAGAATGCAACAATTCCTTGTTTTGTTAGGTTCTAACAAGTCTTTCAATTTGTCTTTATGATTTGTCTTATTTTTCTTGAAATGACCACTAGATCCAAGTGTATAATATATTGTGAGTAAAGATGCATTGAATCCAACAGGTATCTTGATTCCTTTGTTAGCTATAGCTTTAAAGTAGTGTTGGGGACTATGTTTCATCACTTCCATAACCTTTTTGTGAGATAGATTTATGATGTATGTATTTGGTTTTTGGATTAGAATTATATGAGGTATTGGATAAGGATCATGATTGATAGTGGATGAGATTTAGAAGGTGATGTTTTGGTATTGATTTTAGAAGGGGGATAATAGAGGAATATAATGATGAAGGAAATATTTGTTGAGAGAATTGGGTTTTGATTTGGAGGAGGGATCAATATTAGGATGATGGATTAGAATAATAAAAATTAAGATTGTAGATGAGGTATGGAATTATATTTAGGATTGAAAGTGGAAGAATATGAGGATGGTTGAATATTGTTTAAATAGTTGGATTTTTATTTTGGAGGAGGGATGGATATTTAAGAACAAAAATAGGGATTAACCTTAAAGATGAGGGATGGCATTGGAATATGATTGAAAGTGGAAGAATAAGATGATGGATGATAGGTTAGTTAAAATAGTTATATTTTGATTTGGATCATATAGATTGAGGGAGATTGGATTAAAAAAGCAATAGTTTTGAACAAGAAGACACACCAAGAACTTATACAAGCCTATAATTATTCAAGTAGGATTGTTATTCCTTGCATACTCACAAGGATGACATATGTACCCACTCTAGTAGACTAGAAACATCCCTTCCCTTAGTGCCATATTACCATGTGAAGGATAACTAGAGAATGTGTGGTCATGTACCACCATATACCTCTTAACTTGGAGGATAAGCCCTGGCCAAATTAGGCTCTATCTTAACACAAGGATAAACAACATGAGAATTTTCCTCCGCAATAGTGTTAGACCACAATGAATAATGATAGAAAAGTCTTAAAGTAGGATGAACAAGTTGTTTGGGGGATTCCTCTAAATATGAAAGGTACATGAGGCCCAAATCCATAGATGAAAGAGGATAATAACAAATAACAGAGAGGAGAGGGTAACCTACTCTCCAGTTTCACTTCCCCAAGATAATTTTTTTGGGGGGGCACAACCAAGATTGACTAGATTCTACTTCCAAGAGGGATATATTTTGGTTCACTTTTCACTCTTTATACTTTTCTAGAACATAATAGTTGAGGTCATCTCTTGGGGTTACGAAATCCCCAAACAAGACTCATAATAAAAGTGTAAAAAAGAGAATATTGGTGTTTCTCTTGTACCCATGTTTTCACTAACACGTGAGGGGAGAGGATACACACATAATAATTCCTTAGATCTAATCTAAAGTACAAAGTGAAAGGTTGCAAGATTTAAGATCATTCAAGTTTGCACTAACACACATATATAGAACATGTACTAATTACAAGCTTTCTAAACAAAATAGAATGATTATTCCCATTTATAAAATGAAGTGATCATAAATAAATAGCAAAAATAAATTCATAAACAATCAAATCTGCAAGAAAGATGTTACTAGTTTTAACTTTTGTTTTTTAAAAAAATCTTTGACAAGCAAGTTTGAGCTATATAAGAGGGGATTAGATTCCAAAATTATCAATAAAAAATATTACTAGAATTAAGATAAACATAGATAGAAAATAAAGTTTTTTTCTTTTCATATAGTGGGTTGGAAAAATTAGCCCAACAATTAGGATCTATGGAGGATAGGTTCGATCTGCATTAGTAGGAGTTCAGGGGTGCAACCCTTCAAGATAAATTTCCTAACTAGCAAAAATGTTATAAGACAAAGTTCACATGTTAACCACATAGACACTAAACTCTATAGGTGTTGACGAATTTAATGCAAACATTGATCCATATAGTGCATGCACTAAAAGGAGTAGAGAAAATGTTGAAATGACCTATGCAAGTTCTTAAATATTCTACACAAGTTCTAAAGCAGTCAATGCAGACACTAAACCATTTAGTGAATGCACTAAACAACATAGGTGCTAAAAGGAGTATTTCAAATGCTAAAATGACCTTCATAGGCACTAAGCTAGTTTGTGCATATGCTAAACTATATAAACATGGTGTAGACACCTAAATTTGATTACATAATTTAGTAATCTTATTTAGTTTTCTCCTAGGAAATCCTATTAATTAAATATTATTATTTGATTAATTTATATCATCCCCTAGTTAATTAATCTAATTAATTAACTATTGTCCAATTAATTATCTAAATGACAAACATATAGTCTGATAATTAATTAAATCCCTATTCTTCTATTAATTTAAATGGATACACTTATCTAAATAAATTAATTCATAAACCCCTTTTTCCTCCCACTTGAAATTAAATAAAATATTTAATTCTAAAACCCATACTAATCTTACTTAATTAGCTAATAACCCATGCCTAGCTAATCTAACCCTCCACTCATTTTCTCTCCTCCCATCACATCCTCCTAAACCCCAACTTACCCTCAAATCCAAACCTAATCACCCCTTAAACATTTGCACAATCATAATCTAAGGATTAAGAAATGCTAAGCCAACCTAAGTCAACCCTCATGTCACATCACCACATCCTCCAATGCCAAAACATGAAATTTCTTACACATCTCTTACGCATCTCTTACACAGTCTTACGCATTTGTCCCCTCTCACACCTCCCAAAATGGTCACATTCCTCAAGGATTTGGCCTCTCCTCTCATCCTCCCTCATTGTGACACTTGTCATAATGCTATGCATTTGAGAAAGCACAATTCATGTGATCTCTCTTGGATGCATCTCAACCGTTCCTCAAGTTTGCATCTTGACCATCCATTCATCCTCCATTTGCCTTTAAATTGAACCTCCTTCTCCTTCATTTTCATCCATCTCTTTTGCAAAGTTATAATGCTAGTTTGAGAGCCTAAAAACTACCTAGCTACCATTATAATGCCAAAATCTCCATTGAAGCTTGAGCATTAGCATTTGAGCACACATATCTCCATCATTTGGACAACATCTATTCAATAACGAAGGTTTGCATTGCTTTTGGGTTTTTAGTTTAAGCTTTCTTTGGTCTAATCTTAAGTGTTTATCTAGCTTGTTTTGTTGAATGTTTAGCTTGCTTTGCATTCCTTAACACTACATTTTAGGTACTTACATTTTGGCATGCCCAGTGGTACCCACTTCTAGGGTCATTCTCTTCATCTTTCTCATCCATTTTTCTTTGCAAAACTAACCCAAATGCTAACATTTTTTGTTTTTTGAGTGCTTTGAAGCATGAAGCTATAAACACTGTCAGAAGTAATTGTTGGAACCCCCGTTGAAATAGTGCATGACTAGGTAGAGACAAAAAATTTTGAAGAGCTGATCAATCGAAGAGGTGACCTCCAAAAGTAGGAATGAATGAGTGTCTATATAGTAGATGAACCATCTCACCAAAATGCATAGGTGCCTAGCCACTGCATCTGCCTAGTACATAGGAACAAAAACTGAATACGTAGAGCACTCAACCGAACCAAGGAAGCAATAGAGCCAACAGGTGAACCCCCCCCATAATGCTGAATAGGGAGAGGGATGACAGGAACACTAAAATGCAATGTCAAAAACATCTGCAAGAAGAAGAATCAGGAACACCAACAGTGCAATAGAAGTACAAGCACAGGATAAAGGGCAGTGTCATCGACACACAGCATGGGCTAATGTCATGGAAGGTACGCTCACTTGACAAAGGTGGATGAGCACAAAAGGCAAAACATCATAACCCCCCATGGCACTTTATAACTGAGTGTGAGTACAACAAACACAAGGTGCTCGAAATCCCAGATATGCAGAAGCAAACACTTTATCTTAGTGCGTTCACATAAACAAAATGGATGAAGCCATGGGTTTGATTGCACTAAACATCTCCGATAATCTCCTATTTCACCTGGATGGTTTGACCACTCCTAGGGCTATTTGGGGCAAGTTTTCAGCCTTTTTTGGTACAATGAACACATTTTGGGCACTTCAGCTTGATGCAAAGTTGACCTCTTTGACTCCTTTTGATTTCCCCACTATAGAGGACTTCTTGATGAAGTTCAAGTCTCTGCGTACAGTTTTGCAAGGATGTAGGAAAATCAAGACAGATGATGAGTGTATATATCTGATACTCTCAAAGTTGCAAGGATAGTATCAGATCTTTTCTTCGTCTTTCTACTCCACCATGGATGCTTTGGGTACCAGACATGTTATGCCCTCTTTTGAGACTTTCTGTGACAAGTTTACTCATGAGCAGTCCAAGCTCATTCAGATGGATTCACTTGCAAGTTCATAGTCATAGGCATTTCTTCCCAACCTCAGGATTCATAGAAGCAGAAGTCGAAGTAGATATCTGATTCCTCTTCTCAGCACTCTACTGGCCCACCATCTTCTTCTAAGAAGGAGAAACATAAGACTGAGAGACCTACATGTTCCTATTGTTAGAAGGGAACACATGATGAGTCACTTTGCTATCAGAAGAAGTTTGATGGTTATGAGAAACAAATAGCGAATTTGCAAGATCTTCTTCAGAAGAGCAATCTTTCCTCTCCATCCTCTTCTGGCTCACAGGGGTCTGCTTATCAGTCTTCCACTATCTATTCTACAGCTGGACAAGATCTTGGAAAGGGTCATGCATTATGGGCTTCTATTGAATTCCCTTCACAGGTCCCTTGGATACTAGATTCAAGTACTTCTCACCATATGGCATCTTCTTGGGAGATCTTCTCTTCTTTTGAGGCTTCTCCTATTCCCCATATTATCATTGGGAATAACACTGTTATGACAGTCTGTGGGAAAGACACTATATGCATTCAGGATGACACATTCAATGATGTGTTGTATGTTCCATCTCTGTCTGCAAACCTTCTCTCAATTTATCAGATTACTTATAGTGGGTCAGGGAAGACAGTTGAGTTCACTCTAGATTCAGTTTTCATTCAGGATAGTATGACAGGAGGTATTGTTGCTACAGGGATAGTTGATCATTCCACTCATCTCTACTCCTTTTCACACTTTGGTCCACCTTTTCTAGAGCATGACTCTCCTCCTTTGAGAGAGCATCATGTGGTATAGTCAGGTCTCTTGAGCCTTTGTGTGGTTCTTGAGACTACTGTTGTGACTACCATGCCACCTCCTATTGAGCTCTTTTCTGTTCAGCAGGGTTCTTCAACACTGTCTGATCCTCCAGCTTCATTCATCGAGCCACCGGGTGTAGTTGTTGAGGATTCTATAGAGGACATTATCTTCTCTTTGATGACAGTGTCAGCACACCTGTCATACCACTTACAGTGGAGATTCCATTTCAGGATCCTCATGTCTACTCCTTTGAGCATCAGCTCAGCCTTCCAGTGACACCTCAGCTTTCGAGGTTCCCTCTACAATGTCCACTAACTTTCACTCCTTTACATTGGAGTCACAATGGTTTGTTCATTGATCCAGGGGTTCTTTCATTCCGAGGGGGCTTTGGAGCCTCGACCCTCTCTCACGGGGGGGTTGGCAGCACACATTGTACTTATGGCTTTGATAGAGTCTCTTGAAGTCATTCTTTTTGTCTTTACTTGCTTTTACATCTCTTTTTGGAGAGGAGTTTTTCCCACTGGGTTTTCTCCTTTGCTCCAGTTTATAGAGATTTCCTTGTGCTGAGTACTTGATCAGGCCTTATTGCCGGGACCCTTTTTTTTTTTCTTTCATAGCTGTGCTAGGTTAGTTTCCTCCTGAGCTACGCTTAAGGGGGGGTGTTAGAGTAATAGATATATTTGACTTTATAATTAAATCATTTTGGTTTAATTAATTAAGTCCTCTATTATTCTATTTCACTTAAGCTTACTCCTTTTAGGTGAATAATAATTAATATTTATATTAATTATTATTCCTCAACTTAGCTTTGTGTGGCTTTAGGGTTTCCATCCTTATAAGCCGCTTTTGTAATTATTTGTTCATTCTCTCTTAATACAATTTGAGCTCTGACATTTTTTAGCACAAGAGGGTTTTGCTTTTTCCATATTTTTGCTTCATTCTTTGTGACAGGTATTGTGCATGCAGCTGGATCTTGGAGTTGAATCTGATATTTCATTAGTTTCTATAGTTTTTTGGGTATTTTGTAGGTTGGAGGTCGAAGAAGACACATTTGTGCCGGCATTCCCGCTCTCAGATTTTACATAGCGATGAAATTTAAAATCACAAAATTTTGCCGGAATGCGGTTTTGGTCGTAGGAATGCTTGTTTGGTTGTGGGGATGCCTGTATGGTCTGGGGGAACACATTCTTGCGAAGAAACTTCTAATATCCTATCTTTTTCTTGCTCTCTATCTTGGTTTACCAGTCGATTCTCTGTACCCATTTTGAGGGATCACATTCCTGCACACAAGAATGATGTTTGACCACGCGGGAACACCTGTTAACTTTTGTAAGCCATAATGCATAAACTAATCATCTCAAAATCTGTGCCATCATTCCTGCAATGTAGGCTTGCCTATTTACTTTTGCAGGAACATTTTTTGTCCAGGCGGGATTGCATGTTGACCTTTTTGTAAGTCGTAAGGCAACTGCTAAGAATCTCAAAATTTATGTTGTCATTCCCGCAATGCAGGATTGCTTGTTGATTGTGTAGGAACGTGATTTGACCAAGCAGAAACATGGCCATAGGTATTGCTTTCATTTCAGCATTTATTGTTTTCTATCATTTTTTTATGTCTGACAGTCCTGCGAGATCGCTGGTATAGTTTACGGGAACATGATTTTCTATTGGCGGGAATGCAGGTTAAAATTTTTAAACAAAATTAACTCTCTTTTTTTTGGTGCACTAAAAAGAACATTGTATGCCTACACAACACCTCATTTTTTTGATTTGGGTTTAAAACAAACAAAGGCTAAAATGAACAATCAAATACATCTCTTTTTGGTGCTTAAAATCTATCAAAACTTAATCTTGAATGCTTAAGGGATAATCAATCAATGCAATGAAACCATTTCAATTTGGGGCTTAAAAAGATTGAAATAAAGTCTTGAATGCTAAAGGGAGTAACACTTTTTCTTGTTTTTGCAAAGCAATTTCTATTTTCGAGCATTGTCATTTACTTTTCAAAGAACTTTGCATGTTAAGAAAATGAGTTTTTGATGTTCTAGGATAGCAAACACTTAGTCTAAAACTAGGTTCAATTTGGAAATGAATACTTCTTGGCATGTTTGAAGGAGTGTTTTTCAACACTTCCTTAGAGATTTTTCATTTTTGCAAAAACCTTGTTAATTAAGTGATGCAAGAATAATTAACTTGTATTTGTATTCTCTCCCCTCACCTTTGTGGAACTTGGGTGAAGAGAAAGATCAAGTTCAATCAGTTTTTCTTCTAGTGAGGCCTGTCTAGAGAGAAGCACTTCCTCTTTAGAGAATGACCTCAAACTGGTAATTCCTTGATCGGTATATAAATAAGGTGCTGAGAAAACTCTCACCTTATCCCCTCAAGCTCAGGCGAGCCATGTTGATGGTAGCCTGAGGTAGGTGAATATCCCTATGATTTTGGCATGGTCAACTAGACTCTTAAGTGAGTCATACATGTACAAACTGATTGGGGGGACGCCACAGATGTTACTAGAAGCCATTAATCAAAAGCCCACCTGATATACTTTTGAAAGTATCATAATCTTTAAGCAAAGACCGATCCAAGTGGTTTCCTAGCTCGCTTGAAGATTACTCGCCATATGTATTCCTCTTTTGGGGTACCAAGTTGTGGGGAAAGGTTGTGATACTAGCTTGTCTTATAGGTTGAAATTGCTTGTGCGTGTTCTCAAAGTCACAAAACTAGTGAAAACATTTGTTCAAACATACATAAATCAAAGTTACAAATTTCTTTGCCAAATAGATCATCTACTTGTTCTCCCACAAGATTGCTTTGTCTCTTGTGGGACTGTTTGTCAACTATCCTAAAAGTGAAGTCAAGTTTTTTCAGAACCAAGCCAAGGTATACTTATCATAGTCACTTCCTATCTTGATCTATTCCGAGATCTAGAAAGCAGAGATATTTTGAATCTATGACTGAACCAGTAAAGCACAAGAAAGCTAAGTTACCAACACCCCGTGTCTATCGAGAGAAGAAGGTTGCTGAAAGAAATCTCAAGGATCACCAACCCATTGTCGCTACAACCCGAGAAGAAGAAAAGTACCAAGCTAGATTGGATAACATAGAGTACAATGCAAGAATCAAACAATTTGCCTTTCAAATCTGAGTTGATCATCATTTTGTCAAACTAGAGAGTGAAGACTAGTAGGCACAATCTCCACCCTTCTCCAAAACTGTGAAATTGTCTCAACATCCTTGCATCTTAGACAGTCCCATAAGTGCATTTACATCATCCTCTTAAGAAGCATCATTTAGCATCATCCCCTATCAAAATCCCAAATCATTATCCTAGATCCACATTACATCCAAGGACTCACCTTGAGTTACCTCAACCTTATCTTATGAATCAGAATCTTAAGCTACACCCATTTGACTAAGCATTGTCTAGGGTAGCCAGTACTTGCTCTTGTGGACCTCATCATCTCAATCCAAAGATTGGTTCACGCTAGTAAGGATCCTATCGTCCAAAGATCACAAGTCTATCCAAGGATGACAATCCACATATTTTTTATCCTGCATCAGGAAAGGTAGCCCATCTCAACCCTCATTACATCACCAAAGAAACCTCTCATCACCCATGATCCTACACCTAGGTCATCACCAACCTCATCTAGGTCTAAAATCTTCATCCCAAGCATCTCTTTTGATACATCTGCATTCTCCCTCATCTTAGGACTTTCCATTTTCATGCCTGTTGAGACGCAATCAAAGAAAAGGAAAGGAATGGATCCCAACCAAGCCACTAGTTTAGCAGACCCAAACGACCCCATGGGTACGATGGTAATGTATGATCCCCAAGCACCGACGGTTTAGAATGTGTGGGAAGATCCCAATGAGACACCTACCACCAAATCCATATAAGCTTTCATGTGTCTTCCAAGACACATGCAGATGGTAAGCACGATCATCGCACAAAACCGCCTTGCCATCTTGGCAAACTATGCTTAGGAGGGTACTCCCATTCCACCACATTTACGCACTTTTGACATGAAACCCCACCACATCTCCACCAACACTGACCCCTTTGTCATCCAAAAAATCCATGATATGACCATGCAAGTGTCCCATATAGCTTCAGTCCTCTCCCATCTCTTGCAACATGACACAACAGTTCCCACCATCCAAAGCACCCCCCAAACCGCACCTCTCTCCATTATGGGTCCACCACCCCACCTACTTCTACACAAGTAGTCACATAAACACAAGTATCCACACAAGAACCACCCCCCTTACGCAAGCTGCTACACAGGTGATGCCTACGCCTATTGTAATCCAGGCCCCTACTTCAACACCCCATCCACAAGGAGCAACACAAGCCACTCCACCTACATCTACCCAGTCTGTTCCACAATCCCAAGCCACACAAGTTCCCCCTCTCGTGTTTGTTGCTGGCACGCAGGCCTAAGAAGTCACCTTCATGATAGGAATGCCACCCATGACATCCCAAAATCCTTCACTTGCATCACAAAATCCCACTTTCCCGGCTGCATTTGCAGCAACCCCTGCATCACAGCCCCCAACAGGGCTTGGCACCTCTTGGAGCCTCATCCAAGCACAAATGAATGCCATGGGCATACCTACGCATGGATAAATCTATCAGATAACTCTACCAAATAGCCATCAACAACAAACCTTCCCACAAGTAGCGCAACAACCAACCCCATCTTCATTTGCTGCACCTCTGCCCACATTCACCAACTATCTATCTATGTTGCCAATCGCTCAAAAAACTACTCCCTACAATCGCAACAACTCAGCTCAACCCATCCCACTAACTCCCTCACGCAACCACCTATAGTGTACACTCAGGCTACTATGCCCTCTCTCAAAAATGTAGGTATGCACCCCTCTTATGTCAGCCCAGTTCATCACCAGTCCCAATAACAACCATTCTACCAACTCCCCTCGCAACAATAGTACTTCCCAGTGCTGCAAACCAATCCTCTCATCCCACAGCAGCAAGCCATGCCATATCCCACCCAACAATACATCACCCAACAAGCTAACCAAAATCCATTTTAGATGACCTTTTCAACTGGGCAATCCCCATACCCAAGCTCACCATATCCTCCACATATCCCCCCATATTCACCCGCACCATCAAATCAATTCTCAATGGGAGTACCCACCCCATCACCTATCAAATCAAAATGGGAGGAATTAAAGAACGCCCTCAAAGAACTCTAGCCAGGCATAGGGAGAAAAGCCTTCAAGTTTGAAGAAGTATGTCCATACCCTTTCAATAGATCAATCACAACACTTCCCTTCCCTAAAATTTTTGAGATGCCCAAGTTTGATAAGTATCAAGGGAAAGGAGACCTAGTCAGCCACGTCAAGGAGTTATACATGGCCTGCCAAGAGGTGGCATACAATGACATATACCTCCTGCGCCTTTTCCCCAATAGTTTGGGAGGGGCCACCCTTGAGTGGTTCTATAAAATACCGTATGGGTCTATCTCCACATTTGTGGAACTCTCAAAAAAATTTATGGCCCAATATGCCCATAACATTGAGAATGAGCTCTCCTTGTTAGACCTATGCAATACTAAGAAAAAGGGAGGCAAAACTCTAGCCGACTACCTGCAACGATGGCAAAATCTCACTAAGAGATTGTCATACCAACCACTAGAGAAGCACCTTACCAAGATATTCATTGATAACTTGCATCAGAAGTTATCCCATTTCATGAGAATGAATTGTATTCAAACTTACCAAGATATAAAAGGGAAAGGAATGGACATCAAATGAGGTCTTTTGGACGAAGGTGTCATCAAACACTACAAGGAAAGCTCCCAAGACATACCTAACAATGATCGATCTCACTACTAGAACAAGAACAAGAATGTGGTCACAGACGGAGCCATTAACACCAGGAACGTCCAAGTTGTAGTCGATCCCAATCCCCCTCCCCCAACATACCAATAGCAAGCACCCATGTATCAGCAGCAAACACCCCCCTACCAATAACCACCTTGTCAACCACCCGCCAATCAAGCCAACGCCATATCTTTAGGCCAAGGAAAAAACAAGCCCCATGTTCAGAACAATCAGAAGTGCACATTTACACCCCTCAGAGAACCCTTGGATGTTATCTTCTGTCGCATGGCTAGTGCCAACCTAATTGTATATCTGCAAACTCAGCCCTTTGATGAGTCAACACCCAAGCCGGCCTGGTATAAGAATAATGAGTACTGCGACTATCACCGTGTTAAGGGACACACCACTATGCATGAAACTCAAGCACTATGTCCAGGACCTCATAGATAGAAAGGAGATCACAATCGACGCCCCTTCCCAAACATCGCCTAATGCCAACCTGCAAATTTATCAAAATGTGTTTCCTAAACACAATGCTGGAAAGAATCAAGCTAATGCTAACCCTCTCGCAGACCAAGGTAAGGGTAAACAAGGTGACCAAAGTGATGGGAAAGATTATACCGCCTACATCAACTATGATAAATTTGTTGGTTGCATTTCCTAGGTCGAACGCATTGTGAATGTGATCCATGTCAAAGGTGCCGACAATAAATGTGTTGTTATTGTATCATCTTAAAATGGAATCACTTCCATGATAAGAGCATTTAGCCCTCTGAGTGAGTGGTTTGGGTCATGTCAAGCACCTTGAATCAACTCTTTTCTCGGATTAGACTTGTTCTCCTCATTTTGCTTCTATTTATCCCTAATTTCAGTATATTTTTGCATTTCTTGGCATTCTAGGCTGGGGTTTTGAGGTTTTTGACCTCAAGGTCAAGGTCAACCTTGAGGGTCAAAGTTGACCTTGACCCTGACCTAGATCAAGGTTGACCTCAACCTTGACCTAGGGCAAAGTTGACTTCGTCCCTGACCCCCAGTCCAGATTTCAAATTCCCATGATTTCCAGGTGTTGGGTTTCAGAGATATTTGTTTTCCCACCTCCGGGTCGGCCATTTCAGGTTTTCGAATGGTAAATCCTTAAATTGAATTTAATGTGGGTCCATTTCTAGAGGTTAAGGTTAATTGGGATTTAATTCTCTAATATCAACCTTCTCTAGAGGTTTGTGCCCTAGTTCACTATAAAAGGAGGCCTTCCTCTCTCATTTTCATATTTCCTCTCTCAAGCTCTCAAGGTGATCAAGAAAGCATTCATTCAAGAAATCTTCCATTCAAGCAATCATCCTCTTTTCCATTCAAGTTCTCCATTAAAGATCAAGGATTCAAGCATTCAAGCCTTTGAAGGGATTTGGTTCAAGCATTCAAGATTCATCATTCAAACCCTAGATCTAGCCATCATGGTGGTGTGATCTTCCCTCAAGATCATTTGTTCATCTTCTAGATTCATTCATTCTTCCCTCAAGGTGGATTCCAAGCATACAATCATGGAGGTTTGATTTACATTTATTAATGTTATGTCCAAGCTTTTATATTAACATACTTGATTATATTTCAAATACAATTGCATATCTATTGAATGTCATAACTTCATTGTTAGATCTACTTCTACTACTTGCTAGCATTCTCCATTTCAATTTCAATATTAAGGTTGATTCCAAACTAGGGTTTGACCAAGGCAAACTCCTCAAACAAACAACAAAAAACCTCTTTTTCTTGTAGGTACAGGTGTGGAATTTCAGATCTAAGAGTAGATTTGGATACCCTTTTCGGTGAACTTTTGAGATCTATGAACAAGGTCAAAATCGACCTTCAAATAAAGAATGTAGCCTTTGACCTTTTATGAGGGTCAAAGGCTACTTGCCGTAAAAAAAAAAAGATTTCTAGGTTTTCTTCATCTCGGCATTTCTAGTCCAAAATAGGTTACAGAATTGCCTGAAAGTACACATAGACATCAAAAATTGCCATTTTCTAGATTTGCCCTATTTTGAGGTTAGTATTTGTATTTCAATTATTTCAGATTTCAAGCATAATTCTCCATAGGGAAATATCAAGTTTTTCTCTCTCTTTCATATTCTCCATAGATTGATTTGATTGTGCATTAACCTTTTGGTTCATCAAATTGGATCTCTCCTTTGGGAATTTGGATTTAGGAGTGGATCTTATATTTCCCATATTTCCCCCATACATTACATTAAATAGGTGTGATTCCATTTTACACTTATTCAGTTACTACCCGCAGAGGTCGAATATCTGTTGCCAGTGCAAATGTCACAATTGTCCCCAATGCACAATTAAACCTCCTGGAACACCTTGGGAACACACCTGCACAAATCTCCATCCTCGACCTCCTTCGCACATCCCCCCTTCATCAGGAAATTCTTAACAGCACCCTCCAAGAAACCTGTGTCCCTGCGGACATCAACACCATTCAATTCAAGAACTTTGTAGGGCACTTACCCACGATGTCCACCCTCTCTTTCCAGCCATCTGACATGCCATCCATTGAACCAAATCACAATCTCCCACTCTGCATCACCGTCATGATTAATGACTTCGCCATAAAAAGGGTCATGATAGATAATGGTTCAGCCCTAAATCTTTGTACGTTAAGATTTGTCCAGTAGATTGGCCTCACAGAAGCAGACATCTCCCACGAGGTGATCACCATCAAGGCCTATGATAACCTAGAGCGTACCTTCAAAGGTACTATTTTGTTGTCGATCAATATTGGTCATGTCACCCAGGACACCATATGCCAAGTTGTTGATCTTGACCTCCCCTACAACATCCTCCTTAGTCATCCATGGATCCACTCCATCCAAGCAGTCCCCTCACCTATCATCAGTGCATCAAATTCTCATATCAAGGCACTAAAATAACCATCCACATAGATCCCCAACCTTTTACATATTGTCATGTGATTGAAGCCTCATTTCCCCACTCCACTCATTGTCCTAGAATCGATATTGGCATGTTTGTCGCCAATTCTTCCCAATCCCATTGCAATCCATAAATAATTGTGGCCTCCACCCTCTCATCCATCAAGATCAACAAAAAAGGTTGTGGAGAATACAACTTACCGATGCCTTCACAGTAGGGGCTCTTCCCCTGGACCCACACACTCAAGGACGACTGTGCCATCAAACCAAGGCACCTCAGGAAGGCCCCAAGATCAAAACTATAGGCTCACCTGCTTCTGTCTCCAATGGAATTTTGAATGGCCAGGAGTTGGTGTCCGATATTAATCAATGGTTGTACAAAGATCCCCCACCTCTAGATACTGATTTCCTCAGGTATTTCAAAAACAAATATCCCATACCGTACAAATGGGCCACTGAACAATGGGGTTATCAAGGAGGTCATCTAGGACCTAACGAAGTGGGAATGAAGGACCCCATGGAGGCGTCTAAAAATTCACTAAATCGAGGCCTCAGCTTTGATCCCCCTCACCTGCACATACGAGGACCTGATGTCATGACTAGGGGCACCAATTCGCCCAATGTAACCCTTTTGAATATCCAAGATGAACTTGTCGAAGTCGGAGACATTTTGGAAGAGGAGGAAAACTGGTCCTACGATGATATCTTTGACGATGAAACCTTCTTGGGCAATTCAATCCTTCACCAACTCACCATCAATCTCATTGACCTCCCCCTCATTCACCTCAACCTCATAGACTAGGACCAACCAAGTGTGGTACATATCGATGAGTTCTAAAGTGAGGAAGCGCTCCTAAGATTCATGGGTGCCACATATCAACAATCAGAATGGGGGCAGGAATCAACCGAAGTGTATCAGCTCAACCCAAAGGGATACTTTGGGGAAGAGGAAGTCTCCAGCCGCAAAAATAAAAATAAAAAATAAAATAAGGAATCCTCATGTGAAAACCCCTCTGGGACACATCTTGATTCGAAAATAGTAAAAATAAAGGGCGTATCCTATAGTGAAAACCTCTCTAAGGCGCTAGAGGATGGAAACTTGCATCTTCCTCCTATCTAAGATTACTGGCTGGAATAGTCATCCATAGTCATCGAGGAGACCAAACCAGTCAACTTGGGCACATAAGAATCCCAAGGATCACTTATATTGCTGCATCTCTAACTGAGGAAGAAGAGTCGACCCTCGTGGCTCTCCTTTGGGATTCGATCATAAATTTTGCATGGTTGTATGCTTACATGCCCAGACTCGACCCAAATCTCATTGTCCATCATCTGGCAGTAGATCCTGATGCCAAGCTAGTCAAGCAGAAGCTAAGAAGAATGCATCCAAAAGTGGCCTTGTTAGTAAAAGTGGAACTTGAGAAGCTTCTCCATGCCAAGATCATCAGAGCCATTGATTATTTAGACTAGATCTCCAACATGGTACCCATCGTCAAACCTTCAGGTGACATAAGAATCTGCATTGACTTCTGAGACCTTGACAAGGCATGTTTGAAGGATGATTTCCCACTCCCCAACATAACATGATCGTCGATCTCACTGCAGGTCATGAGAGGTTGTCACTAATGGACGACTTCTTTGGATACAATCAGATTAGAATATTTGAAGCAAACCAACATAAGACAACTTTTACCATGCCATGGGGCACATTTTGTTATAACATGATGCCATTTGGGCTCAAGAATGCATGAGCTACTTATCAAAGAGCAATGATCACAATCTTCCATGACATGATCCATAAAATTCTGGAATACTATGTAGATGACATCTTAGCAAAATCTAGAACACGGTCCAAACACCTTGATGTCCTTGAGAGTGTGTTCGACCGCCTATAATAGTATGGTCTGAGATTGAACCCAAAGAAATGTGTTTTCAATGTTACGTCTGGGAAGCTGTTAGGGTTTATCATCTCCAGATGAGGCATAGAGATCGATCACAAGAAGGTAAAGGCCATCATGGAAATGCCTCCTCCCAGAACACTCAGGTAGTTAAGGAGCCTGCAAGGAAAGTTGCAATCAGTTCAGAGATTCATCTCCCAGCTAGTAGATAAGTGCCAGCCATTCACACACATGTTGTGAAAGGACACAACCTTCAAGTGGGACCCCATCTGTCAGTTCAGTTTCAAGAACCTCAAAGAGTACCTAGTAAATTCACCTATTCTTGTACCGCCAATGCCAGGAAATCCCCTCATTTTGTATATATCTGCCACTACCACAGTGCTAGGGGCACTCCTAGCCTAGCTCGATGACGATGGAAAAGAGAGGGTCATTTACTATTTCAATCATACATTGGTTGGCTATGAGTTGGACTACTCCCCGATGGAAAAAGCTTGCTTGGCAATGGTCTTTTCCACTCAAAATATTTGCCACTATATGCTCAGTCACATGGTAAAGCTAATCTCAAAGGTCAACCCTCTCAAATACTTACTTTCAAGGACCACTCTCACATGCAAGATGAATGGCAAAGTGGGTAATGCTTCTTAGCAAATTTGACATCCAATACATCCATCGAAAAGCCATCAAGGGACAAGTTATTGCATATCAGCTTGCGAAAGGTCCCTTAATTGATGCATACCCTCTAGTAATGGAATTTCCAGATGAGCACCTTTGTATGGTCGAGGAACAGCCCCAATGGAAGTTATATTTTGACGGCTCGTATACATCACATGGATCGGGGGTAGGGATACTATTTGTAACTCCCCAAGGTGACTACATCCTAAAATCATTCAAATTAGGATTCATGTGCACAAACAACATTTTAGAATATGAAGCCCTCATCGTGGGTCTCAGAATAGCTATCCATTGGAATATCATAGAACTACAAGTATTCAAGGATTCCTAATTAATCATCAAACAGGTCCTCAATGAGTTTCAGACAAAAGACGACAAGCTATTACCCTACAAGGAGCTTGTGGATAAGCCCAAAGAACACTTTGTTAGCATATAGTTCACGCAAGTACCAAGACTTCAAAATAGGGCAGTTGACACAATGGCCACCATCGGGTCACTATTGGAAATCCCCCGTGATGCTGCACAATATGAGTTTTTAGTTGAGTAGTTACACACGCCTACTTACGAGAATGCTGACTCTGAAATGGTATGCATCTTGGTTGGTCCTCAGTCCCCGTGGTACCATGACATTCACACTTATCTAAAGAATGGTATCATATCCCCTCACCTCACAAACACCCAATGCCAGAACCTCATTTGCAGAGCATCCCGCTACACTCTTGTAGCCAACACCCTATATTGTTGTGGGTATCATAATGTCCTTTCCCAATGTTTAGACTCGAACGAGGCCACCTTGGCTTTATAAGAGGTTCACACTAGCATTTGTGGTGCCCACATGAGCAGCATCATCCTTGCCAAGCAACTGCTTAGAGTTGGGTATTATTGGCCAATAATGGAGCATGACACCTGCGAGTTTATAAAGAAGTTCCTACAGTGTCAATAACATGCCAATTTGATTCATGCACCAGTGCAAGCCCTACAACCCGTTGCACCTCCGTGGCCCTTTTCATTTTGAGGTTTCCACCTTGTTCGCATGATCACACCCCATTCCTCTGATGGACACAAGTACATCATAACAGCTACTGAATACTTCACGAAGTGGGTTGAGGCAATCCCACTCAACCTAACCACAGGTGTCCAAATATCCAAATTCATCCTCTACCACATCATTTGCCGCATCAGCATTCCCTCCACCATCTTCACAGATCATGACACTCCATTCAAAAACCAGCATGTCAAAGGACTCCGTGACCAATTCCACATCCACCAACGCTTTTCTAGCTCATATTTTCCACAAGGAAATGGTCAAGCTGAGGAAACTAACAAAACCATGCTAAAAATCCTACAAAAAGTTGTCAATGATTCTGACCATGACTGACATCTCCAAATTAATCTCACCCTCTGGGCCTATTGCACCTCATTTCGTACCTCCACAAGAACCACTCCATACTCATTGGTATATGGTGTTGAAGTTGTTCTACCAATCAAGGTCAAAATCCCTTCATTACGCATGTCCATGAAGAACTACATCACAGATGAAGACTACCACGTGACGTGCCTTACCCAATTGGACTTGCTAGATGAAAAGAGGCAACAGGCCTATGATCACTTGATCATGTACCAAAACCATCACGAGAGGAGCTTCAACAAAAAGGTGCACCCCTGAGAGTTCCAAGTGGGAGACCTGGTCCTAAAAGAAAACTAGAAAGTACAAGCTAACCATGAAAAGAAAGGGAAGTTTGATCCCAACTGGTTGGGTCCCTATGTGGTGACAGGTTGCTTCGGCTCTAGAGCGTATAAATTATCTACACCTGAAGGTGAGCCCCTTAATGATCCCATTAATATCATACATCTAAAGCAGTTCTGGGCTTGAACCATGAAAATGATCTTGAAAAAATCATAAAAATCATAAAAAGTCCTAAAAAAATCATAAAAATTATAAAATGTCCTGAAAAACTCATCATCGTGATGAAAACCTGGCAAACAGGCGCCTTGATGAATCAAAAAAATGAAAAAAGTAAAGAGAAATAATCATCCAATGGTGAAAACTTGTCAATTAAAGCACCTTGGACAAGTATGTTGGTGAAAACCTGGCAAATAGGCACCATGCATAGTGGACCGTATCATTATCTATCAAACTCTCATTCCCCCCCCATCAAAATCCATTTGCTATCACTTGACATCCCATTTCACCCATCCCTTGTTCCCCAGGTGTCATCCCCATTTCACCAGCAAATGAGTCCTACTATCCTGCTTCCTAAGCTTCTGTAAATATCTGTTGTATATAGTGTCTCTAGTTTGTACATATCATCTTGTCCTTCCCAGCAATACCTCTGATCGCAAAGCATGGCCCACAATGACCACAATATCAGCAATATCTCCTCAGCAAACACCCCGTATCACTATGATTCTCCAAAGGTTTTTTGTTTGCCCATCAACAATTCCAAATGCAGTCAAAACTGACCAACCAGGTCCTTGTAGGATGAATCCTTCCTCCATGTCTGACCTAATCACAACATCCATAATTGGTCAATCTCTTTTCGCAAAGGACATCTTTTGGTCTTATCACTTGGTTTTCATGATTGTTTTCTTGGATTTTTCAGTTGATTTTGAGGTCTTAGTTGACTATTCTCCACAAGGTCGTCATGATCCTTTATATCATGGTGCACTGCGATGAGAGGAGTTTTTCTGGGGTAAGGTTTTTTTGCAATCTTTTGTTGCTGCCTATGAGTCCATCGGACATGACCCTTGCACGGTTCACTTGTGATCTTTTAGATTACTTGGTGCACTTGGGAAATGTTGTTTGTTTGTGGGTTCCCCCACATCGTTTCCATCATGTTTTCCTCTTTGTACATGTGTGATGCTGCGGCAACCCTTGTGTGTCTTTTTCACGTCAGTCTTATGCAATGCTAGCAACATGACCTCAAGTTCTTAGTAACTTTGGTTAGTCCCTTTTGTTGCTATATCAAACTAAGTGCTCAAACTACATGGTGGTGTTCCCCTTCAGAATACCCGTGCTAAAGCTTCACTAAACATCCTCCCTATCCAATCCCAACAATAATCCTCAAAGCAAATTTCCCCCAAAAAATCATCTTCCCCACATCCCATTTTCACCCATCTTGCCCCCATTAACACCTCGGCATGATGCAAACTTATCCACCTCCCCCACTTCACGTTCTTAGCCCATAGATTGTGATTGTGCAAAATCCCCCTTGTTCGTCATCCCCTCCCCACCATCCCCTTCCTCCCTTAGTGAGGGTGCAGTCAGGCAGTGATATGTTGTGCCACCCCATCCTTACACCTCACCTTTCGACCTCCCATCTACATCCATATGTCCCCTACACCTTCCTACATACATCTCATTTCATACCACTATCCTAGGTTGCATTGTCTCATCTCATTTCACTACCAGGCATCTTACATCCCATCCTAAGTCCATTTTCATCCTGCATTGTTAATTCATTTCATATCATTTCTCATCTTGCATTGTTAGTACAGTGTTTGTAGGTGCATTTCACTTTGCATCCCATTAGTCATTTTTCATCTTAAGATTTCATGTTAACACTGCATTATTTTCATTTTAGATTCATTTTAATCTTGCATTGTTAGGGTTCATTTTAGGTTCATTCATATCTTTCATTCATCTATTTTTAGATTCATTTTAATCTCACATTGTTAGGGTTCATTTTAGGTTCGTTCATATCTTTAATTTCATCCATTTTTAGATTCATTTTAAATCTTGCATTGTTAGGATTCATTTTAGGTTCATTCGTATCGTTCATTAAGTCATTTTAGGTTCATTTGTTATATTGCATTGTTAAGTCATCTTTCATCTTGCATTGTTGAGCATATTAAAACATCCACAAGAGCGTATTTCATCATAACATACATACATCATACATCAAAAACATTTACATCACATCCTGCATCCACAAATTGTCAAAACATGCATCTCATATAAAACACATCTTAACACATATCACCTCACGCACCTCGCATCCTGCATCATACACATGTTAGTCTCACAACATATAGAAAATCACATCACATCCCGCATCATCCATGTCAGAATATCATATGCATCCATACATTCATACATTATACATCATATGCCACCCAACTCATCATATATATAAATCACCGCAAAGAATAAAGTACATGTCCCAACCCAAAGAATGAAAGAATAAATGTCTATCTCAAAATCCATGTCCATTAGAGTACTGATATACATATACATAGGGACTATGCCCTTCATCAATAAATGATTACAAATACAAATCAGAACCGCAACATATCACTGCCTATCTGCCTCTCCTGAGGGAGGTTTCATATCAAAATCCCCATCCAAGGGGTCCACCTATGCTGGGACATGTAAAATTGTCGGCCTGCCCACTGTGCCCTGTATACTTGTGTTTTGCACCTCTGCGGACACCCGTACAATCCTTATGTCCATCTCCATCCTTGTCCCTATCCTGGATACCTCAACATCCACCATCTGTATCGAGCCGCCGATCGACTGCTGCCAACTCTGTGAGTGGCTCGACCGATGACTCCCTTGCCCTATTTGCTGTGAGGTACCAATCATGGGCATACTGCCCCTGTCCTCCAGCTACCACTAGCCCCTGAGCCTGAACCTCCACTAGCCCCTGACCCTATGACCAATGGATGCCTTAGATGCCTATAATGTTGAACTCGCTCTAGAGGCATTGTTGCGTGATACATCCCCCTGTACGAACCAATTTGTTCACTCATCCTCATCAGCTCTCTCTAGAGGCTAGATACCTCCCCTGACCACTCCTGAGATCCCTGGGTGGTAATGTCCCTCTCCCCCTATAGCTGGTCCCACTCCGACCGTAGACCATCCCTCTCTACTCTCAGCATGTCCCTCTCCACCACTAGCACATCCCTCTCCCTCTATAGATGCTCTCTCTCCTCAATAGTCAGCAGACCCTCCTGTATGGATTACACTAAGCACACTATCAGGCTGTCTCTCAGCTATCAAACCATCCCTCTCCCTGCCAATCCATCTCTCTCCCCTCTCAAGTTGTCCCTCTCCCCCTATACATCTCGAAGCATCTAACTCGTCTAATCATATGCTGCTTGCAGTGAGGCCAGGCACCCTACTGTATCATCTCCCCCTCCTCTAGATGGTCCTGCGCTTGCCGCTGGTGGAACCATCCCGATCTCCCTACTGCTCTCGGAGGCTGGAACCACCTGTCGTATGTTGGTGTGGTCCCTAGATCTACTATCTGACCAACCTAATCCCATTGAAATGGTTGCATGGCCTGATACTCGGCTAGTAATCCTGTCCTGTCCTAGGCTGGCCCGAACTTTGACACCCTCTCTCGAGTCGCCTGCTAATACCATCGAGCAGGCCTTGGTACATCCTATCTAAAACCAAACTATCAGGAGGCCATGTCTTTCTTGTACTACTCCATAATGTACTCCCATTGGCCTATCAAAAAGGTTGGCAATGCAGTATATGGTAGCTCCCGCGCATCCTCTGCCCAGACTGCGAGACCTAAATATGGTCACCATGTGATCCCATCTCGGATCCCATGCAATGTCTCTGTCTAGAAATCTATGTCTCTGCCACCCTAGTAGGTCACCAGGTCCCCCCAGCTATACACTGTCAGCTCCTCCTCCTATCTACCTACTTGGCCTAGGGGCCGCAACACTGCTATGTGCTCCCAAGCCCACACCTGTAAGAGCGAGGAAAATCCAAAGCTCCCCCCCATCGTCGTCATCTCATGATAGATGCTTTGATGAAGATCCCTATACATCTTCGCTAACATCAGCGTCCCCTAGGCTGTTGGGACCCCTGTGTCAACAATGCACACAATCCCAAGAATCAGTGCAAGTGTCACACTTCTCTTGTTCGTGTCTAGGGTAATATACCTCGACACCAGTTCGCACACATAAAAGTCAACTCGCCGTGTTGTTGGTGCTGCTGTCACATGCTTGGCCAAAGCTAACTGCCCATGTCGCAGGATAGGTACTACACCCAGCCCTAGTAATGGGGTCACTACCTCTACCTGTGTATAAGTTCCTGCTACCATTGGAGCACCTCAAATCAGTAAGAGAATCCCACTTGAAATTAAATAAAATATTTAATTCTAAAACCCATACTAATCCTACTTAATTAGCTAATAACCCATGCCTAGCTAATCTAACCCTCCACTCATTCTCTCTCCTCCCATCACATCCTCCTAAACCCCCACTTACCCTCAAATCCAAACCTAATCACCCCTTAAACATTTGCACAATCATAATCCAAGGATTAAGAAATGCTAAGCCAACCCAAGTCAACCCTGATGTCACATCACCACATCCTCCAATGCCAAAACATGAAAGCTCTTACACATCTCTTACACAGTCTTACGCATTTTTCCCCTCTCACACCTCCCAAAATGGTCACATTTCTCAAGGATTTGGCGTCTCCTCTCATCCTCCCTCATTGTGACATGTCACAATGCTATGCATTTTAGAAAGCACAATCCATGTGCTCTCTCTTGGATGCATCTCAACCCTTCCTCAAGTTTGCATCTTGATCGTCCATTCATCCTCCATTTGCCTTTAAATTGAACCTCCTTCTCCTTCATTTTCATCCATCTCTTATGCAAAGTTATAATGCTAGTTTGAGAGCCTAAAAACTACCAAGCTACCATTATAATGCCATGAGCATTAGCATTTGAGCACACATATCTCCATCATTTGGACAACATCTATTCAACAATGAAGGTTTGCATTGCTTTTGGGTTTTTAGTTTAAGCTTTCTTTGGTCTAATCTTAAGTGTTTATCTAGCTTGTTTTGTTGAATGTTTAGCTTGCTTTGCATTCCTTAACACTACATTTTAGGTACTTACACATGGAAAAACCAAAAACATGTCTACTTAGCAAGAAAACTATAATATAGGTCACAAGCACTGAACTAGGATCCCTACAAAACCAATGTCAATTTCCTACAAAAATATTATTGTTTTCTTGCAACTTACGCGAACCTTGTTTAACTAGAGATAAAATATATTAGGAAAAAAAACATAAATAGGAAAAATAATAAATGTTAGAATTGGGTGAAAGATGGAGAGGATAGACACAAAAAATGAAGGTCCTACATCACAATGTAGACACCAATTCGATATCCACATGTACTAAATCAAATGGCTAGTGCTAAATTACAAATTGAAATGTAAAATCCACACAACTCAAAATTTAGATTAGTGGCTAGGGAGGTGGTTCCCATTGAGCACACCGAAATGAAAACAAGGAAAAGGATAAAGACATAACTAGATAAAAATAAATTAAAGCCATAGTTTTACCTAGCATTTTTCCTTCTCATCTTGTGCACTTGATTTTCTCCTTTTGTCATTGTAGTTGGGTGGAATGTGATTACTCAAACTAGTAACATGATGTTAAGATGAAGATAGATTAAATGGAATGGAAAACATGTAGTTAAAATATGAGGACAATATCAAAATGATATCCAAGGCCTCAATTTATAGATTTTCAACAAATAAAATCAATGGCCAAGATGTGATGATAATTAGATGGCTAAGATTGATTAAGAGAGATGACATAAATTGATGGCTTAGCCTTGTGACAAGTGTCACAAGGAGAAGGGAGGTGTAAGAGGCACATGGGGAAGCTCATGAAAGAGACCTATCTATGACATGTGTAAGAGGTACAATAGCTAAGATAACCTTTAATGCTCACACATGTGAGCAATAGGAGGAAAGGGACACTTGTCGCATGATAATATGTCCCTATCTTGACCCACATGGATTGATTCAATGGAAAATATTTAATGGATAAGGATTAAGGGTGATGTATAATCAAATAATAGGGAAAATAGTAATTATAGCATTGTAAATTGTAACCTTGTATAATTTAAATCATATTTTGGGCCCTTTCTTTAGTGTGTGGTCTCCTAGCTCTTACTCATGCCTATTTCTTGTTAAATTTTTGAAAATATGATGTCATATTTCCACATGGTGATTAGAATGGTTTCCTTGGAATCAATAAACTTTATCTCCAATTGCATTACCCTCAATTGTCAGGCCAATGACACCAAGTACACCCTTGAACCTCCAATTTGGTCCCAAATTCAAACATGTCAGTGTCAAGTTCCTACCTATTGCTCTTCAGTCTCGGTGTCTCGATATGACCATTGGAAGTCAACTTAATTTTTAAAAATACCTTCATAACCCTATATAAGATCATTGTTTAAAATCATTATCATATCTTGTATTCTTAATTCAACATCAAGAATAAGCATTCAACTTCAACCACTTGAGGTGAAATTTCACCCCATCATATTCTTTAGATCTAAGCATTGTAGCAAGTTAAAATAACCTTCATGCAAGCATGTATTTATGATTGATATTATTTTATGTCAATTAATGTTATTGCATCAACACTTGTGATCACATTTAAAGAGCATTGCACCAACAAGGTTAATATTCAAGTATATCAATTTAAGATCTAGCCTTTGTTGTATTATGAAACACTTTCAATTCAAGTACATTTCAATTCATTTTCATGGTTAATTCCAAAATTAAGGTTTAACATAGGCAAATCCCACCAACACAAAATTTTCCTTTCTTTTCATGTCTAGACAATAGGACCAAGAGGCACATATTTGGAATCAGGCAGATCAGATGTAGACCTATAGATTGGACTTATGTAGATCTGAAAAATATGGGTCTATGTCACTTCAAGCGACTTAGTCCCAGACATTTTTGATAAAAATTTTGAGGAAGGTTTTGCACAACATATTGATTCTTGAAACACTAGTTTCATCCACATCCAACATTATTGGGTTGACATTGCCCCAAACAACATTGACCTCCTGATTTCAACCCAAATTTCATGAACATGCTTATTTTTGTCTCTTCTTTCTAGATATCTAAACCTATTTTGCATGCTAGTTCTCTAGTTTGTTGTGTATGTCAAAACCATCAATTTCTCATATTTGGCCTTGGATCTAGCATCCTACTCATACCCTTTTGTAGTATCATTTTAAACTCAACTAAGGAGTGTTTAATTAATTTTGTGTCCAATCCTTTGAGCCAAGTGGATCCACTCTCCTCAATGTAATAAATGGAAATTGGTCTAGTTGGATAAAGTAGCTAACCCATTTTCCACTATTACAGTAATGAAGATTAATTAGCCTAGATCACTCAATTAACTATGTACTGATTAATTGATTTAGTTGGGATTTGTGGATAAGGTTACAAATAATTGAATAAATATAAATTTATTTAATTAAGGATAAGAGATAAAGATAAAATATGAATTCAATAAATAACAAATATTTATATTTAATGGAAAAGATGAGACAAAGTCAAGTGTGGTCGAGTATGGATGAATTTAGGTGTCTATATTAGGACTTGACTATTTGATGTTTGCATCTACTTTATGTGCTATAAAGATTTATTTGGAAAGTGATTTTAAGATTCCTACCTTTGAGGATTTTATATGTTACTCGACAAGGAGAAATCTATGCTCTTTGAAATAGGCACCTTGTAGTCTTTGAAGTCATAACCTTTGATGACAACAAATAAGAAGACATCTAGTGGCAAATAGACAAAACAATAATAGCCTAGCCAAAGAATAACACACAAAAATAATCCACATAAACATCCAAAAACCACAAAATTTCCTCTCCTAGAGGAAATCATCCAAGAAAGAGAAGCTCGAGTGTACATATTGCAAGAAAATAGGCATACAAAATAACAATTATAATTAGGAAAAAATAATAAGTTGAAGTATCTTCTAATGAGGAACCAAATAAAATTGCCTTCAACTTTGTAAAGATGTTCATAACATTCTTATACACAAAGAATAAAAGGGCAAAACACTTGTTGTAGTTGTATATTTTGAGTTAAGGAGATAGATCCTCGATTTTAGTTTTTCACATCATATGGTTTCATTGCATATTTTGTTCTCTTAATTCAAGACTTATTGTACACTATATATCTTGATGGGTAATGAAACATATATATGTTCTCATGGGAGAGTATCTATTGACTAAGATAATGACCATTTATTGATGTTTTTAAAATTCTATAATTGTCAACCAGTCTTGTTCTATCTATAAAATCACAAACTCTGGGATAGGGAAAAGTATTGAATTTACACTAGAGGATTTACATAATATATAAATATGTGTAGTTGGTGAGCTAAATGATTGTCTAGATTGTACACGTCACATTTTCACCTAATTTTCACACTTAGGAATCTAGTTTGGATATTTTAAGAGCATAAAATAGTCATTTTAACCTTGGTATTCTTCCATTGATTAGGGTTTTAAAGGAAGGAATCAACATTCCTCTTCTTTATATCTCACTTCTTTAGAGTTTTATATTACTTCAGATGGGGTTTTTGCGTTTCTTTGTAGTAGGATAGTATTAATTGTCTTCCAAAGATAACTTCTTGATATAAGATCTTAATATATCTTGTAGCTTTGTTTCATGATCTCTATCTTCCAAATTAGGAAACCCTTGAGGACAAGTGTATCCTCTTGATGATATTTAAAATATAATTATTGTCTCATTATCTATAGATCTTGTCCCACATCTAATTTCACTAGGTTTGGATTTTAACCTTCTTTAATTAGCCTTGAGGTACATGTTTTGATTGTGACACCTCTTGATAATGAGATGACAATATTTGAGAACTTTGCAAATACAACATAAATTCTTATCTTTATTCCTACACATTTCTTTTTTGAATGGGGATATATCTTACATACATAATTGTATTTAATTTTATAAGGGAATAAATGTTGTTTAATGTTAATGGATCACCTTCACTATTAAGTGTCAAACATCTACATCAATACAAAATACCATATTTTGAGGGGGGTTGTATTGTCTCTCTTTATTTACTTTTTCCTTTATTTGGGGTAAGCTTTTTTCCTACAAGTTTTTTACTTCTCATTTTTTAGGGGTGCGATTTTGTATATGGGTTCTTAATATGACTATAAATTCTTTAGTGTTTATCCCATCTATCTCTTCTATCCTCGCAATAAATGTTTATATGGTGATTTTTTGGAACATATTTTTTTTTGGGTATTAGGTTATTACTTTACTGTATATTTGTACCTAATATAGGATACCAACTTATGGATGTTGTTAGCACATTTATTTTTTGTATTTAGTTAGTTAGTTTATTACATGTTTGCATCTAGGATAGGCTAAGCTTACTTAGGTATGCTACATTTGTATTATACATGTTATACTTAACTTGTTTGGTGAAGTTGTACTACACATATATGAGGGCCTCTCCTTTATCTTACACTAATTGTACATTCACATCTCTTAGTGTTGTATCCTATGTACCCACTTCATATACCCTTGTAAATAATTACTTGTAACCTCATTTGTATATTTATGTCCTTTAATTTGGAGTAGAATTATTCACTTGATTTGTATCTCTCGTGCACTTTCTTTAAATATCCTTTGTCTCATGTGGCTATCTCCACAACCTAAACTTACAATCTAAACATTGATAAATGACACAATTTTATGTTAAGTCAATTTCTCTGCCCTATATTTTTGTCCCCCCCTACAAATATTCTTGTTATCTACTCCATCTTTATGATTATACATTTGACTTGTCCATATGTTTTTACATCTATACTTTTTTTTCATCAGTAAAATTGTTCATATTATATTGATTTCCAAAAAAGGATTCTTACATATATATGTATAGTGGATTTTTCCATCTATATTCACATCTTCTACCTAGCCCTGATAGCTCCCTTTATATGAAACTTGAATAATTATTTACCTCCATTTCCTTATAAACATCAAAATTTATAATCTCTCTCTCTCTCTCTATATATATATATATATATATACACTACTTTATTCAACCTATTTATCACTATTTACAATATGTTCAAGATTAAAAAGTTTACAAAATATAAGCAAACCTCATTCTCTCATGAGTCTCTTTTTCTACACTTTCTAATAATCATCTTTCTTGAACCTCTACTTCCTCTTCTTCACCACTTCATCCTTTTTGGTCCCTATATCAAGCTCCACTTCTAGCTCTTTCATGTACTCTTTTATGTTAAATTAGCCTACTTGATCTTGGGCTATTTTGCTCCCTTTATTAGGGGTTTCACTTTATAATAGAAAGGGGTGCAAGGACAAATTGAATTATACTCCATGCCTTGAATCCTTTTCCAGTGATGGAGATAACAATGAATGCCCCCAACCCATAACACCATTCCCCTTTTAGACAAGGATTCACAATCCACCATGAATTCTCCTAACTACACAATTCTAAACACTAAGCTAGGAACATCAATGCAATGTTTGCATTTGTTTAATACTTGTATTCCGCTTCTAGAAACTCATTGCCCAATAACATCTTCACCATCTGTAAAAATAGGGGTTCATTGATACTAAAAACATTCTTCAACCTATCATTAGTTATTTCACCCCAAAATGCTAATTGTTGTTTCTTATTCCTCAATGAGAAGTTAGCTTGCTGATATCCTTCTTCACAGACCACAAATCCTTCTATTCCAATGACCCATGAACCTCCTTCTATGTTTGCCACCTACATTGCCTTCAAATGCTACTGTACTTTGCCTCCCTTGTAATCTCCTACTTCGCTCTGGAATTTTCCTGGTCATCTTTCACTTGTTGAGAATGACAATGTTTCTCTACTTTTTTACTTCTATTCATTATCCTCTCCACCATGAACGATAATGCAATGATCAAAATGCATTCTTCCCACTTTTTAGTAAACTTTGCATGTTTCCATCCACCTTGTCTTACATACTGCAATCAATATTGAGCTTTTATTTGGCTCAAATCCTCATGCCCTACAACTTAGACATCCCACCAAACTTTTGAAAAATCCTCCCATACCAATTCATTATTACCTTGAACTATTTCATTGCCTAATTTGCAATTACATTTGCCACCTTATTGTCTGTTCAATAGGTGTGAGATAATTTGAAATCTTTCAATAGAGACAGTTTAGCTTTTCTAACTTGATAAATTTATTGATTTTACATCCCTACAATTCACCATTAAGGTCCGTTTGGGTGTTGGAATACCAAATGCTGGATATAGCCAATTCTAGAAGATGTTGCAATTCTGGAAGATACAAATCCTGAAAATGATTTTTGGAATATGGGCTGACCTGTTTGGTTCACCCGAAAGATGACTGAGAAGATGCACAAGGAATTTTAATTCTTTATTTTAATTTCTTTGAATATGGTGTGTATATGTCTATATATATACACACATACATGTGTGTATATATACACATATATACATGTGTATATGTGTATACATGTGTGTATATACACATATGCACACATGTGTATATATACACACATACACACATGTGTATGTGTATACACATATATATATACACATACACATGTGTATATATACACACACACACATGTACATACATATACACATATATACACATACATGTGTGTATATAGACACATGTATACACATATACACACAAATACACACATGTATGTGTATATATACACACACATTTATGTATGTATATACACATATACACATGTGTGCATATATACATATACATGTGTATATATACACATATGTATGTCTACACACATGTATATATACACATGTATATATACATCCTTATATCAAGATAATATACATCCTTATAGTCACGGATCCCACAAAATATTAAATTTAGTTTATAAAAATTGGAATTGGAATTCGAAATTCCAATTCCACCTATTTGAGTGGAAGATGCAAATGCCCATTTTGGGGCAAAATTGGAATTTCAAAATTCCAATTCCAATTCCAATTTTTTGGATGGACAAAAACATGGAATTGACATTATCTAGAATTAGATAGTGCCAATTCCAGTCTAATTCTAGCCCCCAAACGAGCCCTTAGTGATGATATTTATGATAATTTGTGAATCATTCTCTAAATGGAATTTTTCAATTTTCATGTTGCTCGCAATATCTATGACAATCAGAGCTCCTTGTGCCTCTACTTCATTGTTGGTCCGATCCTCTAATTTCTGAGCTCCCAAAGCCATTATATTGCCCAACCAATCTTGAACAACCTCTAGGTCCTGGATTTCCTTTGGATGCACCATCAAAATTTATTTAGATCCACCCTTACTTTGGTGTAATCCACTGTACATTCTTACCCCTACTAGAGGATGGATTGACCCATGACTTCTCATTAACAAGAGGGGTTTACACATCTGTACTTGCAAATATCTCCATCAATGCATTATCCAATGTTATTTGATATGTGAACTGGACTTGCATATTTCAAATTTGACTTACTTTACATATTTACTCTTCCTACCTATGGTTAACTAAGCATAAATTTGTGTGATATGTTATTATGTCCTCGTATTTAAAGGGATTAAATACATTCATCATAGACATGATGATATAAGAGTTATATTCCTATATCATTTATATTACACACTTCAATTGGTACACTACAAGATATTGAATTTTCTACAAACATTCTACGAGTATTTGCATGTCTACAAATGATTGCTTTTGATTATTTGTACACGTTTTTGAAGGTTAACCTAGGAGAACTTATTCCCATATGACATACTGACAACCCCATAAATATATTTATAAATACCCCCAATCCATTAAATGTCAAATGACATAAAGAAATCAAAAGCAATCAAGAGAATTGAGGAACACAAATTTATTGCATATATAGTATAGAATTGTAATTATGGAACAAGTTTGATAATTATATTCATTCTTACATAAAATCATAAAAAATGTTTTGATGATAAATTATGAAGTGTGAATGAAAACATTGATACTAAAAATACTTACACAATCGAATTCGAAAACACACTGATTAACTTATAGATTTTAAAGATCTACTCAATCTAAAATTTTTAATCCCAACACATTTATTAATTTCCCTATTCCTTATTTTGAAAGGATCTACATTAATCTTTACATCTTTATCAATTATAAGGCAAAATATGTTTGTTTTGTATTAATCTTTTCCCCCACTCGATCATTCCAAATTGTTCATTTAAAAGCATAATTGCATAAGATTAGCCTAGGCTCGGCTTTTAAGTCTATCTTGCTTTACAGTATTTTGAAAAAAGCCATCAAGGAATATTAGCGCCCAAGGGGGTCGTCGTACATCTATTAAAAGCAGATCCTTGGCACTAGGTGGAGTCTCGTTGACGCGCCAGCCCCTGAAACCTACCCTTCAACTCGCCCAAATCGTCACTAGTTAATCTTGCAAGGTTTTATTAAATTTGACGCCCGCTTCACCTGCCCCGCTGTGAGATCGTTTCTCTGTAAATCAATTTTATTCAGTTTCTGTTGTGCAACAGGATCACACCCCGCCCAGGTATGGAATTCTTCTATTTCGGTGCTCTTTTTCTCTCAATTTTAAATCTATATGTCTTACTTTATTTGTTTTCAATGCTGCAAGAGGCTTTGAATGCCAAAAACAAATTGCAAAAACAGAAGCATACAAGACGACAGAAAAACAACCTTTTAAGCTGAAATTCCTATTATAATTTCAGATCAGTGAATCATGTTGCTACACTAGTTGAATTATGGAGTGGCAAGGCAGGGTTCATTGTGGAGAATTCCAGGCCTACAAGATTTGAACAATTTGCTAAGTATATGGAGAGACATCTTCTTGCGCTTTTCCAAAGCAGGGTCCCGTATTCCAAATTGGCATGTGATTGTGATTTAGAAGGCAAACTTTACCGTTTATTTACCAAGGGGTACATATGTAAATTCCAGGGCTACAAAATTGAAGAGTTTACTAAACAAACGGAAGGAAATCTTCTTGCAGTCTTCCAAAGCAGGGTCATCCATATGCCAAATTAACATCTGATTATGACTTAAAATACACACTTTACGCTTTATTTACCAAGGGATTTTTCTTATTGGGTTCGTGCATTGTGCTTGGACAGGAAAATAAACTTGCACTTCAAATTATGATGTTCGGATAAGAAGGGAGTGTTTCGAATTGAGGCTCAATTGAAGAACCGACCCCCAACATTAGCTCGTGTATTGATCGGTAAACTTTCAAATGTCTGGTGTTCAATAAGGAAGAAATTATGAACATCGTTAAGGGAGTTGCAGGCTTACTCCGGAAGCCTTCAGTTGCTCAGGTGGGAGAAAGTCACGTGGCTGCACAAGTAGAAGACTTGTCAAAACCACCATGGCCAGAAATACAATTCGGGTACTTCTTTTCTCGAATCACAGCACTTTGGTTTTTCAATCACGAGCATCTTGAAGGAGTCATATTTCTTTGTGTTTAAACTTTAGGGAATTTGTTGTTTTTGCTTCATCCTCTACATTAATATTAGTTTTAGGATATTTTTTTGGTGTTGAAATTTGAATGTGAAGAAATAGTTATTTGAATTGTTTTAGCTTTTTTATAAGCAATACCTTCATTGCCCTTGTTAAGATACTAAGATCAGATGTGATATATATTTAATTCTATTTTTCTATCAGACTGTGTACTTGAAATATATATATTATTCTGTATATATAAATCTGCACTTGGAAGAACACTACTTTTAAAAAAATTTCCGTGTCTTCCAAATGCAGATTTCTCTGAATATAAATATCCAAATAAGAGAACATGTCTCATGGAGAGACATGCCTCTATGAATAGACATGTCTCTACATGAGACATGTCCTTTAACTGCTGCAGGAGATACCATTTCATAACACATGTTAGAGGTGCTGTTTAATACGAAAGGTTATTGCAGATTATGATATGGGTTACAATATGTAATACGTATTGTAACACATATGTGTTACGATACGTAATCGTATCGTAACACGTGTGTTACGATGCCTCTTATTGTAACACATATATGTGTTACGATGCCTCTTATACAAGCCGCACGATAAGTATCGTGATCTCCAATGATATATACATATATATATATATATATATATATATATATATATATATATATATATATATATATATATATATATATATATCAATCAGTCGATAACTCAATCAATATTTTTATGTATTATTATCATTATCATATTCATATATATATATATATACATTTAATCATTTTCCAGAGATGATTCCAATTGATTAATTTACTGACCGACGCTATAACATTAACACTCTCTCTTAGCTAGGGAAGATGTTTATGAAAAGATTCATGCACAATATGAATAAATATTACGTAAATGTAAGATTGGAAATGATATTATCTCATAATATCAGGAGTAATGGCCTACTAATATCAAATCCATGATATTCACTAAGTACTCAGAGTAATGGCCTGCTAACATCAAGTCTCATGTTCACCAAGTATTCATAAGGGTTATAAAGATATTATCTTATAATATCAAGAGTAATGGCCTGCTACTATCAAGTCCATGATATTCACAAAGTACTCAGAGTAATGGCCTGCTAACATCAAGTCTCATGATGTTCACCAAGTACTCATATCTCTAATGGAAGTATATAAAGTATGTGCACCTTCCATAGAGACATCATCATCATGATCTGCTTAGATATGATATCCATCATGATGAGGACAAGTTATTGTAAGATCGCCACCTTCCAATAATTGTCAGATATACACATGCAATCATTAAAAGTCGTCACTTCTTCACGATGGACACAAATCACATATATATATATATATATATATATATATATATATATATATATATATATATATATATTCATGAAATAACACTCATGATAACAAATAAATATTTGATTAGTACAATGATCAAATATACTGAGACTCATTCTCAGAAATTACAATCATACCAAGTTTACCTCTGAAGTATTCTACCTTAATCTTCACAAGAGGTTTGGTGAGTATATCTGCTGTCTGTTCATCTGTACTAACATATTTCAGTTCCATCACGTTCTTTTCTACCATGTCTCTAATGTAGTGATAAGGTATCTCAATATGTTTGGACCTATTAAGAAACACTAGATTCAAGGATAGTTTAATGCAATTCTGATTGTCACAATGAATAATGGTGGGCTTTAGTGATTTTATGAATAGTCCAACTAGAATTTTTCTCAACCTAACTACTTCTCGTGCTCCCATTGATGCTGCAATATATTCTGCTTTAGTGGAACTTTGAGCTACAAAGGATTGTTTTCTGCTGAACCAAGAAATCATGGCTGATCCTAAACTGAAGCAACATCCAAGAGTGCTTTTCCGATCCACAATACTTCCGGCCCTAATCTGAATCAATGTATCCATGCAAGTTCAGGTCCACATCTTTATATCTCAACCCATATCTAATTGTGCCTCAAAGATATCTTAGGATGTGCTTAGCTGCTACTAGGTGTATTTGCTTTTGTTCACTCATGAACTGACTAAGTGCATTCACTACATAGCAAATATCAGGCCTAGTGTTTACTAAGTACATCAAGCACCCAATTATCTGTCTGTATAGGGTAGAATCTGCAAGCTTCGAGTCATTAGCTGCTTCCTTTAGTTTGAGTAGGTTGGTCTCCATTGGAGTAGACATGGGCTTGCAGTCCATCATTCCGAATCTCTTGAGGATGTCCACAATATACTTTCCTTGATTTAGAAATATGTTATTTTCATGTTGCCAAACTTCCAATCTGAGAAAGTAATGAAGAATTCCCAAGTCTTTCATATCTAATTCGGATGCTAGGTGTTGTTTGCATTTGATGACGAGGTGCTCTTCTCTTGTGATTAATAAATCATCAACATAAAGAATCAGAATCAACATGTCTCCATCTAATATTTTGAAATAGAGATTTGGGTCTGCATCATTTGGAGAAGTTGAGTTTTGATAGATAATGGTCGATCCTTTCATACCAAGCTCTAGGAGCTTGTTTGAGACCATATAATGCTTTCTTTAGTTTGCAGACATGACACTGTTTATTGTGAACTATGAATCCTTCAGGTTGCTCTAGGTATACTTCTTCAATGACTCCATTCAGGAAAGTAGTCTTTACATCCATTTGATGGATTTTCCAACCCTTAGATGCAGCAATAGCAATTACAATTCTGATAGAGGTATACTTGGCTACTGGAGCAAATGTTTCTTCATAGTCGATGCCTTCTTTCTGAGAGAAACCTTTAGCAACAAACCTTGCCTTGCATTTTTCTACACTTCCATCTGTTGCATGTTTGATTTTGAATAACCATTTGGAGGAAACCACTGATTTATTTTTGGGCCTGGGTACAATATCCCAGACATCATTTTCAATGATAGAATTGTATTCTTCTATCATGGCATCCTTCCAAGTAAGATGTTGAAGAGCTTTCTCAACATTAGAAGGCTCTGAGTTTATTAATTCACTCGTTAGTGCAACATATCTAGAAAATCTGTTGGGTCTTTTGCTTTCTCTGGATGTACTGGAAGGAGCTGCATATCTTCCTGCTTCTTCAATCATCTTCCTAGCCCATAGAGGTCTTTTCTTGTTTGTTTTGATCTCTTTAGCAGTATCTATGTGATCACTGAAATCATTGTCCTCAGTGATCTCTTGTATCTCCCTCTGAATATCAAGAGAGAGATCTTCTTGACTATCATCATTCATTTCATTTTCATCTTTGGATCTTTTCAATGCAATATCTTCCTCGAAGATCACATCTCTGCTTAGTTCAATGTTTCTTTGTCTTGGAATGTAAATTATATATGCCTTGGATGTTTCACTATATCCAACTAGAATACCTTTCTTCCCAGAAGGTTCTAATTTGGTTCTTTTCTCCTTAGGAATATGAATGTAGACTGGACATTCAAATATCCTAAGATGGCTTATTTTTGGTTTAGTTCCAGTGAATACTTCTTCACGAGTCTTGTTTTCTAAATGAGAATGAGGACATCTATTTTGAATGTAGATGACAACATTAGAAGCTTTTGCCCAAAGGTGAGTTTCTAGGTTTTGATCATGCATCATAGCTTTGGCACATTCAACAATAGTTATGTTCTTTCTTTCTGCAACTCCGTTTTGTTGAGGGTTGTAAGGAATAGTGTACTCCCTCTTAATCCCAATAGTTTTAGAAAAGTTTTGGAAGGCTTCTGAAGTGTATTCCTTCCCATTGTCTGTTCTTAGTGTTTTAATACTCTTTCCAGATACATTTTCTACTAGAGCTTTAAATTCTTTAAACTTTAAGAGAATTTTTTTAGAATCTTTACACTTAAGAAAATATATCCATGTTTTCCTAGAGTGGTCATCTACAAAGATAATGTAATATAGGAATCCTCCAATGAAGGGAACAAATATAGGTCCACACAAATCATAGTGAATAACTTCTAATACATTTTTAGATTTACTTTCACTATTGTGAAAAGTGCTTTTGATATTCTTCCCTAATGCACAACCTTTGCAGGTCCCTACATGTTCAGTTTTGAGTTTTGGTAGACCGGTGACCATCTTCTCTAAACTAGGTAAACCACGAAAGTGGAAATGCCCTAGTCTTCTATGCCAAATTTGATTCTCATTAGATGATTCATGAATTAGGGCTTGAGAAGAAGTGCATAATTTATAAAGACATCCTTGTCTTATACCAATAGCGTGAGCATTTTTAATGCTAGAGTTCTTGGGCCAAGCTAATACTTTTCCTTCCATAAATGTGATCCTGTATCCCTTGTCTTCAAGAGCTGAGATAGAAACTAAGTTTCTTTTGAGCCCAAGTACAAATAGTATTCTTGTGAATTGGAGTGAGACAATAGATTTGAGTTGAATGGTACATGACCCAATTCCTTTTACTAGATAGTCTGTATCATCTCCAATAGTTACTTCCTCATCAGAAGTTTCCTCAATGGAATCTAGGTGATCTCAGAATCCTGTTAAGTGCCTGGAGGCCCCATTGTCTATCACCCAGGTGTTCATGTTGTTTGTGACTTGACTAGATAAGGCAGAGTAAAATACAAGTTTCTTTGAATTTGTATCCATATTTTTAACCTCAGCGAAAGAAGCTTGGGATTTTGTTCTATCAAGGCACTTCATCGCAAGATGACCATATTTGTCAAATCTAAAGCATTGTACTTTAGATAGGTCTCTCGTTTTCTTGGATGAATGTTTCCCGTTGGTGTTTTTACCCCATTTTCTTTTTATTAAACTTCTTTCCTCTTGTGTGAGTTTGAGTGTGTAGGATTTGAATTTCATCTTTTGGAGCATTTGCAACGATCCCTCTGGATATAAACCTTGACTCTTCTTGAATGCAATCTGTTTTCAACCTTTCGAATTTGGGGAGTTTAGGTCGAGCACTGATGCCTTGAATAAATGATTCCCAAGAGATAGGCAGTCCGTTTAGGGCTATCATTGATAATTCCTTACTATCATAAGCATGACCAATTGCAGAGAATTGATTTCTCAAATCAGTTATTCTCATAAAGTATGAAGTAATAGTCTCTCCTTGGTTCATCTTCATTTGACTGAGTTGATTTTTGAGAGTAAGGACTCTACTAGAGTTGTTTATCTCGAACATTTCTTCAAGAGCTTTGAACATGGTATATGCTGAATCTAGTCTGATAATTATAGGCATTGGATGATCCTTCACTCCATCTACTAGCAATTTCATTGCTTTTGTATTATTCTTTTTGTTACAAGCAGTGGTTGCCGTTGCACCAAAAGATCGACTTGTTAATGTCTGATACAACCACTAGACTTATAGAAGACACAGGAGGTGGTTAAACCATGTCACGAATCCCGAGGGGAGCTCTGACCATTTTTCCAACAATCTCCCCCTCAGCGTTACCTGAGGGGATTCGAACCTGTGACCAAGCTTTGATACCACTTGTTACAAGTAGTGGTTGTTGTTGCACCAAAAGATCTACTTGTTAATGTTCGATACAACCACTAGACTTATAGAAGACATAGGAGGTGGTTAAACCATGTCACGAATTCTGAGGGGAGCGTTGACCATTTTTCCAACAATTTTCCCATTGAATCTTTTCATCTTTCTCGTTTTGTTCAGGTTCCTTTTCTTTCACCACTATGATTAATTCGTTCTCTTTCAATGTTAGTAACATTCGAAATTTTCAAGCTATGAAATAAAAATATCCTTAAGAACATCCACAAATAAGACATCAAGACCTAAATCAATAAGAACATCCACAAATAAGAATATCATGATGTGCGATTATACAAGGAGGTTGACCATGAACATAAGAACATTGAATAATGTACCACAAGGAACCACAAACCATGAATCTTCACCGCAATCCAGATCTCTCCACCCTGACTGTTAGAACAAGAAACTAATATAGAACAGGACCCAAAATGTGAAACATTGATCACATAAGGAATATAAGGATGTGCGATCCAAGATATAGGTCCACACGAGTTCCAACAACTACGATCCATGACCGCACACGTTAAAACCCAACGATCACAAACCGCATGATAGATCCCTAAGATCGGTCCAAACAGGAAATAAACACGTTACCCACAGCAATTGAATGAATCCAAACTCAAACAACCCCGAACCAAAAGAGATGCGATCATAGGAAACTTCTCCCAGATGTGTCCTAAACATCATAGTACAATCACACACACCAACTCCAACACAGGATCGAAAGCCAACTCAATCATTCAAACTGGAAAATAAGATCAAAATACAAAACATCTTTTTGGTTGATGCAAGATTGCCAACTACCCTAGGATGCTCTTGCATCAGACACCCTAGGTGAGAAAAAGATGTTCCTTGAGAAGAAATCATGAACATCTGATGGGATTTAGAACATATATCCCATACTTATTCTTGATCCACGTATCCTCTTGTCCTACAACCAAGACTGTCTTCCTTCTACCCATTTTCTGATTCTGCTCTGCACTCTTCTCCAATAGTAATTGATCTCTACCATCCTCTTTCTTCTTTTGCTCACTCAGTGCAGCTTTGTTGCAATCCTTAAGCCACCTTTGCTCACCATCTGTACTTCACTGAACCACATCACCATTAGACCTTCCGATGAGATTCTTTTTTAATCTAGTATCATCTGTACCTTGCTGTCGAATACTTACAAGTGTCATCATCTGTTGCACTGCCATAGCCAAAGATGTCATCTGCACCTTAATCTTTGCAAGTTCCTCAGAGATATCCTTCTCCTTAACTTTCTCCTTCAAGTTTTCATTTTCCTTTATTCCACTCATAGGAATAGGTTCATCAATTCTCAGCTTCTCATGTCTGCCACTGTCAATTAGACAACATCTGACAACTCCACATCTACCATTCCCTTTTTCCTGCAAAGGTATCAATTTATACTCGGATCTTCCTTTCCTTACCACAGGTATTAGCATGACCATCAGACATAACATGCCTATCAAACTGCCAAGGTCTCCCAAGCAATACATGACAAGCATCCATGGGCAACACATCACATAATATCTCATCATAGTAAGTCCCAATCTTAAAACTAACTAGGCATTGCTCATCAATCCTAGCCTTAGATTCATCTTGCAACCAACTAACCTAATAAGGATTTGGATGTTTTCTCCTTTCCAACTTCAACTTACCAATCATTCTTTTGAAACAAAGTTATCAGAACTGCCACCATCGATGATAACATTACACACCTTATGCTTATATTTAGATTTGGTTCTGACAAATTCCTTCTTTGCACTAGTTTGTTAATACATGCATCAACTCTTCTATTGACAAGAACTTCACCTTCTTCAACAACATTCAATGTATTCCCCTCTGAAGTCGATGTAACCTCTCTATCCAAATGTGCAACCCTTCTTTTAGGACACTGAAAAGCCCTGTGACCTGTTTCACCACACTGAAAACAAGTACCTATAAATTCACCTTTTCCTCGTTGTCCACCATTGTAACCCTTAGTGGTTTGACTACTACTAAATCCCTCATCGGTTTGCTTAGGATTCTCCACCACATTACTCCCAGCAGTTGATACACTAGCCTTACCACCCTGGTTCCTGTTATTTTGCCTGCCTTCAAACCTCTTGTTCAACTTCTCTTCAATCCTTAATGCCATTTAATAAGCATCTCCAATTGTTGTCATTCGAACCGTAAGTAACTCCTCTTGAATACTAGGTCTCAAACCATAGATAAATTTAGCAACCTTTTCCTTGTCAACTTCGAAATGACCAGTCCTAATCATGATTTGATAGAACTCTTCAGTATATTCCTGTATTGATTTGTCATCCTGCTTTAATGCTTGCATCTTCTTGAACATTTTCAATTCATAATCTATTGGAATAAATTGTCTCTTTAACTTTTCAACCATCCGATCCCATTTAGTAATATTTTCTTTCCCTTTCTTATTTCTCTCCAATTGAACTTCTCTCCACCATATACTTGCATGACCCTTTAGCTTTGTCTTTGCAAATCGAACCCGATCAGGATCTTCCACTTCTTCATACACGAAGTATTCTTCTATCTCATTAATCCAATCAATCAATTCCTTTGGTCTAAGGCTACCAACAAATTTAGGAACTTCAACTTTAGGTCTCTTTCCAATCTTAGACATAGCTTTCAGAAATCTGGCCTCTTCTGGATCTCTGGCATCTTGTACAGCTTCTTCAAAGTGTTCTTCCTCAAATTCTTCATCACTATCTTGACCAACTTTTGATGCAGTTCTCCTTTGCAATTCATCTTGTAAAGCTTGCACTTGCCTCTGCAAAGCCCTAAAACCTTCATTGATGACTCCACGGACCCTTCTTGGAGGCATCTTCAATCTGAGGAATTCCGAGCGAAATCCTTTGCTATTGTGGGTCAGATCCACACTCTGCCACCCTACAACAAACCAATTCAGGATATTGCCACCGCAGAATCCAATTAATGCTCCAGTGACTGAAAATCCTCGCTCTAATACCACTTGATGCAGTCAAGACCGAAGAAGTCTCCAAAGGAGATGTCCAATCTTGTAGTAAGAGTCAACATAGCAGAAAATAAGAAAAGCACAACAAAGATATAACCAAATAACAACAAATTTATTATCAGGTAACATCAAATTACATCAAGCATGCCAGGTTGTTAGGCCTTCCTGGTTACAGCCATATACAATGAAAATAAGACTCAGATCCTAATTCCGATCTGTCTAACCTCAGAGCTATCCTCTCTCTTAACCCCCTAGTGCCTAAACAAGAACTACAACCCAACTTATAAACAAGATTGCCAACCACAAGTCGGCTTATCCGATCATCAATCCCAAGATAAAGAAAACAATTTACAAATATATAGGCCAGGACCTAAATCCATAAGAACATCCACAAATAAGAATATCATGATGCGCGATTATACAAGGAAGTCGGCCATGAACATAAGAACATCGAACAATGTACCACAAGCAACCGCAAACCATGAATCTTCACTGCAAGCCGGATCTCCCCACTCTGACTGTTAGAACAAGAAACCAATATAGAATGGGACCCAAAATGTGAAACACTGATCACATAAGGAACATAAGGATGTGCGATCCAAGATATAGGTCCACACGAGTTCCAACAACCACGATCCACGACCGCACACGTTAAAACCCAACGATCACAAACCGCATGATAAATCCCTAAGATCGGTCCAAACAGGAAATAAACACGTTACCCACAACCACTAAATGAATCCAAACTTGAACAACCCCGAACCAAAAGAGATGTGATCATAGGGAACTTCTCCCAGATAGGTCCTAAACATCACTGTACGATCACACACACCAACTCCAACATAGGATCGAAAGCCAACTCAATCATTCAAACCGGAAAATAGATCAAAGTACAAAACATTGTTCTGGTTGATGCAAGATTGCCAAGTACCCGAGGATGTTTCTGCATTAATCTTGTAAAGAACTAAACCCTTCACTCTAAGACCAAACACATCCAATTTTGGTATCATTTCATATGCTGAATTTTAGAGGATGGATAGTTGAAGTTGGAGAAGATATATACTAGCAAGAATCCTGCAAATATGTTGACCAAGGCAATAACTCTAGAGAAACTGATTTCTTGCTCAGTTTCTATTGGTCTTCAAGCTTGATCATAGTGGAAATGAGAACTAGTAAAGTCGAGGTGCGTCAATCCAGTGGGAGCTACAAGGGCAACAGTGTTGCTATCAGATTAGTCTCCAAGTGGGAGGTTTTTGGTATGTGGCAATTGATCATGAAAGTACTGCACACTCATCATGTGTCCTCGCCAGGGTTTAGGGTGATGGCCTATGAGGAATTTTTTTAAGGGTTAGGGTTTATTTTGTCAACCGACCTTGTAAACTGCCTCAAAAAGCTTGATAAATAAGCGATTGTGTGATGAGAAATCATTAGATTGTAATTTTTTCTTCGCTTGATAATAAAATAAGTGGATGGTTGTTTCTCTGGTGGATGTAGCCCATATTGGGTGAACCACATGTTATTGTATTTCTGTCTTCTCTTATTTCTGCATTATCTTAATATAGTTTATTGCCCATAATTGCTGAAACCCTAACACCCCCCACACACACACCCAAATTGATTGCTCACTTTCTTCCTCTTATGTTGCCACTTCCGCTTGCCATTTTGTTGCCTGTCTTTCTAAATCAGGCGTATCATTCTCAATTGTCAATGGTTTTGCATCATCAGCCAACCTAATTGGAAAATAGACCGATGTCATTGAGTTCAAGCTTCTTATGTGTGTCTTGCTCCTTTATCTTCTTTGTGCACAAATCAAGCGCTATTGAGTCAATGTGTTATGTTTTATTGTGTGGATGGTTTAAAAAACACTTTGATTGCACTCACAACTATAAGTACCATAGGGTTGAGACAAAATTAGCATGGCACGAGTTTGAAGATTTAGGTGTTGTTGCACCAAAATCTTCCCACGACAAATTTGCAAAGACATGTATAATTTAGTAAGGTTTTTTGTAGAATTAAAAGTTAAAGTAAACAATTAACTAAAATTAAACATATACGATTTTTTATTTTAGCTTTAGAGCGGCTCTTCTATGAATGCATAAAGGCAAAGAGGACAATTTCGCCTCAACCCACTTTAAATCCATAACTCATCATAAATGATGTATTGAAGGCTTTGATGTGGAACCGACGTCTCCATACATGTGTTGACGCTAGCCATCACCTCATCCAGTTTGAATGAATTGGAGAAGAAAAACATAGGATTCAACTTCAAATAATAGGCAGTTGCATGAATATGTTGGTGGAGTTGCTTGTTCCACCTTGTTGACATAAAGTTAGTTGTCATTGGCAAACATCAATCCCACTGGAACACCAGTACATCACACGGGTACTCATGATAGTGTAATAATTGTGAACCAGGTAGAATGAGCAAGTGAGCAGTGTACCTTAACCGGTCACGCTCATACCGGTCCAGGTTTTGTCCAACCGGTCTTGGCAACACACAGGGTGCAGATGATTAACCGGATACAAATCACACACCGGTTAAGTGCATGATAATCCAAACTGGATTATGCGGAGCGTTTTTCAGTTAAACTGGAGTTACTTTTTCAGTGGAATAGGAGTTAGCTTCATTTTTTGTGCGAGTGTTTCAAGGTAAACTAAAGATCAGTTTGCAAGCTTTTTGATGAAGAGCTTTGCATACATGATTTTTGGAGAGTTTATAGCTTGGCGGAACTGTTAGATGTATTTTTAACAAGATAATTTCTTAAAAATACAGGTCATAAGACATGAAAATGTTGTTGTTGAAAATCAAGAGCATAGAGCGAAAGAGAGTAGGAGAGCAGAATCTTCTGAGAGGAAATACAGTCACAAAAGGTGAAAGGGAGAGAAAGATTCAACAACCAAGCAAAGGAAAGGGTGAACAGGGATGATCTGAATCGACAGATATAGTGTCATCATAAGATCATTGCTTTAGTTGTGAAGCATATTTAAATCCCTCAATCAGGGTGAACCCTAACATGTTCTATTGTATAAATCCCTTTACCGGGTAACATCTTTGTTGGTGTTTTAAAGTCCTCTGATAAGGCGACTCCTAACAGGGTCAAGATCCTAATAGGTCTTCTATTAAATCCCTTAACCGGGTAGCACTCTCACCAGTGCTTTGTAAGCCTCTAACATGACAACTTTATGACTGCAGTAGTGGAGTTTCATGGGTTCTGTCCCACTGTGGTTTTTTCCTTCTAACCGAGGGTTTCCAAGTATAAATTTTGTGTTGACCTGTGCATTTAATTTTCTGTTTATGATTGTCATAATATTCTTTTGCTTTCTGTATTAACAAGAATATTTAATAAAGAGAAAAAGAATAGAAATTGAATTTACTGATTCACCCCCCCCCTCCTCAGTAACCGGTTAGGAACAACACACCTCTAATCAATAATTTTCTAGATGGGTTCATACTTGTTTTAATTGGAGCCATACAAATGCTAAATCACCTTTTTGGACTTGTCTGAGGCCTCATATAGATACGCTATGGGGTTTTTTATTTTCATCTACCGACCATAGAAGTTTAACCAACAGTTACGGCACCTAAAACTAGGGAGCATTTAAAAATCAAACCAAAAAATTAAACTAAATTAGAAATTTAAAGAAAAATTAAAAACAGCAAATTAAGAAATAAAAAATTGACTAAATCAATAACATCACAAAACTAAATTCTATATATTATAAAATTTGCATCAAAATACATGAGAATTTTTCTAATGTTGCATATCGAGTTTGCAGTCATCGCATGGTAATTTTTGGTTATGTATTCTAATGCTGTGCACGATCTCTCAGTTGCTGTCTAACAAGCTCTATTTTGTGGACAGTCCATAGTTGCTATGTAACAGGTTCTTATGTTTTCATGCAACATTTTTCAGTTGCTTCATAAAAAGTTTAATTGCCATGTAACAAGTCACTTTGGAAGATGCTGAAGTCCTTTATTTGTAGAAGTCATTCTTATGGACTTCAATAATGATGGTTTTTGGTTGAAGTTGTAGCTTCAAACACCCTTGTTTAAGGGTTGATGCTCAAATTGCTGTAAATATTTTTTATTTTTATGTACAAGGGAGTGGACCCTATTCAACAATAAATGTATATTTTTGTCATAAATCAATATATAATTTTTTTAAATTAAAAACACTACCTTGTGGATCATCTCCATGTTCTTGGCAATCTATCACAAAATAATCTTGGTGACCCTCTTTGCTTTGGCTGTACCACCATAAAGACTTATAACCGCCTTTTGCTCTTAAAAATGTGGTTAATGTTTTTCTATTTGGCTGTGATACTTTACAATGTAATGAAATTTGTTGCAAACTAAGTGATTCTTGTATGCATGAGCTCTTTGAGCGTGCTTCCTCATGAGATTCAAAACTCGTGTGGTTGTAGATGTATTTTGGATTTCCTCAAATCCTCAACTACATTTTTCACCCAATTATGTTTCCCTTTTCTCTAAAGGGAAATTCAATGTGGTGGGTAGAACAATAGCTCCAAAACAAAATCGGGTCTCTTTCCTCTAGAAGTTTACTATCCTACACAGATGCAACTTGCATTGTTTGTGACTTTCTAAACAATGTTTTCCACCCCTACCTCCATCACCACCTCTTCCAACAAGTTGCCTATGGTCTTGGCATTTTTTACTTCACTAGAGATTGCAATGGACTTGAAGAACGTTAACTGCCCTCTTGTATCCTTGAGGAAGTTGATTAAGGTTCAGTTCTTGCCATCTACACACGTCATATAAAATGTTGTAGCCCTTCTTTTTCGAAGTGATTTTTTTGTTCATTCACTAGGAGCTATGTATTATTGACTGCATCCTACAATATTGGCCCACTCAGTTTATAAAGGCTTGATATTTTTTTGTGTCATCAGATTTGAGAAGATAGAAAGCTACTTTTTTTAATCTTTTAATACTGAGAAAAATATTGTTGAATATTATCTTTATTTTTCACAAATAATATTGATGCAAATATATCACTTTTAATGCTCTGAATATGCTGATAACTTTTATGCAGGGAATCAACAATGCTGATATAAATCAAAACTACTTCTGATCTATTTTGTAGCCAAAATATAAATATGCAAGAGTAAGGGCAGACTATACCAGAGTCAAAGTATATGTCAAAGATCTAAGAGCAATCCTCAACCTTTTGTGATCTGCAAACTTATCAAATAATCAAAATATACTCTTGATAAGTATATATATTGAAACTTTGCGTTTATAGTATATATATATATATATATATATATTGATTCTATGATACTTGCCGAATGCTATTAATACAAATATGCTGTCAAAGAACAATATGTTGATGATCTTTTTATTGTTCTTTGCTGCGATGATCTTGAACTATTAATGATTTGCTGATATAGATAAATGTCACTTCTTCAATCGGCAACCTGTAAGTAATCCAATGGCAGATTAAACAAATGAAACATATATCAATATTGTTTAGTGTGTATGGAGATGTATGATCTTTTACTTGCACTGTATATATTTTTGTGTGTTCTTAGATCGTGCATCTCAAGAGCATATATAGAATGATGAGGAGGCATGCTTTCCAACAGGCATGCCGCCTCACAATGGGTTGCAACTTTTCATCACCGATAACCAATGTGTCAAGGCCTGATAACTATTGTTATCGTTAATATAAGACATCACGATTATGATGGAAGTTAATCACCATATAATGGTTACAATATTAATCGACACCAATAGTTGATGGAAGTTGATACCAAATCATGAATATAAGTTGACACCAATAGTCGATAGAAATTGACACCAAATAATGAATAGAAGTCGACACCAATAGTAGATTTATTTGGTGTTTGATCATTATCAGTTTTAATAAAGATGATCAAGTTTAATCTACTTGTCATGTGTGTGTGTGTATATATATATATATATATTGAGTAATAATACCATTATTAGTCAATATATATATGTACACATGATAATTGAATTGGTCTCATAGTTTACTCAATTTCTTGGTTTCATATGTCATGCATGAGTATACATGATAGTACTGACCATGATTTATAGTATAGTGTCATGCTCATGAATAAATGAATACATGTATGTATGGGTGTATGTGCATGTATCTAATGTCACATATACACATACATATGTTACTGAATTTCCCAAGCATACTATTGATCATGATGACTACTGTCATCGATATATCCAAGCATTTGTGCATCATACGTCTGAAGCTATATCCTTAACAATCTTGAACCTTTTATTTACCACGTTTAATGTGGTGACTAGTTGCTCCCAAGAAAGGCTTGTCACAACATTAAATGGAGCAAAAAAAACCTAGAACTATGGCTGTTCATGTTACAATGGTAATTGCATGATTTTATTCAAAGACTGCAATGTGCATATATAGGCAATTACATTGTTGATGTTTCCTAAAGAAACCAGCAAACATTGAAAACTAAATTAGAAACAAATCTAATCTACCTAAAAATTCATTATAGACCATATATATATATATATATATATATGGAAATATTATTCTAATACCCTCCTTTAATGGTCAATTTGTCAACTACACCAAGTTGCCCCTTAATTTTACAAACTTGTTTGGGCATAGAGACGTGCTGAGGATGTTTGCCTTTTGATCCTTAGTTGGAACATACGGCAACTACACTAATTCGTCTTCTACAAGCTTGCAGATGAAAGGACAATGAAGCTCAACGTGCTTGGTCTGCTTATGGAAGACATGATTTTTGGCAAGTTTGAGCACCCCTTGATTGTCACAATACAAGGGTGAAGGACTTGCTTGAGACATTTGCATGTCAAAAAGCATCCTTCGAAGCCAAATTGCCTCAGAAGCTGTTTTAATAGTTCTCTGATATCCTGCTTCAGTTGAGGAAAGAGCTACCACCTGTTGTTTCTTGCTAGTCCATGTGATTGCACCTGTGCCCAGACTGAAAACATACCTAGATGTAGACTTCTTGTCATTAACACGACCTGCCCAATTCGAGTCTGTGAAACTAATGAGTCTAGGATCTTTGCTTTTGCCATACAGAATGCCAAAGTCAGAAGTGCACATATCTCAGCACACGCTTTGCTGCAGCTTAGTGTTCAGCTCTAGGGGTTGTTAGGAAGTGAGGGATGTAGCTCACAAAAAAATTAAGGTTAGGTCTAGTGGCAGTGAGATAGATAAGACTGCCCAATAGTTTCCTGAATGCGGATTCATCCCCCATAGGTGAATCTGATTTGGCTAACAACTTCAGCCCTTTCTTTGTAGGTTTGGATGCAAGTTTGCAATATTGCATCCGAAACTTCTCTAGCAAACTCTTGACATACAACGGCTAAGAGATAAAGGTATTGCCATCCGTGTTCCAAACCTCAACACCTAAGCAATAATGCATAAGTCCCAAGTCTGTCATGCCAAAGGATTGGCACAAACTCTGTTTGATTTGCTCGATCAAAAGTGTTGAACTACTAGTAATGATAAGATCATCAACATAGATGACAAGGAGAAGAATATCACCACTAGTAGTTTTGACTTATAGATTGGAATCAGAAAGACTCCTTTGAAAGCCTTGATCGCAGAGGTACTTATCAATCTTTATGTACCAAGCTTGAGGAGCCTATTTTAGGCCATAGAGTGCCTTCACCAATCCGCATACCTGATGTTCTTTATCGACAACTTTGAAACCAAGAGGATGTGTCATATAGATTTCTTCCTACAACTCACCATTGAGGAATGCACTCTTGACAACCATTTGATGGACTTTCTATCCAAACTGGGCTGAAATGGCGAGGACAAGCTGAATGGTACTCATTTTGGCTATGGGAGCAAAAGTCTCATCATAATCAATGCCCTCTTTCTGTGAGAAGCTTCTAGCAACTAGTTGAGTCTTGTACTCATCAAGGGCTCCACTAATCTTATACTTAATGCGCCCATTTGCAACCAATGCACTTCTTCCCAAGTGAAAGATCAAACAGAACCCAAGTGTAGTTTTTTTTGAAGACTATGGTGTTCAACTTTCATAGCTTGTTCCCACTCAGGTGTACCTTTAGCCTCTGATTAAATTTGAGACTCATAAACACTGTGAATGTTGGCCATGAGAGCGAAATTAATTGTATTTTGCTACTTGCTCTTGTTTCTAGCTAATCTACCCTCAATGAACTCATCACCATGAAGATCACCTGTGGTCTTGGCCCACCACTTAGGCTAAAGAGTAGAAGTACCAACATCTGATCTAGGGATGGTTGGAACAGGGTCAACAAGATGTAGATCAACATCTTCTTCAGGAAATTCGGGTGGTGCAATTGATGCAGGAGCATCCTTGGATTGTTGGCAATCTTGCATCACCCAAAAAGATTTCCTTTTAGTTTGTTCTTGTTAGTCAGTTTCTATGCTTTTAGTGGTGTTCTTTGGACTTGGGTCATTTGCTGTTGCAAACCTCAACATATGTTTTGGACATCATCTTTGACTTATGTCTAGGTTCGCACCTCATTTGGATACTTTGTTGTGGAGTTATTATGGATTCTTGGTCAGTTCAGTGTGTTCAAGTTTTAATGGTTAGTTGGAGTTTTCCGATCTTGCGAAGCAATTTACCGATCACCGAATCTTTGTGGCTTATATCAAGGTGTTCCTTGATCTTTGGCCGACGTTTCTCTTGGATCACGCAACATTTTGACAACTTGGCATTGAGATCCTTATGATTTGGGTCCTGACCTATATTTTGGTATTATGTTTTCTTGTTCTTGGAAGATGTGATAGATCTGGGCCAACTTATGTGTTGCGAAGGCTCTATATATTGAGGCATTTGATCTTTGTTTAGGGTAGGTCTCAGTAGTTAGTATTTTAGAGGTTGGCATCCAGGGTGGATTTGGATATTGTGTTTGTAATCAAGCATGTATGCCGAAAGTTTGTAAGCGACATGTTGCTAACTAGTTTGATGTAAATCTTTGATTTTGTGATAATGCAAAGATCTGTTGTAGCATGTTGATTATCTATTCTTGTGTCCGGTGTTGATTGTTTTCACTGTGTGACTCGTGCTGCATGGTTTGGACCATCTCCATTGGGGAAACTCTTGCCATGACTACATCATTTGGTATCAGAGCAAGGTTGATGTTCTTGTGCTAGCAGATCTGAGTTCTTGAGCTTCCAAAGCCCTAGTTGAAATTTTTTTGGGGTGGTTGAGTGTAAATTTGGCCCACGATTGCAGAGGACTTGTGCAAGGGGATCGTAGAGGAATGCTTGTTGGTTGAGGACCTTGATTGAGTTGTTGAAGGCATCTTGAGGGTGAACAAATCATCGAGTTGGAGGCAGTCTGCAAGTGTGTTTGATAGATTGCTAAGGTAGAGGCAATTGGCATCTTGTAATCAGTTTGTTGAAGCTGAGGCAGTTGCACTTGAGGATACCGGCTAGAAGAATGAACCCTAGAAGGCTAGAGCAAATGATGGAAGACTTCAAGAATGAGATGTGGAATGAGATCAGAAATGCATTGACTATTGCGGAGGAATCTTGAGACTGAAGAGGAATATGAGGAAGTTGTCGACTATCTTGAGACTATAGATATTGAGGTACTTGCAGATGAGGAAAGATTGTCAAGAGCTATGGCACAAGTAGGTAAAAGTCATAGATTGGATGTTTCTAATTTCTTTGGTTCATTGCATCTTGAAGATTTGATAGATTGGATTGGTGAACGGGAAGATTACTTTTAGCTTGAAGATATCAGAGATCCACATAGGGTTAGGTTAGCAAAGACTAAATTGAAGGGTCATGCTGCCTTATGGTGGAAAGAATTGCAGAAAGATAGGGAGGAGAATGGTGAAATAAAGATCACTAGATGTAGACTAATGGTTGCTAGATTGAAGGCTAAGTTTATTCCAGAAGATAATGAATTGGAAGTGTTCAAGAGGTTGTAGAATCTGAAGCAAAAAGAGATGAGTGTGAAAGAATACATTGAGGAATTTTACAAGGTGACAATCAGATCTGGTCATCAGGAGATATCTAGGGAGAAGGTGGCTAGATATATTAATGATCTGAGATTCAATATTCAGGATGAGCTAAGTATGTTGAGGATTAATACAATTGAGGATGCTTATCAATATGCATTGAAGGCAGAAGCTAAGTTGAAGAGGAGTCAACAGAGTAACCCTAGAGGAAAGGAGAAGCAAGTGAGTAGCAATGACAAAGAGAAGCAGATCCTTGAAGATGAGTCAAAACCTAAGTGGAATAAAGAACTTGATCAAAAGGCATCTAGAAAAGGAAGTGGTAGTAGGGATTTCAAGGGTACTTGTTTTAAGTGTGGCGAGAATGGACATAAAACTTATGAATGTCTTGAGAAAAGCATGAGTAAAAAGAATCTTGTAGCACAGGAGGAGCTAACAGCTGATGAGAACTTGTTGGAACCTGAGATGGGAGCATCTCTTATGCTTAGGAAAGTTTTGATGAGGCAGAGTAAGAAGGAAGTTGACCTTATACAAAGGAGGAATTTATTTTGGACTGTATGCAAATCAGGAGGTAAGTGTTGTAAGATTATTGTGGATAGTGGAAGTACTGATGACTTGGTATGAGAAGAGATGGTGCAAAAGCTTGGCTTGAAGAGGCTGAGACATCCTTGTCCTTATTGGATAAGTTGGTTTCAAGATAATCATATGGTGGATGTGAAGGAGCAATGTTTGGTGAATTTCAACATTGGGCCTTTCAAAGGTGAAGTATTGTGTGCTATTGTATCTATGAGTGCTTGTCATATTCTATTGGGTAGACCTTGGCAATATGATAGAGGAGCTATCTATGATTGCAGAAGAAGCTTGGTTAGAATAGAGAAGGATGGATAGAGATATACTTTGGTTTCCTTGAACGAAGAAGAGAAAGGTGTAAGGAATTTGAGCATTGTGAAGAGGTACAGTATAGAGCAATAGAAATAAGAGGTTATATTAGGGGCTGGTATGGATCTGAGGAAGGATCTTGTGGGAAGATTTGAATGCAAGATGAAACCTGATTTTAAGGTAGAAAAAGTTGAGCAGCAAAAGACCGTGGTTGTTGACAAAATGGGGCCTTGTAGCAAAAGTAAGTCAGATGTACAGAGGAGAAGAGGTGTTGATAAGAGCCCTTTACTATCTTATGTAGATGTAAGACATAGTGTAGGGTAGAGTAAATTGATGGATTTGACAGAGGGTAGAGAAGAGTTGAGGAAAGTTGCAAACAAAGAGAATATTCGGATCAAGAATGAACATGGTATTTATGTCCTAAATCTTGTAAGATGTTCATGAGTTCCTCTCATGGAACATCTTCTCACTAGGGGTGTTTGATGTAGGAGCATCCTTGCGTCATTGGCAATCGTGCATCATCGAAAAAAATTCCTTTCAGTTTGTTCCTATTAGTTAGTTTTTGTGTTTTTAGTGGCGTTCCTTGGATTTGGAACATTTGTTGTTGCAAACCTCAGGGTATGTCTTGGACACCATGTTTTACTTATGTCTATGTTCACACCTCATTTGGATACTTCGCTGTGGAGTTATTCTGGATTCTTGGTCAGTTCAGTGTGCTCTTCAAGTTTAATGATCAATTGGGGTTTTCCGATCTCACGAAGCAATTTCCAGATTGGCGAATCTTTGTGGCTCATATAAAGATGTTGCTTGATCTTTGGCTGATGTTTCTCTTGGATCTTGCAACATTTCGACAAGTTGGCATTGAGATCCTTATGATTTGGGTCCTAACCTATATTTTTGTATCACGTTTTCTTGTTCTTGGAAAATGTGATAGATATGGGCTGACTTATGTGTTGCGAAGGCTCTATATTTTGAGGCATTTGATCTTTGTTTAGGGTAGCTCTCAGTAGTTAGTCTTTTAGAGGTTGGCATCCAGGGTGGATTTGGATATTGTGTTTGTTATCAGGCATGTATGCTGAAAGTATGTAAGTTGCATGTTGCATGCCAATTTGATGTAAATCTTTGATTCTGTGATAATGCAAAGATTTGTTGTAGCATGTTGATTATCTATTCTTGTGCCTAGTGTTGATTGTTTCCACTGTGTGGCTCGTGTTGCATGGTTTGGACCATCTCCATTGGAGAAACTTTTGCCGTGATTGCATCAACAATAACATGCCTGGGAAACTTTACAACTTTAGAGTCAAACTCTATTGAATCCCTCCTATTAGGTGGACCTAAAAGAAGACAAACAACCAGATCCTTAGCCTTCAGACGATGATCCTTAGAGCTTAAAATGGGAGGAGAGAGTTGAAAAGGCTCTCGTTCTTCATCAAAGAGTACATTCCGATTGAATATGAGACGATTAGTGTCTACATCAATCAACCAATATGCGTTTTGGTTTTCATCGTATCCTATGAACATAAGCTTTTGGCTGTAGGAATCCAACTTTGAGTGCTTGACATGTGGAATCCAAACATAAGTTGTTGAGCCAAAGACTTCCAGGTGACTGATTTTGGGCTTTCTGCTAGACTAGGCTTCCTTTGGAGTCTTCTTCTTAATGGCTTGTGTGGGAGACCTGTTCAGAAGATAGACAGTAGTGTAGGATGGTTTTGCCCAAAATTTCTTTGAAACATTTCTTTGTTCCAACATAGAGCAACCCATCTCAGTGATTGTGCAGTTTCTCCGCTCAACAACATCATTTTGCTGAGGGTTGTAAGATGTGGTAAGCTAATGCTTGATACCATGATGCGCACAAAAGTTGGAGAAATTAGAAGAACAAAATTTCCCCCCTCCTTGTCTAACCTAAGAGTCATTATTTGATGACAAGACTCTTTTTCTACCAAGGCCTTAAACTTCTTAAAACATGCTAAACACCTTTGATTTTTGTTTCAGAAGATTCACCCACACTTTTTGATTGAATAATCAACAAATAATGGAAAATACATGGACCTTGTAATTGAAGGAGTGTTCATTGACTCACATATAGCAGTATGAACCAATTGTAATACCTTGGAGGCTTGCTAAGTATAACCATTCGAAAATGGAGTCCGATGTTGTTTTCTAGCCTGACAAGTTCTGCAAATTTCATGATTCTAAGTCTGAATCTCAGGTAAGCCAACAACCAGATCCTCCCGAACTAGCCAAGAGAGATAATGTATGTTCAGATGCCCATACTGTTGATGCTAGAGATTACTGATGGAAGAACTTTTGGCTTCCATGACATGCTCCTAAGAATCACTAGTGTCAACAAGTCTGTAAAGACCAATGACCCTCAATACTTACAACAATTGTAGTGCGAGTCTCCTGCTCAACAATGTTGCATTTGTGTGAACTGAATACCACATCTAGCCAAGAAGAGTGTCCCATAATTTGACTGACAGAGAGAAGGTTGAGTTCCATGCTTGAAACATAGTGTACATTGAGGATAATCAAATTTCTCCCACTAGAGTGAATCTGCACGTTGCTATTGCCAACAATAGTATACTCTTCCCCTCCTCCAAAGATGACTGAATCGGTGAATGACATGTACTTTGTGAACTAATCCCTTTGATTAGTGAAGCGTCGAGAAGCACTTGGATCAATGTACTAGGAAGAGGACTTTTCATGATCTATTGGTCTTTTAGCCATAAAAACGTAAAAGGCAGACTCCTCAGTGTGCTATGCAACATTGGCCTTTTGCTGAGACCCTTCGTAGTGCTTCTGCTCAAAAGCCAAGTGGTGCCAATAGTCTTTCTTTATGTGACAATACTTGTGAAAATAATTGCATTGAATGTTCTTCTTGGAGCTGTCCTTGGATTGACCTAGGCCTTTTTGCTAAGAGGATTGACTTTTCCCTTTGTCCCTAGCAGAGTTTTTTGCTGTGAAGGCTTGTTTCAGGATGAACTAGCATTGCTACTGAATTGCTATTTCCATCGATCCTGCTGCAGAAGTTTGGTGCAAAGATCTGGAAACTTCAAGTCAACATTATTTGAAGTATTGTTAAGTGTCTCAATAAAGTGCTCATAAGACTTTGATAGGCTTTTCGAAGTGATGACAACCATGTCATCTTCCTCCATATTCCAACAAATTGCTTCCAATTGATCACGAATGTCTTGAATTTTTGTGAGATGCTCCCTCCTGTAGAGACATCCTCTCATCCATCACCATTTGAAAAAACCTGATTATTGGTCTTTTAGCGATAAAGGTGTAAATGGCAGACTCCTGCGTAGTGTGCTTTGCAACATTGGTCTTCTGCCAAGACCCTCCTTGCCGCTTCTGCTCAAAAGCCAAGCGGTTCCAACAATCTTTCTTTATGTGATCATACTTGTGGCAATAATTGCACTGAATGTTCTTCTTGGAGTTGTCCTGGGCATTTCTGCCAAGAGGATTGACTTTTCCCTTTGTCCTTAGTAGAGGATTTTGTTGTGAATGGTTGTTGGAGGACGAACTAGCATTGCTATTGAATTGCTGTCTCCATCGATCCTGCTGCAGAAGTTTGGTGCAAAGATCTGGAAACTTCAAGTCAACATTAGTTGCAGTAAAGTTAAGTGTCTCAATAAAGTGCTCATAAGACTTTGCTAGGCTTTTCAAAGTGATGGCAACAATGTCTTCTTCCTCCATATTCCAACCAATTGCTTCCAACTGATCATGGATGTCCCGAATTTTCGTGAGATGCTCCCGTAGAGACATCCTCGCATCAATCACCATTGAAAAAAACATGTTCTTTCTGAAAGAACGCATGACTGTTGTTGGACGTTTCATATAGGGCCATCAAAGGATCCCAAATTTCTGCAGCTCTCTTGCCTAAGGGTACTTGAGGCAGCTGATCTTTGGTGACTGTCAATTTAATGAGCATCACGGCTTCCCGATTCTGCTCATCAAAATTTGGACTCTTGACAACAACAAATGCATAAGGGGCTGGAAAGGAGCATCACTCTCATTAATTGACATAAGCATAATAGTATTCATAGCTGCAATAACATTTCTATTGTGTTCTTTCCTAATTGTGACCAAAAAATGTTGAAAAATGCTATGCATTAAATCATGCAATCCCATGTCTATCATGAGATGACTCATTCTGATTTTTGCAAAATGCTTTTAGTATTACAACTCTTCTAGTGAAATGACAACTTTTGATGTTCCCATGATTTTGGAAACTATCAACGATTAGCTGAAGTACCTCTTTCATTGTGCTGTCTTCTTAAGGTTCTTGAGGTGCTAAGATTCTTGTGATCTCCATTAAACAAGAAATAACCAATAGCCTTATCTCACCATCTGAATGCTTCAATGACTTGTTTTGACTCAATGCAGTCACTGTAGGAGCAAGAGGAATTTGCAACAAATCAGGGGGTGATTGATCTACAATGGTCAAACATCCTTCCAATTGGATCAATGCGATGAGAACATTTTCCCTTGTTTGTTATTCCAGCCCAAGTTTGCTACTTGTCTCATAGAGCATTTTTGCCAACTCCGATATGTCATTTGATGCCATTATAAATATGAGAATCTTTTTTTCTTTTTTTAAAAATTTGCCCAACAGGCTGGCAGGAAATCTGTGCTCTGATACCACTGTAATAATCCCTAAAGGATTCTTGCCCAATCTGCCTCAAAATTTCGATCAATCCATAACTTTTTAACTATGGATATTTTATGAAACAGTTTGCATTCAATCATTGAATCATAACATTGATATGCTAGCCTAAAAACCTCTGTTTGCTGTTAAATGTATAGATAATCTTGGTTGAGATTTATCATTCAGCTATCATATAATTTGACAGAAGATAGACACTTGCAAATAGTAAGCAGAATGAGAGTACATATATTTGTAAGAAATTTCTGAACTTTCAGTCACACAAACTCAGATTATGAACAAATGATAATTATGTGCATAACAATCATCAAAGCTGAGATATGATAATACTGCAAAGTTCAACATATAACCTGTTAAATTGATTGAAGTCGATTAAGAACACTTGCAGCTGTAATTTCTTTGCACACAGCAATGATAATCCTCTTGGATGCAGGGGATAGAATTTAGATATGATCAGCCCTTCAAAATAAGTAAGCCATCACCAACTCCATCAAACAATGTTCCTTCGAATAGCTACTTCTTGTAGTCTCAACACCTGTGAATCTCAACTCCTGTACAGTGCTATAATCTGATGTTTTGTCACTCGCAAAATCAAACAATTCTAATGCTGGCTAAAGATTTTGGGCTCATCCACTGTGCAAGGGGTACAATAGATGCAGTTGCCTTGAGAGCAAGCAAGAAGTCTGGACTCCTTTTTGGTACAAGTTTCCAATCTAGAAATGAAACTTCAGCGATAAATTCCAGCATTGACTGGAACGGTTTACACAGAAATGGAACTATCTTCTAATAACATCCACGGAACATGAATGAAGACCACCGTAATAAACTCATGATAACAACACTCTAAATAGCAGACCGGGTCTTCCAATATGTCTTTCAATATATTCACAGGAAGAAGGTACTGCAGCAGACGATGACTAATGGATGTATCTTGCACCCCTAACAGTGAGCGTTCTTCCTGTATATGAATACCTTGATTTGCTGTGTACAGATGCACAGACTCGCAAATATTTCTACCTTAACTGAGAGTTGGAACCCAAATATCAAAAAAGCCTTGCTGTGGGATGGTCAGAGGTTGCGATAACAAATCTGGAATGCTCAAGTCCAACTCGATTGTATTTTCAACTCGCGATGCTATTCAGAAATATAATTCTTGATATGTATTGGTAAGGATGCAAATATTAAGCCGCCTTATTTCGTCGATAATAATATAACTTGAAACCTTAGCCAATAATCTTCTGGATGCCATTAATAACCATGTTGATGCCAAACTTTATAAGCTCAAATATAAATTTCCTAGTTTGTGCGCTAAAAAACAATTGACGGCCCACACATATCAAACACAATGGTGAAACATTATACTGACGGAATTTATATGAAACTTAATAGCGGCAGAAATCAATATTAAACTCAACACGACTAAAAAATATTCAGAATATTATATTACACAGAAACAATACAAACCACAAACCTTTGACAATAGTGCTCATGAATATTTGCAAAAAGATAATAATCTCAATTAAACTCACTCGAGAATATTTCTGATGAATTTTATTATTAATTTTGAAAACTTCTCAAATTGCAAATATTGTTAGCAATATGAGTTGTCATTAGTGTGTTTCACAAAACCCATTCCCACCGGTAAAGGATCACCGGTCGCTAACATTACTTTGAAGACACCGATAGATAAAGAACAAAATGTTTGCACAGGTTGACTATTTCTATAGACATCGGTAGACCGAAAAGAACTCCGAACCGGTCTTATGAGGCAAACCGAGTATAAGGGTATATCGGTCTAATTGCAAGATAGATCCGATACAGACTTTACGGATCAGTTTGAGTTATAGTCTAAGTTAAAAGCCTGATTATACGGGACATTCATCGCTCAGAGGTGGAGTTAACTTTTCAACAGAAGTTAGCTTTAATTCTATAGATGATCTCAAGGTAAACTCCATATCACAATGCATAGCCTCTATGTGTTGCATGATTTATGGTTAAGTTTGTTCCCTAGCAGTTCTATGAGTCAAGAGGTTCACTCTTGTATAAGTATAGGTCATAGGACGCAAGATAAGTTGTTGCTGTTGTTGATAGTTGGAAATTACACAGAGCAGAGGAGAGATATCTTCTGAGAAGTGATACAGGGACAGAGGTGAAGTAAGAAAGATAAGTCAACAGCCAGGCAAACCGGGGAAGAGATCTACAGGTGGATCTAATCAGACAATCAGTGTCATAATAGATCACTGGTTTCATAAAGTTTTAAAAGCATATTGAAATCCCTCTATCAGGGTGAACCTAGTAGGTTCGTTGTAAAAATCCTCTAACAAGGTGACATCTAGTCTTGTAACCAGGCAACTCTTAACAAGGTTTAGGTCTTAACCGATCTTTTGTAAAATCTAATAATCGAGTAGCACCTTAACTAGTGCTTTGTAAGCTCGTAATAAGGTGCCTTCATTTGATACTAGTGAAGTTGTGAGCTTTGTCTCACCGTGGTTTTTTCCTTCCAACCGAGGGTTTCCACGTATAAATACCTGTGTTAATCTGTGTGATTCTGTCTATGCCTGTGAATGATTGTTATATTATGTTTATCTATAAGGATAAGAATTAGCAAATAGAATTACAGGAAGACGAGCATTTATTGATTCACCCCCCCCCCTCTCAGTAACCGGTAAGCATTAACAATTGGTATCAGAGCCTAGTTTATCTATACAACAAAGTTTAACAGCTTGAGAAAAAGATCATGGAGGGTTACCGGTATCAGAAACAACTAGAGGAAGCCAACGACATTATTGCCTCGCTGGAGAATAGACTAAGGAAGTCACTTGCAAAGAGAAAGGAGCTGGCTTTGCAATTAAATGAGAGTAACGAAACAATCGATGAACTCTCTGGACAGAGTGGATCCGATGAGGCTGAGGAAGCAGTCTCTGAGCTTACGGAAAAGAATCAGATCCTAACCGGTCAGATTGCTGATCTCAAAAAGGAGCAAAAGATGAATGCTCTGAGGATGACTGAACTTATTGAACAGAAACGAAAAAATGAAAGTGAAAGAAACACAGCAGTCAAGACATCAACATCTTCTAAAAAAGCAATGAACCGAGCAGAGGAAGCTGTAAGGGCAAATTATCTCCTCATTATGCAACTCCAGGAAGACATGTTGATTGTCACCCAAGAAGATGCCAACATGCACAAAGCATGGCAGGGTAGAGATGAAGCATGCAAGAAGCTGGCGATCGAGATATATCAACTCAAGAAACAAAAGAAAATCCTTGAAAAAAGGAATGAAATGCTGAGAAAATACAATGAAAGCTCGGTCAAGCTTGATGAGCAACTCAAAACTCAAAGAAAGCGCAACGATCACACCAATCTTGAATCCACCAGTGTAGTCACCAAAGAGAACGGTGAGTCAGCTGAAGCAAAGTCGAGCAAGAAGAACAAGAGGAAGACGCTAGCACAAAGAGGTAAGAAAACCTTCAATACCTCTTCTAAGCATTATGGAAAACCAGGTCATAACACCAATAATTGCAGAAATACACCGGTAAAAACCAACATTAGTTACTGTAAGAACTGTTGCAAAAATGGGCACAAGACCAATGAGTGTTGGTCAAGCCCCTTATCTGTGTCCAATAGAAGCAGGGGAAGTTTCAAGGGATATTGTTATGGCTGCAACAAATTCAGACACAAGGCTGAAGAATGCAGATCAAAGACAATGGCATTTAGTTCACCAAGACCGGTATTCTCCAAGAAAAGCAAAAACCAGAACGTAACTATTGATACAAACAAAGGAATGCATTGCAACAGTGGATCATGGAGCAAATCCCCTAACCCAAGAGGGATGAGCTCATGGAAATCAATCGGTATGATCTGCTATTACTGCAACAAAGTCGGTCACCTAGCTAAGGATTGCTGGAACCGGATTAGGAACAAAGAAAAGGAATCAGACAAACCGGTGATGAAGACCTTGGCTTCCGATAAGAAGAACAACAGAGATAAGGAGACCAAGAAAGAAGTAAAGAAAATATGGTCTGTTAAGGAATCAAAGAATTCCGTCGAAGAGAAAATTGAGGCAAGATCATCGTCACAAGATGATATTTCTTCTGCAAACTGAGTTTTCAAGGCTTAGGGGGAACCGGTAGTGCAACTACTGTTCCCGGTAGGACTGGTGAGTCCAATCTCACTTGATCTACAGGTCAGACCGGAAAGATATGAGATGATTAACTGGGGTGTGCCCAATCAAAGGAAAAGGGTCGGACTACCGGTTAGCAAAAGTAGCAAGAAAGGTTAGGTAAGGCATTTAATGCTGTAGCCGTTTAACATAGTTACCGTTTGGTAATTACCGTTATGCCCTAATCCTATTAAAGCAAAGAAAGATTACTCTTTTGCTTTCATCTTGCAATTTTATGTTTATCTTTTTCATGCTTGAGCAATATTCTTGCGAAATAATCTTCAAGCGAGAATATTTGTGAAAACCGATCAATCATCTCTCTGAGTAACCGATTAAGAGCAATGGCATCTTCGTCATACGAAGCTAAGTTGGTTCCAGCAAAGCAAGCTGATCGTCCTCCGTATGATATATTGACAAATCAGAACAGGGAGATCGACATGGTTGGCGTGCTCTCTTCAGTACCTAAAGGAGTGCTCCTGACAGAAGATGTAACTGCGTTCATCCATGCCAGGCAAGAAGAGATGGGTGAGACGTAGATACAAAGCGAGTATCGCTCGCTATGCAAAAACGACAATTATCCCGATGGGTACGCAAAGCTGGTATCAACTGGGATTATCAATGGAGTCTCCTATCCAACCATATTCAGACCAGAATGGATTCAAATGGTGGGTAGTTGAGTACATGAACCAGGTTTTTGTGTCATGAAAGGAGTCTGCACTCTGATCACGAAAAACGATCTCCATAGGGTAACTGGGTTCAGCAATCAAGGGGAAGCCCTAACCCTAAGAACGATACCAAATACAGTTGTAACCAATCTGACAAAATCAAAGTCCGACAAGTGATTGATGATTGTGTCTGATATTGAAGATCCAGTCGTTTGGTTCGCATCTGCTGTAATAGGTTACAAAGTATATCAATCTAGTAACCTAAATAGTATATGGGGTGGAGGCATACATGCAGCTTATAGAATTATACACGACAATGCACAATATGACATGTGCGAAATGCTAAGAGGACAGATCTTTGAGAACATGAAAAAGCTAGGCATCGTCAAAAAGAAATCACTGAAATTTGGTACACATTTGGTTTGTCTCTACTTTTACTATTCTAATTCCTTCCCTGGGAGAGGAAAAGTAAGATGAACAACAGATTGATCGGTCATGATGCAAATCAGTGGCGAGGCTAATCAACTGGGAGACTAGTTTGATAAGGCTATGACCGAGCATTTTAAAGCCTTTTAGCTGAAGATGCATGCTAGACAAAGGATTCCGTCAACTATCGTTGACAAATACAAAGAAGAGGTATGTTTTTTGGTATCAATTGACTTCTGCATCATCCAAGCAGTAAAACCAAGAGATGAGTATGCACCTGAGCTTGGTTACGAGATTACCACAAAGATTGCAACTGTGTATGTAGAGGCCCTGGAGAAAGCACACCTGGATATCGACGCTCAATGATTTGGAACCTACGAGGAGATAGAGAAACATCCAAAGAAAGCGCCAATCAATAATGTTTATGTGAAAAGAACGCCCACACCAAAGAAGAAACCGGGAGCTGCACCACCAAAAGCACAAAAGAAGAAAGCTCAACCGGAGGAAAGCACTCAAGAGGAGGAAGCTGAAGAAACCAATTCTGAGGACATAGTTCCCCTCAACGAAAGAAAGAAGAGAACCGGTAAACCGACAAAGGTGGATCCGCCAAGAAGTAGCAAGCCAACAATCGATGAATTTGTGATAGGATTGAAAGAACGTGGCGGAATGGCTGGTGTCGAAAGAAGATACAAGCTGGCAAACGACGATGACCGAAGGAAAATTGAAGATGTTGTAGTTGAATGCCTACATAAGTTTAATTTGAGTCCTATAGAACTTCAAAAAGTATTGCCTAAGGATCTTTTGGATATCCTTCAAGGTAGGTGGAAAGCTTCAATGAACAGAGAAAAGGAGCTAAGGATAAAAGCTCTGTTAGAAGTTCAAAATCATCTCACACTAGAAGAAGCTACTCAACAAGCTGAGCTACATCAGCAAAATTTCCTGACAAAGAAAAGGATAGGTCTGTTGCTGATTGGAGAAACCGAGAAAGTGCATGATGAAGGAGTAGCCATCTGGACCAATCTTCTTTGAACTCAGCAACAAGCAGAGGGAACATGCCAAAAGGCAACAGCTCCACCGATCCGTGACACCGGGAAAGGAAAAGGTGTATTTGGAATAGACAAACTAGTCATTGCTGACATAACCGATGAACCGACAAACCCTACACTCCTAGTATTCCCAGAAAACGGTAAGGCCCGCACTATGACCGTCAATGATATTGTAGCAGAAATTACAAATTTTAGAGAAATAGACAATGTAGCCAAATGGTATAGTGTATTAGCTGAGGAGGACAAACAGAAAATTGAAAAAACTCTTGTTGAAAGTCTTCTAGACTTCATCAAGACTCCTAGGGATTATAGAGGCAAGTTTCCTCCTAAGTTAAACATTAAGCTTCAAGTAAAATGGAGAACTGGTCTAGAAATAAATTCAAAAATTAATAAGGAAGCACTGGAAAAGGCTAGACCTGGGCTAAGCGACAAAAACTCAAAACTTCTATTAGAAGAAGCTTCTATGAATCTGGATACAAATTACAAAGTTGCCAAAATTCTCAATGGGTATGAAACTGAAGTCTTCAAGGAGACTTTAGATTTCTGGCAGTAGTATAACTTCAATACTCTTGAAGCAATAGGTCCTCAGGATCACAACACAACCATTACTGATCTGCCTGTTCAATTTACTGCAACTGAGACTCCACTAACTGATGAACAGGAAGTTCTCACAGAAATGTTCACTTCTGATGAACCGGTCAACTTGGGACAAACTTCTGACAACATTCCTATTGACAGATCAGTTAAGGGAAATGAAGGAATCGTTGCAGATGATCTTAATAAAGCAAAAGAGCAGCAAAAAGCACAAGTTCCACCAGAAGAGCCGTCGCATCAAGAAGATGATGCTATGCCTGAAATACAAGTACAACAACCGGAAGACAGACCGGAAGAGGGAAATAAGCTAGACGAACAGGATAAAAGAGAACCTGAGCAAGCTCCAAAGGCACAGGAACAAGAAACTCTTCCTAGCACCTCTAAAAGAAAGCTCTCATCCTCTGAAGAATCTGAAACAAAAAGAAGTAAGACAACCGATACAATAGTTGACATCAGCAAAATGTCAACAAAACAGCTGAAAGAGCTCACCAAAAGAAAACAGGATATGGTTCTGATCAAAGTAAAAGATATCCTATACAATTTCGTACCGGATGCCGACATAGATGAAGACGAATTGGTTATTGATCAACTGGAAGTGCTAGCTCAAACAATCAGTGAAGATCTAACTGATCCTGAAACAATGGCAATTGACTACTATGAAAAGAAAAGAATAGAGATTCTTCATAAATAGGTTGCAAGTATAAAGGCCACTCTGTTAGACAACTTAAAAGTTCTTCAACAGCAGATAAAAGTTGCAGGAGGTTTGATGAGTAGAACATCAAATATTGAGATATTCATGCAAGATTTAACTGAAAAAGTTGCATAGACCTCAGAAGACATACGAGCTTTGTCAACACAATTTGACATCAAAAATAAAACTACGACAACCTTTAGCAGAGAAATGACTAGTCTTGCTCTAGTCCTAAGAAAGACAACTGACGAAGAGAATAAGAGAATCCAAGATGTCACAGTCTTTCAAATGCTTCTGGCTCCAACACTAGATATCATGCATCACACAGATATTTCTACAGATGTCTGATCAAAGAACCGGACTACAAAACTGTAGAAGATATGGAAAACATTATTGTGTCTCTAAAAGCGGCCCAAAAGAACATTGAGAGTGTAACCGGTCAATGGGCACCATTCCTCCATTTTGCAAAGAACATCTATAAGGACATCTTCACAAAGCCTACAAATATAAGATTATTAGCATTGCTGAACCCTTTGTCCTATGGAGGCAAAAAGGGGAAGGAATGTACAGTGGAACACAAGGAATAGAGGACAGAGGAAACTGCAGATAAGAAAACAAGGGAAGTTCCAGAGCACCAACATAGGGGAAGTGTTCTACACAAAGAAAGGTACAAACTCATGCCTTTGTATGAATGGTTTTGTGTATCGTTTTGCCACCAATGACAAAGGGGAAGATTGTTAGCAATATGAGTTGTCATTAGTGTGTTTCACAAAACCCATTCCTAGCGGTAAAGGATCACCGGTCGCTCACATTACTTTGAAGACACCGATAGATAAAGAACAGAATGTTTGCACCGGTTGACTATTTCAATAGACACCGGTAGACCGAAAAGAACTTAGAACCGGTCTTATGAGGCAAACCGAGTATAAGGGTATATTGGTCTACCTGCAAGATAGATCCGATTCGGACTTTACGGATCAGTTTGAGTTACAGTCTAAGTTAAAATCCTGATTATATGGGACATTCATCGCTCAGAGGTGGAGTTAACTTTTCAACAGAAGTTAGCTTTAATTCTACGGATGATCTCAAGGTAAACTCCAGATCACAATGCATAGCCTCTATGTGTTGCATGATTTATGGTTAAGTTTGTTCCCTGACGGTTCTATGAGTCAAGAGGCTCACTCTTGTATAAGTATAGGTCATAGGACGCAAGATAAGTTGTTGCTGTTGTTGATAGTTGGAAATTATACAGAGCAGAGGAGAGATATCTTCTGAGAAGTGCTACAGGCACAGTGTTGAAGTAAGAAAGATAAGTCAACAGCCAGGCAAACTGGGGAAGAGATCTACAGGTATGATCTAATCAGACAATCAGTGTCATAATAGATCATTGCTTTTATAAAGTTTTAAAAGCATTGAAATCCCTCTATCAGGGTGAACCTAGTAGGTTCGTTGTAAAAATCCTCTAACAAGGTGACATCTGTGTTGATGTTCAAAGTCTTGTAACCAGGCAACTCTTAACAGGGTTTAGGTCTTAACTGATCTTTTGTAAAATCCCATAATTGGGTAGCACCTTAACTAGTGCTTTGTAAGCTCCTAATAGGGCATCGTCATTTGATACTAGTGAAGTTGTGAGCTCTGTCTCACCGTGGTTTTTTCCTTCCAACTGAGGGTTTCCACCTATAAATACCTGTGTTAATCTGTGTGATTTTGTCTATGCCTGTGAATGATTGTTATATTATGTTTATCTATAAGGATAAGAATTAGAAAATAGAATTACAGGAAGACGAGCATTTACTGATTCACCCCCCCCTCTCAGTAACCGGTAAGTGTTAACAAATATGCCCAATAGTGAAACCTGTGTTACGTTCACCTCCCAACAGAGAACTTGGGTTTCTGTAAATGAAAGCCTATAGCTCTTGAATTCTTCAAGAGAAAATGAATTAAAACCAAGCATAAACCAAGCATAAACCAAGCATGCCCAAGATGAAGCCCAAGCTGCCTTTTAATAATCCTCCAGTAAGACTCTTGAAATTCCATTTGCTTGTCTTTACATTTTCCCTCTTTTTTTGATTTTAAAATTGAACTTTGAGGGAAAGAATTATGAAGAGACATTTAATAATTTTTTAATTTAACTAAATTAATTAATATTAAGTCATCATTTAAATATTTCATTTATTTTCGACAACTTAATAAAAATTAATTTAATTAATTGTCACTTTAATAAATTGGGAACATTACACCCTTGCTGATAGTAGTATACTCTTCCCCTCCTCCAAAGATCATTGAATCGATGAATGACATGTACTTTGTGAACCAATCCCTCCGATTAGTGAAGTGTCAAGAAGCACCTGAATCAATGTACGAGGGAGAGGACTTAACATTATCTATTGGTCTTTTAGCCATAAATGCGTAAATGGTAGACTCCTCAGTGTGCTCTACAACATTGGCCTTCTACCGAGATCCTCCTTGCTACTTCTGCACAAAATCCAAGCGGTTCCAACAATCTTTCTTTATGTGACCATACTTGTGGCAATAATTGCACTGAATGTTCTTCTTGGAGTTGTCCTAGGATTGACCTGGGTATTTTTGCCAAGAGGATTGACTTATCCCTTTGTCCTTAGCAGAGGATTTTGTTGTGAATGCTTGTTGGAGGACGAAACTAGCATTGCTATTGAATCGCTGTCTCCATCGATCTTGTTGCAGAAGTTTGGTGCAAAGATCTGGAAATTTCATGTCAACATTAGTTGAAGTAATGTTAAGCGTCTCAAAAAAGTGCTCATAAGACTTTGGTAGGCTTTCCAAAGTGATGGCAACAATGTCTTCTTCATCCATATTCCAACCAATCACTTCCAACTAATCACATATGTCTTGAATTTTCATGAGATGCTCCTGTAGAGACATTCTCTCATCGATCACCATTGAATAAAACATGTTCTTCAGAAAGAACGCGTGACTTTTGTTGGACATTTCATATAGGGTCTTCAAAGGATCCCAAATTTCAGCAGCTCTCTTGCTTAAGGTTACTTGAGGTAGTTGATCGTTAGTGATTGACAATTTAATGTGCATCATGGCTTCTTGATTCCGCTCATCAAATTTGTCTTGATTTGCAGTTGCCATTGTATGATGAGTAGAATTGCCCAAAGTTATCTAGTCAAGGCACCGATATTAAAAAATTGTCATCCTCTGCGGCTTCTAGGTGTTGTAGTTGTGACTGCTGAACTTCTGGCTGTCTTTGAACATTATGTTGGTCAATGAAGCCATCTTCATGCTTTTCGAAGGTGCAAAAACTGAGGTAAACAAAAGAGGCTTAAATCTTGATTACACAAAACCGAATGTATGAATCTTAATGCTCAAAAAACATGTTCAAAATGCAAGCATAAATCTCGAGGCAAATTATTGAAAACCCTAGGTTGTCAACAATTGCAGAAGCTTCAAATTTTTCAAAAAAAGATTACCCAAATAAATTGGGTCGAAATTGAGGAAACCCTTGGTCAGGTTTGGAAACCACTATTTATAGAATCCTGAGCAAAAGCAATAGCCTATAAGAACCAAAAAAATAACCCAAAAAGGTGGACGCACGGGTTGCAAGCCGTGTGAAGAAGTCCAAGAAATGCATATATAAAAACACACAAAGGGAGCAAACTAAAGGGCGCCAATTCCTTGTTGCAAATATGAACTCCTATTTTTGCAAAGATGACAAGGACCGTCGCAAGACAAAGAAAAACACCGATGAAAGTTACAAAACCCATTGCGGTTTGAAATGCAAACAAAAGCTCTTCATTCACTGGCCGAAAACCCTTTATTTGTGGGCAAAATGACCCATGCACAGACGGAAAAGTATTGACAAACATAGACACATGAAATCGCTGAAGAAAATTTCTGCGATCACAAAACGTAGGGCTTGAAAGACCACAATCAAAAAAAACTTTTGAAAAGTTTACACTAAAATTCTTTTGTATAGAAATTTTTAGAATCATAAAATTTTCGAAAAAGTCTCTCCCGCTTTGATACCATGTTACAATGGTAATTGCTTGATTTTATTGAAAGAATGAAATGTACATATATAGGCAATTACATTGTTGATGTTTTCTAAAGAAACAATTGAACATTGAAGACTAAATTAGAAACAAATCTAATCTACCTAAAAATACATTATTGACCATTACAAAAAAATATATGCAAATATTATTCTAATAGTTCACACAGCTTAATCCTCTAGGCCTATAGAGCTGACACTTGTCAATGCCTCTACTCCTTTCTTCTGATCATAAGATGCAAGCCAATCTTTTACCCCATTTTTAAACCTACTAAATTGCTTATGCATACAACTTCACATCTTGGAATTGGATGCATGCAATGTGATATTTGAGACAATTTATGCCTCCTTTTGTATTTGTCCTGCAATAGTTGTAGATCACTTAGACATTGTACGTGTTGTTGCATGTTTTCAAGTAGGGTCTCTAGGCTTGCAACCACTTTTCCTTGCAAATAACATTTTCTTTAAAAAGTGGAAATTAACGCCAGCAAAACAAAAGAGAAACAGAAAAAACGAAACAAAACCTCTGCAGCACTAGTTGCCTTGAAAAAATGGAAGATAAAACAAAAACATTTCTCTGAAAATGCCATGAAAATTAAAACAGTAAAAGAAAAAAAATCATGCTGAAAATCCTTCGAAGATGCTGGTGGTAGGAGCCAAATGAGAGCTGAAATGAGATCTCAAATGCTGGCAAAGTCTTCAGCCCCCACTAATAAAAAAATAGTTGACATGATGACAAACGTGAGATTTTTTTGGCTGGACAGTTTTATCAATTATGCAAGTGTGGCCGAATATTTTGACAAAATATTGAGTTTTTGCTAAGTAATTGCAAGTTATTTGTGAGTCATAAGAAACTTTTTCACAGAAACTCGGGGCATAGTTATTTTTTAACTCATCAGCTGTTTCAACTTGCAAGTTTTTCATCTATGATATTATCCATCATTAATAGTAAGATGTAAGAGTATAGTTTAATTTTGGTATGCATTATCATACAAGTTAAACCATGCTTGTTTGTTGGGTCATTGAAAATATGCAATGAAGTATATTGAATCTTGATTTTCCAAGAAATGCAAACATTAGTAAGACAATATGGCTTGAAGGCCTAATGCTATTTTTTGGTGTTTATATCATGAAGCATTTTGACTTGTCAAGATTATGTTCTACAGGAATAGATTTAATACAGTTTTAGAGATAAGAATGATAGTTACTGCATGCAAGACATTTTCTTTTCACAATTCGAGTATAATGCTTGTTTTTGTCTTTTTGATGTTTATTATTTAGGATAGAAGGTGATGAAGCAGTCTTAGAGTTGGAATGGGAAAAATACGAAAATGCATTGGATAAGGTACTTATGATTATTATTACATGACATTCTCTTGAATTTACAAAAACCTGTCTATTTACATGAAAAAAGTCTTTAGTCAGTAAATTATTTGTGCAAGTTATTAGAATTATTGAATGCTTTTGTATTAGAAGCTATTTCAGCATTGTGTCAATGGACGCATACAAATTGCCCAAAATCCACTAGAAGGAAGGCATGCATCATTGTATTCAATTTGATTGAATTAACAATTAATGTATCCAAATGCCAAATATAGCCATCACCAATAGAGTTTAAGTAATCACAGTTTCTCGAACATAACTGTAACCAGAAATAAACATTAGAACATATTCATTTGATATTAGCTTGGGACAAACATCAAGAATCTTTGTAATTTATCTTTTGGCGCTTGATGTTTTTGTTCAAAGATGTGTGCACGGTTCACCTTCTTTTCCAGGACTTTCAAAAGCTTCTCTCATGTTCCCAGTCAGGAACCTGCCAATATACCCAAATCTACCAGCTTTGAATTGAAAAAAATGGATTTCTTGAAAGAGATCCAAATTTTTGAAGTAGAATATAAGTTTTGGAATCAGCAAATCTTAATGAACTTAAGGATTCTGGAATTGCAATGGTAATAAATTTGAAATGATGTGCATTTTGAAATTTCTATGTAATTTTTTTGAAAACCAAAATCTGCACTGAAACAAAGTGATTTAGAGAAAACTGTATATTATAGTTGGAACAATTCTGAAAATAAAGACCAGTGTGGGTGCTTCACTTGCCCACAAACAGTCTAGAAACTACTTAAAATTGTAATTGGAATATTTCTGAAATTTTAAACCGCTGTAGTTGCTGTACATGCCCACAAACAATCTTTCTCTGGCTGTCCACTCAAAACCATTTCAGAATCTCAGTATGTTTCTTACTCTAAAGCTTGGTGCCTTCTTTTATCTTCTGTGGATAGGGGATAGTAGTTGTGATCCTATAGTATAACTTGACCATTTGCAACTCCCTATGCTATCTAAGAGGTTTTTTTACTACGTCACCTTTGTAACTCATGATAACATTTGTTGCACCTTCTCTGTTATTACTAATGTGACAAGATTCTTTGCAACTCCAAAAAAATTCATGTGATATAGATCGCTTTGGCTCATACTTCAAATATATTTTGTTATTTTAATAAATGAGAACTTATAATTTCTCCATTAATACAAATTAGACTCATGATGATGCCACCTTCTTTATTCACTTTGTTCTCAAGCAACTGTAGATCTGGATGCTAAAAATTTGCAAGCCATTTCAATGGCTTCTTTGGCTCCTTGTTCTTTCGGTCAAAATTGTTGAGTCTAATTGTGAAAGCTAGAAGTCAAGTAGATTCTACAAATGGGTTAAGATAGGAACATATTTGTATAATTATAAATAACAAGACATCCAATGTGCTCCATCTGTGTTCCATGGCTGCATAAATGAGTAAAACATTTTCTCCAACTTTTCTTACCCGAATAGGGTGTACTGCATTTCTAACTTCTCTGGAAATGGATCCTAATGCTTTACAATTGTATATGCACAGATACATGCCAAGGTTAGCATGTTCTAGAAGGAATTTTGATTGCTTTTTAACTAATTTTTGGTAGGCAACCTTTTAAACATTTAAATAATTGCTCTATAAGGTGCTTCAATAAGTACTACTGGTAGAGGGTCATTGATAACTGTACTGGCATTTTCATTGGACATTATGCACATCTTTCAAGTGCCTTTGTTTAAACCTACCTTCCAAATTTGTGTAGACAAGAAATGAGACCAGATGTTAAACAAGTCTACAACAATAATTAGTTTAATGAATACTTGGTCAGTTGGAGCATGACATATAGGAATTAAAATCGTCCTTTGCACTACAACAGCAACAAAATCAATAAATTTAGAATCGCAGATAAATTAACCACAGCTCTTTCAGTGATTGTACCATCCACAATTACTACCAAGAACTGCAATTTTCCTCTTGCTCCAAGAAGGGACACAAATATGTTTGTACTTCCCAAAACCTCTTTGACCTTGTGACACTCTATCCATTAGATGCAATATTGGAATTTCTGAATGCATCATTAGATATGGCATTGATGTCACCAAATGTACAGGCGTAGAGTGACATGATACAAGTTTTTATTTCCATGTGCTAGGCTCAACCAAAAATGCACCTTTTACAGTGTACCTGTGTCTTCAACAAAAAATGGCTTTAACCTATTAAGCTTTCATGCCATCTCCAAGTGCATTAAAGATTATCTTGAGGGTTTTGGACCAACACCTCCTAACTTTAAATTATGTCTTTCACCACTTTTCAAACTAATATCCTAAGTTCTAACAATCTTTCTTTAAATTGATTTTGAGAGATGTTGTAAACTAGACAAAAAACTAAAATCATTATTCTCCACACAAGCTGAAACGTTTATACTTTATTTCTCGGGTAGCATTATACATCATTTGTACTGCATTTCTTCCTTTATCAAGCAATGTTCTCTATTTAATAATAATGAGGGATGCATCGCCATTTGTTGTCTGCATCTTCAATTGCTACCACCAGCATAAATGGAGCCTATAATCCTCGTGCAGGGTTGAGCAGGATTGCAAATAATAGGTTGTAGAAGAAACTGTTGGTAAGTAACTCTCTGTAGATATTCAATGGTGGCACTAAACAAGATTCCCATGTGTTTTGTGAGCAACATGTGCTAGGCCACTTCTTACATATGAAATTGTAATGCTATTTCAATGAATGACATCCAACTATCGTCCACATTTAACCAATCATGGTTTATAATCTCTCCTATTCTGCTCTTTTGTTGCTTCACACTTATAAGATGTCCAGACAATGTCTCAATTTGGCAGCTTTGCACATGATAGAATTTAAATGCTTCACTTTCCTGTCCAAATATCATTTCCCAGAATAAACAGCCACTGCAATAACACATTCACAGCCAGAATCAGAATGGAGACACCAATAGTGGAAATGTATCATCTATTTTTGTCTTCTCCCTATGCTGGCTGGTATGGAACTCCCAAATGTTAAAAGAAATAATAAAGCATCAAATACACTTCCAAATTCTCTTGCTTGGTGCAAACACTTTGACTTGTATGCACCAAACGATCTTCCACTAAAGCACCTTTGTCTTTCTTCTGCTATTTCCTCATTGGGGTGTCAGACAACAACAGCTGCACAGTGATCGACATGCATTCCAAACAAAAATATTGCTCAACAAAAGTCTGACTAACAAAATGCCTTACACTTCATCCTCCTCCATATATAAGAATCGTTTAATTGATCTGACAGCATGCAACATTCCCCTTTTTGACCCTTCCTACATTGGTGTTATCTCCAGCTTTCTTGGAGGGAGAGATCTTTTTCTGGTTGTGTGGGAAATTCAAATAATTAATTGTAAGTTTTCCAAGAAGTATATTAAAAGATGACTTAAATTAATTATTTATAAAGTTAACGTGACTTAGTGCCGGAAATATTAAATAATTAAATAAAGTCATATGAGGAGCAATAAGGATTAATACCTTAGGCTTAGAAAAGGTGATTTAAATTATAATTTTTGGGAAGTTCGTAGGAGGATTATATAAAGCGTGGAAGGGTCTCATTTGAGATATTTTGGATGTTTGATATTTCTTTGAAAACCATAGTTGTGGAAATTCAATAGGTTTGTTGAAGGGTCTCATTTGAGATGAGACCTTTGGGATCAGCCTGGAGCCTTTTGGCACAGTTCCTATTTTTTAGGAGAGTTCCTAAAGTTTAGGAGAAGAGTGCCAGTTAGCTCGCAGTGGTTAGGCAACATCAATGGATAGGGGGCATCAAACAAAACTTAGATCGGGGTCCAGATGAGCGAGCTACGAATAATTTAATTATTTCCTAAGTTAGTCTTAATAAATTAATAATAAAAGTGATTATTATAATCACTTTATGATATAATAATGTAATGTCCCCTTGTCCATTGTAGGCCATTATGGTGCTTGATCAGTCTATCTTCCCATCCGGATAGGCTAATGGCTTCTTTCAGAGGATGCCAGCTAGTCACAGGCTTCAGTGGGTGAATATTTACATTTTGGGCTCTGTTTCTAAAGTTAAATCACTTTATTTTATAAAGTGATATTATAAAGTCACTTTATGACTTAAAGTTACTTTACTTTATAAAAGTGACTTAAGTGACTTAAGTGAGCTCTTTAATCGCACATGGCTTAGTTTTCCGTGCTTTCCCTCACTTCGAGGTTATAAAAGAAAAAGGTACGCCTTGGGAAAAGCACCATGGAATAATATAAACAAAAGAAAAAAAATCTGGTTGCATTTGTGACTGGTCTTTCTTGAGGACGTAGCCCCTTGAGAAGATTGAGACGTTGGATATAGCCCTAGTATCTCCAACTTGGTGGGATCACATAGATTTCACATTGGAATTCAATGAGTAGTTAGAAGGTCAGTTTTGTACTCCAACAATTCTAGTATCACTACAACTACAATTTTAGAATAGTTTGTCAAGCAAGAGAAAGGTACTCGCTCAGGCCCTCGATTTATTAGATGAGATTTGCTTTGGTTGGGAGGTCCATACATATCACACGCCTCTAGAAGACATTCATCATACAGGAGACTGCATGTATATATTACCTTACATGCCACTGGTAGCATACGAAGCCACATACGCTTCCTCTCCCATTACCTATCGGGTGATAGACACTATACACATTGGGCTGTAAGCAGACATCTCACGGGAGTGCCCAGGCAGTCACACGGGATCACCCCTTGGTCCACGATACACATGGTGGTTTAAGTATTCACTGGTAATGCTATGCAAAGGAGTCACGGGAGTCTCTCACCATACGCACGGGGATATATTTGCCTAGGCATAACGTTTGAAGAGTCTCGTTCTCTGTCGAAAGGAGTGATGGTCAACAGACAACACCAGTCTGAGTTTTCAGGATAGTGTTACGGGTAGTAGTTGGAGGTAGAGTTGGCCACCTTGACAGTTTCCTCCCCATCCGAACCACATTGCATCTCTTGCGCCTCAGCGCGTGCGAAAGCCTGCATTTGTATTGACAGCCACTGTTGCACACCCTGAGTGGCCTTGAATAATAGGTGCACACTGTATTTGAGCTATTGTATAACGTGACTGGTTTGAGAGTTTCAATTCATGTTTGGTTGAGTCTATATTGTTATCGAAGGTCAATAATATTCAGTCCCGTTTGAGGTCTTATTTCTGCAATTCCCTTGTATGGTTAGATTTAAAAATGATGAAATGTATTGATATTGAGGATTCAGTAGAATTTGTTATATGAATATTTGTGTAATTGCATCTCCAAGTTCTGGAATAAGAAACATTTCCACATACACTATATCATAAACCAAATTCACTGCAACTCCCAGGAATCGATAGTTATTGCATACACCATTTATTCAAAATTTCTGAGATCGGCAGGTAGGTGAACCGTACTAACAAACAAAACTCTTGAAGACGTTTGGTTTAAATTTTATAGTAGAATAGTTCAGGATACTACAGTGGTATCAGAGCTACCAGTCTTGCCAGCCTGGTGGGCTTGTTTTTAGCTTGTAGCAATGTTGTGTAGGCATGCATAGCAAGCACAAATAGTACAATTATAGACACAACAAAGTTGAATAGGGACAACCAGAGCCTTCAGTACAGGTTGATATAGAGGACAGTCATACTGAGGTAGACGAGGAGATTGTATTTGAACTGGGCACTCGGGGTACATGCATGGCTGAGGAAGCAGATAGAGAGGCCAGGGAAACATTGAGGGCCATTCGTGAGGGACAGGATTACATAGCTGATGTGTTACATCAGCTTATAGGGGTTATTCAACGGTTGACAGTAGCACCCAGGAGGACCCAGAGCCATCACAGTGGTGGAGGCAATATAGCAGGGTCACCTAGAGCTGCTAGTAGGTATACGTACTTCAAATAGGCCCCTTATGCCTACCTTCACAGAGAATAATGCAGAGGAGGAGATAGGACAACCCGAGGCAGCAGCCGCACTTCCTGATAATGTATTGGCCATGCACGATGAATGGGATATGTTACCTGACCGGCTCAAAGCTGATTTGACCTTTGTTCAGTATATGGCTCAGAAGAGAGACCCAGGGCTCAGCGGGATAGGAGACCCAGGGGGCAGAACAGGGATCTAAAACATGCAATGAATAAATTAGCCCTTCCTACATTTGATGGCAGCGGTAAGGCATCCGCGAGAGCTTGGATTCACAAGCTAGACACCTTCCTGACCCTTAAGCCCATGTCAGAGACGAAAGCTATTAAGTTTGCGACCATGCATTTAGAGCGAGCAGCGTATGACTGGTGGCATCATGGCCTTGTCACCCAGGATCATGGGCTGATTACATCTTATGAGATTTTCAGCACGTAGTTGATTACACACTTTGACAAGAAAGACAGTGAGGTTTACTACAAGGAGTTAACCCAGCTGAGACAGATTGGGTCTTTGGACCACTACATTGATGAGTTTCAGAGGATATCAATTATAGTTTCCGATATGTCTGAGAGGAGGAAGGTAGTGCTGTTCGTTGAGGGCCTACAGGGCAGATTTAGAGGATTGGTTAGAGTCCTCAAGCCGAGTACATTGGATGACGCTATTAAGTTAGCGCATGATTTGGATTCACCATCTTGCATTCTGCAGCCACCCAAGAAAACTCTCATGGGATCCTCTTCATTTCAAAAGAATAAAAATCAGAATAAGAGCACACCCCCTAGACTAGACTTTGAGACAAGGAATGAACTGAGAAGAAAGAAATTGTGCTTCACATGTAGAGAGCCTTGGACTCCGGATCACAGGTGCCTTGGAAAAGGCAAGATACATTACATTGAGGTGGTTTCCGATGGGGAATATGAGCAGCAGGAGGGCAGCGATGTTGAAGACAGCGATGAGGAGGCTCAGGAAGAGCATTTAGTAGAGGGGAATAAGAGGGAAGTTCCCCATGAGCAGCCTCCTATTACCTTAGCATCTCCCTTAGGGATCCCCACATGTCACCCTTTTCGTCTTAAGGGAGTGGTTAAAAGACAGCGGATCATTTGCCTCCTAGATACAAGTGCTACACATAATTTCATCAGCACAGGTATGGTTTCCAAGAGAGGACTCCAGATAGACAGCGTTTCAGAGTATGAGGTAAAGGTTGCTAGGGGAGATTTGTTGAGCTGCACAGGGAAGGTTTTAGGATTCCCGATTCACTTTGGGGATTATCTCCAAGAGGCAGATCTCTACGTCATTGACTTGGATAGTCTTGATGCCATTTTGGGCATGCAGTGGCTACAGACCCTAGGGAGATACACGATTGATCATCAACTGAAACAGTTAGAGTTTATGTAGGGTGATCAGCTGATTTGCTTAAGACCATGCCAAATGGTGGATCACAATTGGTTTCAGCTCACAGGATGGAGGCCATCATTAGACACAGCGATATGGAGTGGGCAGTCCAGTATTTCATATCCTCTAGACCCACACCAGATTCAGGCCAGCAGGTTCACGCGGACATATAGGATGTGCTTGATAAGCACAAGCGGGTTTTTGAGGACATCCCTACAGGCATACCTCCAAACAGGGGCTTTGAGCATATCATCGAGTTGGAGGAGGCTGCCAAGCCCGTGATCACTACCCCTTATCATCATCCCAGACACTGTAAGGAAGAAATTGAGAGGACAATTAAGGAGCTTTTAGATATGGGGCACATCAGACGTAGTTCCAGCCCCTTCGCTTCTTCAGTAGTTTTGGTGAAGAAGGATGGCACTCTTTGCATGTGTATTGATTACCGTGCACTGAATAAGAGGACCATCAAGAATAGGTATCCCATTCCCAGGATTTATGAGCTGTTAGATGAGTTGCATGGGGCAATTTATTTTTCGAAGATAGATCTTCAATCGGGGTATCATTAGATACGTGTCTGAGAGGAGGATGTTCATAAGACAACTTTCAGATGTCACTACAGGCACTATGAGTTTCTAGTGATGCCATTTGGGCTCACTAACACACCTGCTACATTTTGGTCTTGCATGAATCATATATTCAAAATGCAGTTGCGCAAGAGCGTCTTGGTATTCTTCGATGACATTTTGGTCTTCAGCAAGACGTGGGCAGATCACTTACGGCACTTGGATGAGATTCTTAGCATCATGGAGAGTCAGTCTATGTTTGCGAAAGAATCCAAGTGCGAGTTTGGATTGACTGAGATTCTCTACCTGGGGCATGTGACAGGGGCCAATGGAGTTAAGGTACACCAGGAGAAAATCCAGGCAATTCGGGATTGTCCACCACCGAGGAATGTGTCAAACTTGAGAGGGTTCCTTGGATTATGTTCTTACTACAAGAGGTTCGTTAAGGGATTTTCTCATATAGCAACTCCCCTCACCGATCTTACTCGGAAAGGGGATTTCAGGTGGACAGATGAGACAAAGGTGGTCTTTGATAGACTCAAGACAGTCATGAGTACTTGTTTGGTTCTAGCCCTTCCGGACTTCTCTTGTTGCTTTGTTCTAGAGTGCGATGCTTTAGGGAATGGGATTGGTGCAGTTTTGATGCAAGACAGGCATCCCATAGCATTCGAGAGCAGGAAACTTAAGGACAGTGAGAGATTGTATTCCACTTATGACAAGGAGATGCTTGCCATTATGCACGCCTTGGCTAAATTCAGACAATATATAGTGGGTGGCAAGTTTACAGTCAAGACAGATCACAATAGCTTACGCTACTTCTTGGAACAAAAAGAGTTGAATGAAAGACAACAAAAGTGGGTTAGTAAAATCCAGGCATACGATTTTGACATCGAGTATGTCAAGGGGAAGAATAACATTGTGGCTGATGCACTTTTCAGGAGGCCCTAGTAGCGGCTCGTTGTGTTTTATCAGAGATCTCCGTTGATTGGAAATCTCTTTTGCTGGTTGAGTATTCTAAGAATACTCAAGCTTGTCAGATTTTGGATGGTCAGTTTCCGGATAGTAGGTGCAAGGTAGTCGATGACATCATTCTCTATAAGGATAGGATCTACCTAGTGCTAGGCTCTAAGCTTAAGGCTAAGATACTAAGGGTTGTTCATGATGCGCCCACAGTAGGACATTCGGGATTCTTTAAAACTTATAGGCAGGTCAGAGAGAGGTTCTCATGGAAGGGCCTCAAGGACGATGTCCTTCAGCATGTCAGAGAGTGCCAGACTTGTCAGTAGAACAAGTCCGAGCACAAGCATCCGGCCGGGTTATTGTAGCCCCTTCCCATTTCCAGCTCAGAAGTGGGAGGGTATTTCAGTGGACTTCATTACTGGTTTGCCGAGAGTGCAGGGCAGGGACAGTATATTTGTGGTGGTCGACAGACTTACCAAATTCGCTCATTTCTTTGCTATCGCAGTTGATTGGTCAGCTTCGCAGGTAGCGGAGTTATTCTTCTGAGAGGTTTTTAGGTTGCATGGTCTCCCCAGGACCATTGTGAGTGACAGAGACAATAAGTTCCTCAACACCTTCTGGCAGGAGTTGTTCAGATTGGCAGGCACCGAGTTGACTCCTAGTACTAGTTACCACCCACAAACAGATGGCTAGACAGAGATTGTGAACAAATGGGTGGAAGGCTATCTTCGGAACTATGTAGCAGGACAATAGAGAGCATGGGTTTGATGGTTGTATTTGGGGGAGTTTTGCTACAACTCCACCTATCACATGACTATTGGCATGTCGCCATTTCGGGCTCTCTATGGCAGAGAGCCACTTTCTTTTATAGACTTGGCTCTACAGAACAGCAGGGCTCCGGTTGTGAGAGACTGGTTACAGGATCAACAGGATATTCTTAGGTCTCTCTGGGAGAACATTCAGAGGGCACAAAATCACCAAAAGATGTATGCTGATTGACACAGGACAGAGCGGAGCTTCGAGGCAGGGGATATGGTTTACCTTCGTCTTCAGCCATACAGATAGAGTTTGTTGAAGAAGAGTTGGTCAGAGAAGCTCAAGCCACGGTTTTATGGTCCCTATCGCATTTATAGGAGAGTTGGCGAGGTAGCTTACGAGCTCGAGCTCCCGGCAGATAGCAGGGTCCACAATGTTTTTCATGTATCTTGCCTCAAGAAGGCGATTGGGCAGCAAATAGTCCTTGTAAGTTTTTTGCAAATTCTGAAGATATAATACTGATGGAGTATTAATACCTTGCTGCAAGTCGATCTACTACAATTCTGGGCAGAATGTTATTGTTTTAGAAGTCTGCAATAAATTTTGGAAATTATATTTTATTTTTGCACTAAATCACCAAAGAGCAGATTGCTAGAAGAGCAGACTTAAGGTTGTATTGTGTGTCCTCTATCCACAATTTTGCTCCTACTTATATATTAACCAAGGGTCTTGTCTTTTCATAAGACACACCCCTTCTAGGTCGGCCCTCCATGAAACGACCTATTCCTCTACAAATCGGTGCCCTTGTCCATTAACTAATAGTTAATTATTAATTAACTACAATAGTCAAATACAAGACATATAAATATGCCTAGCAAATCGCTAATCTGTTCTAGGGAGATGTATTTATCATGAGGCCATATATAAAGGAAATTACATGCATTTTAGATCTGTCTAATCTGAAGAATCAAAACATTAATATGATCAAGTTATCAGGATTTAACACTCCCTCTTAACTTGATAATATAAATAAGAGAAACATATCTAGCAACATCATTACGATGACTAAGCATAGATTTGTACTCTATATCTATCTGATTCTTCCAAGCATGTAGTATCATGGTACACATGATACTTTTCATATTACTAAACCTGTAATATGAATTATCACTAATACTTGTGGTAACAGTATTACATGTGATGCAATACACAGGACAAAATCCGGAGAATGATTAAATGCTTCCTTTATCCAAATTGTGACTCATAGGCACTGACAAGCCTATATCACAATATGATCCTGAATTAAGATTTGCCAGTACACAGGATAAAATCTGGAGAACGATTAAATTCTTCCTTTATCCAAATGTGACTCATAGGCATAGAAATGTCTATATCACAATATGATCTTTAATTCATCCAGATCTGCCAGTAGTTCCCTACTGTTTTAGAACATTATCTCAGAGATCGTCATCTCATATAATGTCTATTCATTATCATAGAGATCGTCACCTCTTTAGATAATAAACACAAATGGTGAAGCCCATAACAGTTAATAGCTTGACAATAATAATTTAACACAAAATTGTTTTATTAATAATCAAAGAATACAAATGAGTTATAATTCAACCATACCATGTCTTTTTCTAAAGTGATCTATCTTCACTTGAGAGAGAGGTTTGGTAAGAATATCTGCTGTTTGATTTGCAGTACAAATGTATCTTAACTTGACAGTATTCTTGTCTACCATATCTCTTACATAATGGTAAGGAATTTCAATATGCTTGGATCTGTCATGAAAAACTGAATTCACAGAAAGCTTGATGCAACTTTGATTATCACAATGAATGATAGTGGGATTCATGGGTTGACCAAATAATCCCACAAGTAACTTTCTAAGCCAAATTGCTTCCCGAGAAGCCAATGCAGCTGCAATGTATTTAGCTTCTGTGGAACTCTGTGCTACTGATATCTGCTTTCTGCATATCCATGATATCATTGCTGATCCTAAACTGAAACAACATCTTGAAGTGCTTTTCCTATCAGTAACACTTCCAGCCCAATCTGAGTCTGTGAATCCATGTAAGTCCAAGTCAACTTTCTCATACTTGAGCCCAAGGGTTAAGAGTGCCTTCTAAGTATCTCATAATGTGTTTGACTGCAACCTGGTGAATCTCCTTTGGTTCACACATAAACTGACTTAAGGCACTAACTGTATAGCAAATATTAGGTCTTGTATTTACCAAGTACATGAGAGACCCAATCATCTGGTTATAAAGAGTAGAATCTATGGAGGGTGATTCTGCTGCTGCTTCCTTAAGTTTGTGTAGGTTAGTCTCCATTAGAGAAGACATAGGTTTGCAGTTCCACATTCCAAATCTCTTCAAGATGTCTAATGTATACCTTCCTTGATTAAGTATGATGTTGTTAGAGTTTTGCCATACTTCCAATCCTAGGAAGTATTGAAGGAGTCCTAAATTTTTCATATCAAATTCTTTGATTAGATATTTCTTGCATTGATCTATAAGATGATCATCACCTGTTATTAGTAAATCATCAACATATAGTATCAAAATTATCATATCGTCTTTATCCTTTTTATAATAGAGATTTGGATCAGCTTCATTCTTGGAGAATCCTAAACTGGTGAGATACTTATCGATTCTTTCATACCATGCCCTTGGACCCTGTTTAAGCCCATATAGAGCTTTCTTGAGCTTGCAAATAAAGACTTTAGGGTTATGAGTTTCAAATCCTTCAGGTTGTTCCAAATATACCTCTTTAGTAATCTTTCCATTTAGAAATGCTGTTTTCACATCCATCTGATGTACTTTCCATCCCTTTGATGCTGCAATAGCTAGGACTGCTCTTACAGAGGTGTATCTGGCAACTGGAGCAAAGGTTTCTTCATAATCAATTCCCTCCTTCTGAGAGAATCCTCTGGCTACAAATCTGGCCTTATATTTTTCAATGCTACCGTCAACAGCATGCTTGATTTTAAATATCCACTTAGAAGAAACAACAGATTTTCCCTCAAGCCTTGGAACAATTTCCCAAACATCATTCTTAATAATGGATTGGTATTCTTTTGTCATAGCATCCTTCCAAGTTGTATGTTTAATAGCATCTGAAACATTGGTTGGTTCTGATTTAGATAAATCACTCATGTTTGCAGCATAGCTAGAGAATCTTTTGGGTCTTTTGCTTTCTCTGAAGGTTCCTTCTAGTGCAGAGAAGTCTCGTGCTTCTTCTATAGTCTTAGAGGTCCAAAGTGGTCTTCTCTTAGGATTTTGAGTTTCCTCAAGATTAAGATTTTGAATTTCACCTTCAATTTCTTCAATGTTCTCGCTCTGAAACTCAGTTTCATGATTTTCTTCAGAACTAGGTATATGTGAAGGATCTTCAGAACTTAGGGCTCTTTTGAATGCTAAATCTTCTTCAAATATTACATCCCTACTAAGTTCAATGTTATTCTGACCAGGTATGTAAACTCTATATGCTTTGGATGTTTCACTGTATCCAACAAAAATACCTCTTCTGCCTAAAGGTTCAAGTTTAGTTCTTTTCTCTTTAGGAATATGAATGTAAACAGGACACCCAAATATTCTAAGATGACTGATATTTGGTTTAGAATTAGAGAAGACTTCCTCAGGAGTTTTATCTTCGAGGTGGGAGTGAGGGCATCTGTTTTGAATATAGATAGCAGTACATGTGGCTTCTGCCCAAAGATAGAATCCTAAATTTTGGTCAAGTAGCATAGCTCTTGCAGCTTCCACAATTGTCCTATTCTTTCTTTCTGCTATCCCATTTTGCTAAGGATTGTAAGGAACAGTACACTCCCTCTTAATCCCTGCTTCTTTAAAAAAATCCTTAAACAAATCTGAAGTATATTCCCCTCCATTATCAGTCCTAAGAGTTTTAATTTTGTGTCCTGATAGATTTTCAGTTAAGTATTTGAATTCTTTAAATCTTTTAAGGATTTCTTCTGATTCTTTACATTTCAAGAAGTAAATCCATGTCTTCCTAGAGAAGTCATCCATAAAGAGTACATAGTACAAAAATCCTTCGAGAGGAGGAACAGACATAGGTCCACATAAATTTGAGTGGACTAATTCTAAAACATTGTTAATTTTTCTAGTGCTATTTTGAAATGGACTTTTGGTGTTCTTACCTAGTGCACATCCTTTGCATATGCTTGAATGATCTTTGTTCAACTTAGGTAAGCTAGTAACCATCTTCTCCATAGTTGATAAGGCTTTGAAGTCTAGGTGCCCTAACCTTCTATGCCATACTTCGTTTATATCTGCTGCTTCATGAACTAAGGCTTGAATAGGTTCCGAACATAGTTCATACAGGTATCCCTTCCTTTGACCAATCAATTTTGATTTCTTAATAGAAGAGTTTTTAGGCCAGGTCATTACCTTTCCATCCATAAATGCTACCTTATATCCATCATCCTTAAGTGCTGTGATAGAAATTAAGTTCCTCTTGATTCCGGGTACATATTGTACTCTTTTGAGGTGTAAGGAGATGCCTGATTTTAGTTTTAAGTTGCAACTTCCAACTCCTTTGACTGGATGTGCAGAATCGTCACCTATGGTAACTTCGTCATCGGTTTCCTCCGTCATTGAATCCATTAATTCTTTATACCCCGTAATGTATCTGGATGATCCACTATCAATTACCCAAGAGTTGAGTTTGCTAGATACATCATTTGATAGTGCTGAGTATAGTACATAATTTTCAGGATCATAGTCTTCTTTAGTCTTAGTTACCTCTGTGAAATTTACTTTTTGTTTCGTATTCTCAGGGCAGTCTGACTTATAATGTCCAAGTTTCTCACATTTGAAGCATTTGACTTTAGATATGTCCCTCTTGAATTTGTTATTGCCTTGAGGGGCCTTCTTCTTCTTAAAATGTTTCTTCTTTCCTTTGTTGGAATTTATGTTGAGAACATGAAGTTCTTCATCTCCAGTTTTTGATTTCAGTCCTTTCTTAAGTTGCCTAGATTCTTCTTGAAGGCAGTCTCCTTTAAGTCTGTTGAAGTCTGGGAGTTTGTCTCTAGCACTTACTCCTTGTGAGAATGTTTCCCATGAATCCGGTAACTCATCTATAGCCATAAGTGACAGCTCTTTGTCTTCAATTATGGTTCTTATACTTGAGTTCATCTCTTAGACTATCCACCCTTAGGAAGTATGAATTCATAGATTCTCCCTTCCTTATATTTAGATGATTTAGTTGCTTTTTTAGTGCAAGGGTTCTAGTTGCATTGTTAACCTCATATGCATTTATTAATGCACTCATCATATTAAATGCTGTCTGATGTTTCATTAGCACAGGTACTATTTCGTTTTTAACTCCATCTAATATGATTTTCATGGCTTTCCTGTTTCCTTTAATCCAGTTAGTTTTATGAGGATCAACATCAGGTTGCTTGGGTTCCTTATCAACAAACTGTATTACATCATTGTCTTCAAGAGCCATCATAATTCTGAATTTCCATGCAACGAAGTGTTCTTTTCCATCAAACCTGTCTTCGGATCTGATTGTGTTGGCCATTGAAGGTAGAAGGATGTTGCTTAGATATTTTCAAATCTGATTGTCAATTTGCAGAGCCTAGGTTCGACAACTTGGCTTTGATACCATGTAAGTTTTCTTCAAATTCTGAAGATATAATACTGATGGAGTATTAATACCTTGCTGCAAATCGATCTACTACAATTTTGGGCAGAATGTTATTGTTCTGGAAGTCTGCAATAAATTCTGGAAATTATATTTTATTTCTGCACTAAATCGCCAAAGAGTAGATTGCTAGAAGAGCAGACTTAAGATTGTATTGTGTGTCCTCTATCCACAATCTTGCCCCTACTTATATATTAACCTAGGGTCTTGTCTTTTCATAAGACACACCCCTTCTAGGTCGGCCCTCCATGAAACAACCTATTCCTCTACAAATCGGTGCCCTTGTCCATTAACTAATAGTTAATTATTAATTAACTACAATAGTCAAATACAAGGCATATAAATATGCCTAGCAAATCGCCGATCTGTTCTAGGGAGATGTATTTATCATGAGGCCATATATAAAGGAAATTACATGCATTTTAGATCTATCTAATCTGAAGAATCAGAACATTAATATGATCAAGTTATCAGGATTTAACAGTCCCTTCAGATGGATTACCCCCTCTTGACGAAGAAGGTAAATTGCTTTTGATTCCGGCTGAGGTGATAGAGATTAGAGAAAGGAAACTGCGGAATAGGCTATCTGTGAGTACTTGATCCGATGGAAGGACTTACCGATCGAGGATGCCACATGGGAGGGTGAGTCTATTCTACAACATGCTGCGTTGAGATTGCTCGAGGGCAAGCAATCTCGGGAAGGGAGGACTGTAATGTCTCTTTCTCTATAGTAGGCCATTATGGCGCCTGATTAGTCTATCTTCCCATTCGGATAGGCTAATGGCTTCTTTCAGAGGATGCCAGCCAGTCACAGGCTTCAGTGGGCGAATATTTATATTTTGGGCTCTGTTTCTAAAGTTAAATCACTTTATTTTATAAAGTGATATTATAAAGTCACTTAATGACTTAAAGTTACTTTATTTTATAAAAGTGACTTAAGTGACTTAAGTGAGCTCTTTAACCCCACATGGTTGAGTTTTCCGTGCTTTCCCTCACTTTGAGGTTATAAAAGAAAAATGTATGCCTTGGGAAAAGCACCATGAAATAATATAAAGAAAATGTAATGACCCTTACTATAAAGGCCACTAAAAACCCCCAAATCTGAACTGAGACAATTCGTCAAACACTTGGCATGCACTGAATAGTTTTGTTTGCAATGATGTGTTTCAATGTGATTGTTGTTTTGGGCATCAAATATAATAAAGATAACAATACCAATACTGAAATGTAATACAATTGAGCAACAATGAACTTCACTAATTCTGATTGCAATGTTCAGATTTCATGGACTGTATACAAACTATTACTTATGAGCACTGATTTATGACAAGGCAATGCCCTAGCAATGCACCTTAACCATTATATCAATCCAAAGGCAATGTATAGCAAAGTCTGAATACAATGGACTGTTTACAATCACTGAATAATGACACTAAATGTAGGGAGTGTCACACATAAACAGTGAGCTCTAATGCACCTTATGTCTATACCATTCCAATTACAATACATAGCAATGTCTGAATACAATTGCAGAGACTGATTTTTGAGAATGAATGGACTGTTATATCTTCCACACATGAACAAAGAAACTATTGTAATGACTTGATCCTATCAATGCATTCTTATTTACTATGACCATCCAATTACATATAACAGATAACAGTGACTGTTTATGACATATGCTGGACTGTTATGACAGTGACTGAAAATGTATGCAATTTTTACACAATTTTGACATCAAAAATCAACATGAAAGAACCTGGAATGCTGCACTTATTCGTTGACTGACTGCTGATGGATTAACACACGAGCTGCAACCCGAACTGGACCAAGATCTGCCCCTCTGATTACTGCTGTACCCTGTACTGTACCAGTCCGTACAGTACGGACATGTACGACCCTGTTATAAAATAACTTTCAGAGTGTTGTGCGCCCAAAGTGGTATAAACTGAATCGCCTGGGGTATATGTATAACCCCTCAAATGCATAAAATCATACTCCAAGTAGATTGAGAGGTATAAGCAAAATTCTGAATCCAGGCCCTGGTATGAACTGACTGAAAATGTGCCAAAATGATCTCCAACACTTATCAAACTGATTCACCAATTAAGTGATGAATTCCAAACCCTTATTCAACCAGTTACAAACCCTCAATGTCAATTTTTTAGGTCTGCTTTTTCGGACTGCTTTTTCGGGTCTGCTTTTTCGGACTGCTTTTTCGGACTTGCTTTTTCGGACTGCTTTTTCGGACCTGCTAAAAATTGCCTCCTATAATTTCGGCCCTACTAAAAATGCCTCCTGAAATGCTGTTTCAATCACAAACAAATCCTTACATCAAATTCTCAATGAAGTACCAATGAGATGGCTGAGTACCAACTCCAAATTTGCAACCCTTCAGTAGATATTTCACTACCTCAGTTATGCCAATCCAAGGGAGTGATTCGTTCCCAAAGATCAAATAGTATTTGCAGACCACAAGGCTACAAATTGCTTCACAATGAAGAAGTAGAAGAAATCCCAAATCCAAGCATGTCCAAATGAAAGCCCAAGCCCTCTATTTATTCTTTTCCTTGAGAAGTTGCTAGAACTTCTAGAAACATCCAATTATAATGTACTTTATAATAAAATAACATTATAATAATAAAGTACATTTCTCAACTCAAAATTATAACAATGTAGGCCCAAATGTCTCATAACTGAATGTAGGCCCAACTACGAATGAACGTAGGCTCAAGACTGAACGTAGGCTCTACTACAACTGGATGTAGGCTCCACTACAACTGCATGTAGGCCCAAACTGGATGTAGGCTCTATCGAATGTAGGCTCTGTCAGCAATATGCAATCAAATGATCAACGTAATGACCCTCTCTCCAAACCATTTGCCTACGAGAGTTGATGATAGGCAAATCCGTCATGCCAAACAATGTCAGCTAAAATGGGGACATGACAGAAAAGAAAAGTAAAATTTGGTTGCATTTGTGACTGGGTTTTCTTGAGGACGTAGCCCCTTGAGAAGATTTAGACGTTGGACGTAGCCCCAACATCTCCAACTTGGTGGGATCACACAGATTTCACAGTGGAATTCAATGAGCAGTTAGAAGGTCAGTTTTGTACTCCAGCAATTCTAGTATCACTACACCAGCAATTTCAGAACACTTTGTCAAGCAAGAGAAAGGTACTTGCTTAGGCTTTGGATTTATTAGATGAGATTTGTGCTGGTTGGGAGGTCCATACATATCACACGCCTCTAGAAGACATTCATCATACAGGAGACTTCGTGTATATATTAACTTACATGCCTTTGGTAGCATACGAAGCCACAAACGCTTCCTCTCCCATTACCTATCGTGTAATAGACACTATACACATTGGGCCGTAAGCAGGGATCTCACGGGAGTGCCCAGGCAGTCACACGGGATCACCCCTTGGTCAACGATACACATGGTGGTTTAAGTATTCGCTGGTAATGCACGCGAAGGAGTCACGGGAGTCTCTCACCATACGCACGTCGGTATATCTGCCCAGGCATAACGTTTGCAGAGTCTCGTTCTCTGCCGGAAGGAGTGATGGTCAGCAGACAACACCAGTTTGAGTTTTCGGGATAGTGTTATGGGTAGCAGTCGGAGGTGGAGTTGGCGACCTTGACAGTTTCCTCCCCATCCGAAGTACATAGCATCTCTCGTGCCTCAGCGCGTGCGGAAGCTTGCATTTGTATGGACAACCACTGCTGCACATCGTGAGTGGCCTTGAATACCAGGTGCACATTGTATTTGAGCTATTGTATAATGTGACTGGTTTGAGAGTTTCAATTGATGTTTGGTTGAGTCTATATTGTTATCGAAGGTCAATAAGATTCAGTCCCGTTTGAGGTCTTATTTCTGCAATTCCCATGTATGGTTAGTGATACTAAATTTCTGCACATGCTGGAATTTAGTTCTAAACAGTAACATTGCATAAGAGTTCATACAAGCTGCTCATTTCCCATACATTTGCATTTAGCTCATATTTTGTCAAATCATATTTTATTCTGAGCAAAAGAAAAGAATAATGTTCATTGTATTGATCATCAACTAATATGTACAATTTTCATTTACAGCTGATAAAATGAATTGAGGTGCTGAAAGAAAAAGTCTCTCACACAAGACTATGAGAGTAGCCTTCACTACAATGCCATTTCCTATCTAATACAAGTGAAGCAATAAAGAAAATGAAAGGTAAATGCATGAGGGTCAAAGGGTGCCAGTCATTGCTTGGTAATGATTGGCTGCTCGCTCCTTTCTGTTTTGTCCATTGATGAGTTGCTCGCCAAGGTCTGGAAGATCCTGCAGTATAAAGGAGAATGAGTTAGATCATCACAATCTAAGCAAAGATGGCACACCTCACCTCAAATGCAATAAACATCCATTATTCCTTATCGTTACTCTTGCATAGAAAGGAGAATAAGTTTTATAATTGAAGAAACAACTGGTTGTAGTAGAGAATGATAAGGAACAAGTCTAAGGGATGCTAGGAGACAAAGGCTGGGATTAGCTGTACAGCGGGCGCTCAAACGGAATTCAAATCTTGATGTCCAAAATGTTAACGTATTATTGGAAGATCAATGCTACAGTAAGTATGGAAAATATAGAAGATCAACTCTCAAGCAACAAGCATTCACGACATCAACAGAATCAACGGCAACAGTAAGCCGACTCTCAACATCCAAAAGAAGCAACAACAAGTTGAAGCTAAAATCAATAACAGCAAACCTCCATTCACGACATGTCTTAGTCAAGCATGATTTGTTCCTGGTTATAAAGAAAGCAGCAAGCATTCACGGCAACAATAGAACCACGTTTCGCTCATCAGTAAACCCCATCGATGGCATCAGATAACAACATAAATAACAAAGGGTCTTATCTTTTAAAGCAGAGAAGAGGGAAATAGCTTACCCCTTTAAAGCCATAACAAGCAAAGAGGAAACTTCATGTTCATTCTTCAACATTTTTACACTTGCTATAAGCCAAATCAGTCACGCCATCAGTCAACCCATTATGCGGATTCCAGTCAAATGAAGACCCAGTCACAGTTAACAGAAATAACAAAGGGTCCCATGAAACTCCAAAGCTCCTTGATAAAGAATCCGAGTAACAATCTAAAGCTCCAGCTTGAGCCCACAAATGTGCAAAGAGACTGCAGGAAAAAAATCATACCAAATGCACGGTAAATCTCCAGAAGTGTTCAAATGGCGGCCTGTTGATAGAGTTTGTGAAACCCTCATTTTCTTCTCCAAAGCCTCAAATTCATTCTTGAAGTTTCGAATGAAAGAATGGGTTATTTTTTAGGTTTATATTATACAAAAAATCACATTCTAAAAAACTTTTCAAGTCCACGGTTAGGGGGTGGGCTTTTATCTCATGCTAATATTTTTATTAATGTTTTAACATATTAATATGCATGCCCAAGTCTTTAGCCGACCTTTTTAGGTTATTTGTTGGTATTGTATTATTTCCTCCATGTAATTATTATTAATTAATTGATGTATTATAAATCAATTAATTATTAATAAATTTTGAAAATGCAATAATAGTTCCAAGGGGAAAAAGGTCAAAGTCTTTATTGGACTAAGGGTTAGGTGGCGTCAAGTGGAGAAAATCAGTTTGAACTTGTTGATCATGGAGAAGATTTAGGGGGTCGAATTGAACACTTCAAGGAGGGTTTTAAGGTCATTTATTGACAGTTTGAGGTTTTTGTGGGCGGTTTTGGTGAGTCACCAAGGTTGTTTATGACTTGGTTGGATTTTTTTAGTTTGTTAATGCATTTTGGAGGGAGTTTGGGTCCTATTTTGGGGGCTTATTTGTTGCATCCGACCTAGGGTTGTGAGGGTACTTAGTGAGTTTTTGGACTTATTTTTTAGGGAGTTCTTCCTTATGCAGTTTTCGGCTTCTGTGACTTTGGAGTCCTTTGGCAGTGGATGTATTTTCTGCATTTCTTTGTAACTCATTCCAGGTTCATGAATACCAGGGAGAGCTTTTTGGAGTTTAGAGATTGAGTTGTTTTGCCTATCTCTTTTCTGCTTATTTGTGTGCATCTTAGTGATTGAGAGAATTATTACTGAATGATTTGTTCTTTATAATCCTGTCTCATTTCAGCACTTGTTTGTAGAAGTGCATTTTTGCTTGTAGGTTATAATTAGTATTCAAGATACAAAACTCATAAGTGTGATGTTAGCCTCCTCTCAGAAAGTTCTATTCAGGACCTTGTTATGAAATATTTATGCAAACCTATGCAAGAGTTTAGTGATTTTTACCAAATCAGTTTCATAGTTCCAAAGGCTTAGTTATCTGTATTTTGTGAATTTTATCAGTTTGGTGCATCACCATAGGTTAGATTTTTGTTCCTGCTATTTTTCTAACCCTTTTCCCATCAAGTTTTAGTTTCATTAAGCTAGGTGAAGTATCAAGTCACTTTCAAAAGAACCGGCCTAGAATCCGGAGGTTCAGTCACCTTAATAGTTTACCCACAAGCTAGTGATTTTTCCCATGTTCTCCAGAATTTCTAAGTGTTTAGGTGCTTAGTATAGGGTGCAAATTTTGGGAGTGAACAGTTAGATTTAAAAATGATGAAATGCATTGATATTGAGGATTCAGTAGAGTTTGTTATATGAATATTTGTGTAACTGCATCTCCAATTTCTGGAATAAGAAACATTTCCACATACACTATACCATAAACCAGATTCAGTGCAACTCCCAGAAATCGATAGTTATTGCATACGCCATTTATTCAAAATTTTTGAGATCGGCAGGCAGGTGAACCGTACTAACAAACAAAACTCTTGAAGACGTTTGGTTTAAATTTTATAGCAGAATAGTTCAGGATACTACAAATAATGCATTAAAATAATTGCCCCAAGTCCCTAGGTAATGAATTAAGTGATAACTTAATAAAGGGGCCAAATTGCATGATAAATAATAGACCCTCCTCGTGGATCAATCCCTAGGAAGGGAATTAAATAAAATAAACCGTTGTTTTGTGATTGTTAGAAAAGTGGGAAAAACCCTAGAAGCCATTCAAATGGGGTTGGAGGGAAAACAATAAGATTAAAGGAGGGAAACGAAAAAGAGGGCATTCATTCCAGGTTATTTTTGCAAACACAATTTGGAGGTGAAGCTTGGATGAAGAGCTTTCAGCCATGTATATTCTTTGAGAACAAAATATGATTGAGAACCTATAGGTGTGCAACATCATCCAAGGGTTTTCATTTGCATAGGATCAGTCAATCACTTTAGTAGATATCAATTTGTGTGAAGCTCTCATAAGTATCAGGTTGGATCAGAGAAGAAATATTTTCAGATTGCAGATCAGAGCACAAAATTAAGTTTTCTATCCATTCTTTGTTTCTTGGAGCTAGCCGTACAGCCTAGGGTTTTTACAGTGGATCACAGCTTCGGTGTGGACTTTGAAAAATTACAAATCAGAACCAAAATCATCACTGGGCGGATAGAAAGCTGTAATTTCCAGGTGGCAGGGCATTGACAGCATATCTCAGTGAACAAACTCACCAACTCCAGCCGTACATCAGCAATTGATTTCATTTTCCATCACATCTGGGTGTCTGAAGCATGCAGCAGATCCCTACAAGTGAAAAATCAGTTATATTTATATTGGCGGTGTTGGTTCCCAAAACCGCAGATTGGAAATCCTAGAGCCTGCCAACTCTCCACTAGAATTCCAAATCAATTTTGGCCAACGAACGGGAATACTTCAAACTCCCCTACACTTTAGGCTTCGCTACACCTAGGCGGGTAAACCTTTACTTCAAACTTGATCACCTGGTTCGAAGCTCTTCTATAGCGAATTTAAGCTGGTGAGTTCCTCGGTTGGCAAAATCTTTGAACTCGATCAAAATAAAGTTGAATGCTGAATTTTTGAATTAAAATGTTGTGTAATGATTAATAAGGTTTGTAGGAAGGATTTGATAAATTTTCTGACTTCATATATAAACCCAATATTTCAATAATAATAAGATCAGTGCCTCTGCTTATTCGGGCAATAGAGTTAACTTCAATGAAGGTTTACGTACAACTTTATAATGTTCAAAGCATTTATATTGCTAATCAATTCAATAATCAAGACGCGACAAATCAAATATTTATGCAATCCTAAATTATTTCAGTGTGAGTTTAGGATGCTATCTGACTGTATCCACTTATCCGATATTTAAATTGCACATAATATTAAAAAATAATAATTATAAAGGACGGTTCATCAATAGTTTAATTCTCTATGCCTTTAATAAATAACAAAGGATGTTTTATTTTATTATTAAAATAAAATAGATTTATATTTATAAAATCATATTATTTCCCTTATCCCTCCATACAAAATATATAAAAAATGCTTCTATTGAAAATCTATCGAATATGTCTTCTATCGGATTATAAAATCCTTATTTATACTTGGTTTTATAAAGTGACATGTCTTTTCACTATCAAAAGTCACGTCCTTTTATTTTTTAAACAAACCAAATGTTTTTTAATTTTCAACTAATGACCAACATAAAATAAGATTATTTCTAAATCTTCGTAAGTGAATAATCTCCTCGGAAGATAAACATCTTTCACTGGTCCAAACCTTTCAAACGGTATTCGAAGATTCTCGGGCCTTGCATTGATAGATATGCTTCAGCATCATGGCACAGCTTCAACTTCCTTTTCCCAACAGATTTACTTCTCGAAGACGACAAAGTGCACAACAAACAGCTCCCTCGATTTTCCCCGCCGCTCCTAGGCTTTCACGTTGAATAAATCTGTCATCATCGCCATCATCACGTATAGCATACTCGACCAATATAACACTGTCAAACATTTTGCTCATGCGTGTACATTCCATGGCCTTTGTTACTTCTTCCAACTTCTCAAATGCTAGAATGTTGGCCTGTCCCATAGACTTCACTTCCTTGGCAACAATTCATCAATTCCCATTGCCTGTTAGTTCATATTTTGCAGATACAACCAAATTCCACCCTTTCCTATATTCTGATGGAGCTCACTGCTTACGCGGCCCTTAGGCAGATTGGACGTTGTCAGAGGCCATGGAATTTGGTGTTGTCTTTGGAATTTTCTTCATCAAATTTGATTCATGCGCAGTTTGTATGCTTCCAGAATTTGTAACGAAATCCCTCCATTCATGCACATGGCAGGGAAGATATTTGGCATAGCTTTAAACCCGTTAACTGCATTTGCTGAAAGTTTCTACATCCTCTTTCATCAAATCAATTTTGTGCATATCCTCACATTCGAAGCATACTGTGAGACACAAATTTGATGGATGCTCTTACCTGCTCTATGTTGATTTACATTGACACTAGGCTTTTCTGTGACATCAATATTCAAACCTGCTTCAGAAGCATTCCTCAACTCTTCAACTGGAGAAACCTCACTCTTCAAAATCAACTCATCAACATCATCCCCTATACTAAATGCTTTCACACCCTCTTCAATCAGATTGCTCATACAAAACCCGTAAAAGATTTCTCCTTTTGGCATGATATTTGAGACAAATTTTAGAGATCCATCAGGCGGTTCGGTTCTTGAGCATTGGGAATGAGTAGGATTGGCTGCATCAATTTAATTTGTACATTTATATGCCTGGTATGGACTGTAGCGGTTTATTAGTTGAAAAAAAATTAATTTACATTTTCTTGCTGGGTGTTAGGGAAAAGATTGTCATTATTCTTTCTTTTCAGTACTATTTATTTGTTGTGCATTGCATATCTTTTTCAAAGAGAAAAAACAAAAAAATTGAAAAAAACCTACAGAAAACAAAAAATCAGAAAAAGCATAAAACCAAAAAAGATCAGAACTTCTTCATATGCTGGTCAGAGACAATTTGAAAACATAGAAATCAGAATTGAAAACGAAAAACCATCCTGGGGGTTGCCCATTACATTGATTCTAAGGCATGGAGCATGTTAACAATAGTAGAGTTGCAATACATGCAAGTCTTTGGTAGAGAAATTGAAGGAAGAATCTCAACAAAATGAGCATGATAGGCCTTTTATTTTGGAAGAGGCGATAAAATTGAAGAAAATGTGGTAGGCTAGAGAGAAACGCTAGGCACCACCTCATCCAACAAAATGCAGACATGTGTACACTTGATCTGATTGATTGAGGCTTGGAGAAACATTCTTTATTAATGGCTTGTCAGTAGATCAATCCACCCAAGAAATTCATCAAAACTGTGACCTAGGGAATGATGTTTCAGAGAAGGGATATTTTCAACATTAAATGATGCATGGGTGTTCTTTTCCCTTGGATTTGTGCTAAAATATGTTTGAAGTGATTTATCGGATCAAAATCTTGTATTTGTGGGATTGCAAAACCCTAATGGTGTTGCAGAGTGGTAGATGGAAGAAAACACATATTTTGGAGTGGCCATGTTGCTATCAGTAGAGTATTGGGGAATTGCTTACTTGTTAGACTATCAGATTTGGAAGAGAAGCATTAAAACCTATGACTTCTTGACAAAACCTTTATTGCTCTTATCTTGTCAAACCATTGGGTCATTAGGGATTCTTCAAATTGCATGATTTTCAAGCTAAGGATGGGGCCACATAGACCTTTGACTTCATGACAACATTGAGCTACCATACATCAGGCCGTCAAGCTACCATTGGACTACCAGCGATGGAAAGGGGGATGAGAACCTTCAAAACTGCAAAGAAACGATGATGTCAACAAAGGATGACAACATCATGATGTTAGCAAAGGAAAGGTGAAGTTTTAGACTTTGGGGATGGATGAGAGACATGTTGGTAGCCAAAATCTGAAAGACTTGGAAGAAATTAAGAATGGACCAAGAGAAATTTTAGGGACTTGGACTTTCGGGGGAACTTGGATAGGGATGACAAGTTTGATGGGGATGAAAGGATCAAGAAGTATGAAAAGTCGATGATTAGAGTGTTGAGTAATTTGGGAGTCGAGGGAACATGTACCAAGGGATGGATGAATGACGAAGTTTGAAAATCGGATGATTGCAGCATCGAGAATTGGGAGTATTGGGGGTCAGGTACCAAGGGATGGATGGATGAGGAAGTCTAAAAGTTTGATAGATAAAGGACAAGGCTTATGAAGACAATTAGGCCTTGGAGATATTGAAGCCCAAGAAATAGTATGAGGAGATGCGAACCTTTGGAAGTCTAAAAGAGCGACACTAGTTAGAATTAACTTTGGATTTTAGGGATTGGGGATACAAATGAATGGCAAGAGGTTAAGAGAACAGTGATAGTTTAAACGTTTGACAAACTTGACATTGAGGTAGAATTAACTTTTGGCCTTGAAGGATTGGGAATGTCAATGACTAGTAGGAAAGCAAGAGAAACTCTCAAAGTTTGACAAAACAAGACCTAACCACTTCTAGGTTTTGGTCTTCAAAGATAGTAGAGATATGTGAATGGTTTGAGAGTAAGTGAAAGTCCAATAGTTGGAAAAGCTGACAAATACAACTCTTAGGCAAATATACGCTTCAGACTTTGGGAATCAAGGATGATTATAAATAGTAGAAAAGCAAGACAAACTCTGAAAACCTGACAAAACAAGACAGCCATTTTTAGGTTTTGGGCTTCGGAGATTGGAGACATGAGTGAATGGTATGAGAGCATGGAAAACCTTGACAGTAAAAAAATTGACAAATACAAAAATTAGATAAAGATACACTTCAGACTTTGGCAATCAAGGATGCCTAAAAGAGGTAAGAATGCAAGGCAAACCTTGATAATCTGAAAAACTTAGGAGTTGATACTTCAGAACTTTTACAAGGCTTCTAGGTGGGGATATAGGAGCAATAGGGAAGGCATGCAAGGATGGATACCCTTGAAACTTTTAACTCAGAGAAACACAATACTTAGCAGATTTTGAAAAGATCGTAGTGGGGAGTCAATATTAGAAGGGAGGTATGAAGGTTTGAGGCTTTGAGCAACACCAAAACTATGAACTTTTTCATAAAGCCAGTTTTATTTTTTGAACTTGGGTATTTGACTAAGACATGAAAGGGAGGACTAACACAACAACCAGAGGCATAAATCAAGCAAGATGAACCATTTAGGATTTCTCAGATCGGTTATCATTGATGAGTAAAGAAGGGGGCATGTAATGACTACAGGTACCTAGCGTCACCAATGGATGCCTTATTTATCAACTTAGTTGTCTATGTTTTGCTCCATTTTGATTGCTTAGTTCCAAGATTCTGTGAAATTTCATCATTTTGATTGCAAAGAAGTGCCGGTTAGTTGATGATGACAGCTCTGACGATGAAGCAGGGTATGTGCTGAAATGGAGCTGTAAATGTTAGTTTGATAAAGGATGCACTTTCCAGACCAGTTTCTCTCTCTCTCCCTCTTATTGGTGGAAACTAATTCTGACTTATGATTTACCCTGCAATCTGGACACATATTTGAATCCCAGGACCTATTGGAACGAGGAATTTTCCTTCCATCAGGTTCACATGTACCATGATACCACATTTTTCTCTAGTGTGATTTGATTTGTTGCGATTTAGAGATTGTTTTTTATTTGGTGAAGATGGTTATTTTATGGAGCAGGTTGCAATAAGTAGGGGTCTTGAAACAGTATGACATTGAACTTGTTGAATTTGGCTCTCTTTCATTCTCCAAATGTATATGCCACTTTGGCTGGTATTCTGTTTTTGTGGAGACAAGATAGATTCATAAATACCTTACTATTTATTCTTGTGGAAACAAGATAGTTTTATAGTTACCTTACTGTATGTTTTCATCTTTTTTACTTTTGGCATTTTCCTATTGATCAACCACCATGGCAAAGGATAAATGATAATCATCTACTAGCTGAACAGAAATTGTGAATTTTATTTCCACACTTTTGTGACTTATTGCTGTTCTGAAAACATTTGTGATCTATTCAGGGTTTTATATAAGTGGACCAATTCTCATGTTCATAAACTTGCAGGAAGAGAAAGAAAATTCATTGCAAGACTTCCTTTCACACTTTCTTCAAGTATTTGAAGATTGGAGACCTGCTGAATGGCAGAATCAGACTTCTGATTTAGCTACCCTATCACTGCCCTCACAAGACATCTCATCTAATGGAGATTCTATGAAAGGCTGTGCGATTGGTCATCCAACAAGAGTTATTCTCGCATTAACACAGGAAATGAAGAGCCTAATTTCTTATATTATGGAATGTAAGCTTGTTTATATTTATAAGTTGATTAACTTCAAAATATTAGTCCTTGAGATTGCATTATCTATTTTTGTGCTGTACCTTTTGAATGAATTAAATATGCTTAGCTTGCATTATTCTCCCTTGAAGCTTGGTAGTAAGGAATCCGGTTGTACTTTGCACATTCAAGTGAATGCAGCTTTATATATGTTAGATACTGATAGATCATATCCTTCTGCCGTTTTCTCTGTTAAAACCACATACACATAGTAGGAAGATCTGAATCATGGTATTGGAGATGAACTATGTTTATCTGGTTTGCAGCTTACCTGCTTAGGATACTCTCTGATCTCTTCTTCCCAAACTTATGTAATTATAATGACTATTTTTTTGTACTCTAATGTCCTTGTTTAATCATTGTAGCTTTTGTAGGTCCTATCCTTATCTGAATTTCCTGATAAGGATAAAAAAATATATATTTTGAAGGGCCAGGTGTTGGGAACATAGAATAAAAAATAAAACAAGATTTAGTTTCACCATATGGGGGAGTGAGTTTTCATAAAAGGATGTTGTAATACCTTGAATTGGCAGCTTCATTGTGATAGATGCTATGACAAGATTGTGTTACGAGATGAATTGTGGCAAATTTTGGGAAGGAATTCTATTATTATGTGGATTGATATTTTTAAAGATGAAATGAGGTGTTAGAATTTGTGTTCGCTTGCTGCTATAAAATAAATTACTTTGACAACTACCATTTTTCATATGATTTCTGCTATAACTTGAGCCTTATGTTCAACTATCAGCTTAAGGATGAAAAATCTTGGGTTCGGAGTTTGGAGGACAAAACCCCCTTGGTTTCTTTGAGATAGGAGGACAAAGCCCATTTGGTTTCTTGAGGGCAATCTCATCAAGAGTTTGTATTTGTGTTAAAAAATTTAGTTTTTCAGCAAGCATTTATATTTGGAGCAACAACATATTGTGATAGCAGATTTTTTTCATATTTGCATATCCATTTGAGATGTTCTGGCATATTTGAATATTGATATTCAGCTCCAACATGTTTGTGAAAATTTCAATTGTTCATACTTCATGCAATCTGTAGCTATATCTTTTATATATTGTTATCTGAGAAAATAAGATAATTAGAAATCATTATTCATCCACTGTATGTTCTCACCTCTCTCTCACAGGTTCTTAGTTATCAAATAGTGCTGAATAATAATATTTATTCATTGTATGCTCTGATCTCTTCCTCATGGGAACTTGGCATCAGAAAGTGGTAAATATCTTATATTTAAACTTTTGTGGTCATCACGTGGAATCATTATCAATTTATCAGTATGAATTGAATTTTATGTTAACCAAGCCTTATTTATTGTTATTTGAGTGTATTGTAGACTGTAGTTTTCTTGCATTAGTTAATGAGAGAGATTGATTATTAATTCCATAGAGACTAGTGTATTTATTGGTTTTTGTCATATGGAATTGAAGACAAGACTTCATCCTTGAATGTCTTGTTTATTTGAAATTTGTTGTATTGCTAGTGTGGATATTCAAAAGGGTTCTCTTAGAGACATAATGGAAGATGTATTGTACTTTAGATCCAAGACGTTAGTCAGTAGAAAGGAAATCTCACTGTCAAGGGGTATGCCTGGCTCCACTTACAAGCTCATCACTTTCTCCTGTACTGAGGTTTCTATACCACAGTCCAGTCTATCAACCTATATATTTAATGGAGGAGTACTTACCAGCTATCTTAGTTGAACCAAAAACAAGGACCTGTGTGTTCAATCTATGGAAAACGCAAGAATACTGCTTGAAATGAGGAAACAAACAATCTCGCACACACACAGAAACAATTGCAATCCATATTCATCTAGAGAAATCCTCTCCTCTCATGGCAAGAAAACTCCAATAAGAGTGAACCTTGCTCCTCACACCATTAGTGATCAAATAGTTTTATATAGTCTCAGCAGGGTGCATAATACCCAAATGGCATTGCCTTGAAGAAACATAACCTGCATCAACTAATTCCATAAAGTAGCTATTCCAGATGTAGACGTATCTGACAATGTCTCCACTCTCATACAAATGGAGGTCATGGATGTCCACCAATCACTACATATAAGGATTTTGACAAGTGCTCTACCTGCAATACATTTTTTAAGATTCATGTAGGAACAATGGCCTATACCACTTCCTTTCCTTCATCTTCTTTCAAATTCCTAATTCCATTAACCTGCACGTTGTCTTCCAAAAGGGGTCCATGCTCTGGATAGTAAAAGGGTAATCTTTTACAAATAAAACTGATTTACAACAAGATGGAGCTCTCCGCACCTTGTAGGAAGATGATATGTTGCTTTGTCCTTGAGTGGAATGGCTGCTGTAACATATTGGTTTCCGTTGCTGTTACTAAGATGACCCTTAAATATCTTGCAATCTTTGGACAGCAAATAAATTTGCCCAAACTAACACAAATCCATGTTTTCTTGCTATCCTCTAAAGGAAATATATCACCAAGGAGTTCCAAGGTTGCTATCCTCTAAATGAAATAGCTATTTTTGTGGCATTTCAAACTCCCACATTTTAGGCTATTTTAATTCCAACTCACAAGCCATGTAAAATCTGTAAAAACTCTTATTTATGGCCTTATTTCTTATATATGGACAGAGGAGGCTAGAAAACAGCAGAAGGATGACAAGAGAATACTATGCAAAAAACAGCAGAGATGTAATGAAATGAAAAAGTTTGTAGTAGCATAGATTGGAAGATATGTAGTGTTTCTAGAAAAATAAATATATGCAGTTCGTGAGTTGAAGAGCATTTTGTAGGAGACCAGCTACCATGTGAAGAAGAAGAGGGCCTCTTCTGATGAAACGTGGTGATATTCTTTGTGTGATTTTATTTTAAAATATTGTGGGTTGGTTTTCATATTAAAACGTGTGAGCATTAGGAATAAAATGAGGTTTATTTAGCAGAAGATTATTGTTGATCATCAAGTTCCTTCGTTTGCATGTTTTCAACTTGGTTTTCGATTTTTAATTTTGTAGCATTGCAGTTTTAGAGATCTGCACAGTCCATGTAGTAGCCCGCACATCTCTTCTAGCAGATTGTTTTGACTACATGCATAATTTTTAGAAGAATTCTCGTAGAAGCTTAAATGATTTTTTAATTTCTAGCTGCATTTCATCCACACTCACCTCACTACCCATAGCCCATGTGCAAATAGCCACTATGCCTTCTGCAAGTTTATGCTCTAGATTGACATGTATACCAAACTGAAATTTAGTTATTAAACATTCAAGCTATCTCATTATTTACCCCATTTTTGGCCTATCAACACGAACAATCTATTACTAGATTAGCTACTTACCTTTTTCTGCTTGATGATCAGGTGGAATTGTTAGAGATAAGATGAGTAATTCTGATGGCATTCTTGTTGAAGCTTGTTTTGGGATTGTAGAAAATGAAGTTCTTGGGATAAATGTAGATCATTGTTTCTTTTCCTAGTATATAGTGTTCCTGTTACTTACATGCGATATATCTTTGGATTGTTGTGGTGAAGGTTCCATTATGGAAAGTGATTGCATGGTTATGCTAATTGAGGACTACTCAAGTGCATATCTAGAGGCATTGGTGTCAATCTTGAATGGTTTCTGAAGATTTGGTGATGCAAGCACTAACATGGAACAAAACTTGCATTTAGTTTGTCAAATACTTATTGTTGTGTGGCCGGCTGGGTGATTTTTTCTTTTCCAACATCTTTTGTGATCTAATTCAGTATTCTAGTTACTTGAGAAAACAATGTAGGAAGCTTTTATAGAGAAAACAATGTAGGAAGCTTTTATAGAAGTTTGCTAATCCCAAGAAGCTGTAAGTTTTGTGAGATTCTTTCTGTAGGCCACTTTTCTATGATGGCAATGTTGGCTAGGTTCGCATGTACTTCCTTTGCTGACAAATAAACATTTTTTAAGTTGCCACAATGTGTGAAACACTTGTTGGAAATGGCCTCGATGTTCTTCCCAAGGTTTTTCAAAGATTAGGATGTTTTCAATATAGAGAACAACAATTGTGTTGGCCTAAGATAATTGTTCATCATTTGAAAGAATGTGGGTATTATGTTGGTCAACTGAAAGGGCATAGCCAACAGCTGAGAAAACCATTGTTGGTGTTTGTTTTCTAGGTGTCTGTGGACTTAACAAGAATCTAATGATATCTAAACTTAAGATTAATTTGCTGAGGGATTTGGCGCCATGAATTTGGTCTAATAAATCCTCTATGTGAGGGAGGGGGTAGTATTTCTTCATTGTGATCGTTTTTAGTGCTCTATAGTTGATGCTCAATTGTCCTGTGTTTTCCTTTGACACAAGCTCAAATGGAGTGTTGCTGCAAGGGAAATAGCTAGGCTTGATGTGTCCCTTGTCCATGATTTCTTGGAGCCACCACTTGATCTCCCCATGGCGGAGGAACAAATTGCATTACGAATATGCTTTGGGTAGAGGTAACCCTGATATCAAGTCAGTGGTGTACACCTTTGAGGTACTGTGTTTGGTGATTGAAAGAGAATCTCATATTTTTTCATGTTTTTAATCTATTGTGAATATGCTGAGGGAGTTGTGGTATGATTTTAAGCCACAAGAATGTTCTCATTCTTAGGTATGATCACGGGAAGGATAAACTTATTTTTTTTAATATGTGATATCAATGGTCACCAACTACTTTGATAACATTCCTAAAGTGTACCTCTTAGATTGTATGCCCATAAAATAGATATGATTGCACAAGTAGAATATCCCAAACCCTAATGCGCAAGATGAATCCAAAAAGACACTTTTAGTTTGTTCCTTTTTAGTGAACCACCCTAAAAACCACTGTACAAATTGTAAATCTGAGTACCTATTGTTATATTTTGTTACACAAAGCTCCCCTTCTAATTTGAAGAGTGGTTTGACCATACTCATTGTTCCATTTGTGTTATGCTGTAAAATACAGATGAAAATGCTAACATTCTTTACTTTTAATATTGTTATCAACAACACTAGTATAGGCTGACCTTACAATTTCACATTATAAACACCTTGATTTGATCATTCCAAAATTAAGATGTGAAATTGCAAAGTTATTTGGGAAGCAGTTTTTAGCTCTTGTAAGCTACCAATTTAGAATCAATTGTTTCCTCTTACTCCTAACTACATGAATTTTTTGATATAATGTGGAATCTGTTATGGGCAGCCCCAAGGAAATCTCCATTGATGTCTTGTTTGTCAATACAGTAATTTGACACTTTTCTTAACTTCGCGCAAGATTGTGTAGGTTTTGCAGTTAACTTCTGATGCATATATTCCATAGAACAATCAACAAGGTCATGCACACAAAAAACCACAAAAGAAATAAACATATACTCACTGATAGCTGAATATCTGGCACTGGATGTTCCTTAGAAGGGATTTATATCTTGCAACCAAAGTTCTGAAAGGTCCTTGCAGTTGTGCATTAGTCATGCTTTGAAGATTTAAAGATCCTCATATATCCTAACACTCCATTTTTTCTTGCTTATTGTCATGGTTGTTAATCTACCGACAATATGGAAGACTTATTCACTTCAAAATGTCAAGTCAGTGACATTGGCAGAGCTTATCCTTGACCATGGAAAGCCAGAAAATCTGATTTTATGGAATTTGGTGGAGGATCTGCAGGTGCTAGCTATAACACATTCGCGGTCATATTACTCAGGATTTGTCAAGGAGAGACTTAAAAGTTGACACAATTGTTCTTTCATCTTTACTGTTGTGACATTCTAGGATACTGTTGATTGTGAAGTCTCCTCACTTGATTGTTGCACATTGATATTTGAGTCCGCTCATTAGTTACCATAAGGTAGCTTTTGATGGTATCCATAAGACGTGCATACCGCACAAGGATAATGAAGCCATTGAAGTGTATAAAGTACTTCATGTTATAGTATTACTTTTATCTTGGGTGGGTCAATGATTAAACATAAAACTACAAATTATGTAAATTAAAATAAACCAGAAATAAAATACACACAAAGATATCTCATAAAATACCAAATTATACTCTTTTTGTCCTTTTCTAATATAAGCTTCTTGAAAAAGGAACAGTGTTGTAAATGCTAGTTCTCCATCTTCGTTTTTATAATAAAACAAGATTTAAAATTAACACTGCTAATCTCATATGTATGCTCTTACATCAAACCCTGCTGGTTTGGAAAAGCTTTGTATTACCTATATAATCTTTAGTACAAAACATAATCTATCAAAAATATTCCTCCAACAATTCATGTGCAAGTCTCTCTCATTTTCATGTATGTAGCAATGTCTTCTACAACAAAAGATTCTTGCCATTTTCAGTTTCAGTTTCAAACAGTTTTGTCTTACAATTTGCAATGTGTGGCTCATTCTTCTGATTTCCTCTTGTGGACTGTAAATGATGAAAATCACTCTCTTGTAAATATTTCTTTCTTTAACTAGCCTTATCCTTTTGCATTTGCTTGGCCCTATCTAACCAAGAGAGAATGCCATCCTAGTCGATCTATTATATACACATAAATTAGGAAACTACAGTTATAAACTTTGGCGGGTATCTCCTCTTTTCCCCTGTTCATGCATTGGTGTTAATTTCTGTTGTACATTATTAAATGGATGTGCAAGCACACTTTTGGATGGTGCTGATGTCTTTTCTCCAAGCTGTTGTTTGCTTGTTCACATAGGGCTTTCTTTGGCCATTATCAGAACTTATTTATGGCTCCATTTGAGGTATCCACTCAACAGATTTGCAGCCACATTTTTTGTAGTTGCTGATGGGAGGTAGATGGCTGTTAAATTTTAGCAATTTAAAAAAAAATCTCAGTCCCCAAAATCTGAAGTGCTTGGGTTGCAGAATTGAAGACTTCATTTTCACAGAATGAGAATGTTTATTCCAGTAAGAGCAATTAATTTCGTCTCAGAAGGCTTTTTTTGTTCCAGTTAGAGCAATTAATTTTATATCAGAAGGGCTAATTATATTTTGGATATGATAGCTACGGTTTTGCTTGATTCAGATTGTTGCATTGGATCTTAATGTAATCAGATTTCCACAATCCATTGGAATAGAAATGCAAGCTTCTGTTTTTGATTGTGTTGCTGTTTTTGGCATCAACGTTTCGGATCACTCTCCAAAGATGGATCCGATCACACTCTTGGGCACTCTCTTTCATCCTGATAATGGATCACACAGTGTGATCCGAAAGTTGATGCTAAAAATACCAGCATTGGATCTTGCTAGAATATCTTTTCCCTTGTGAATGAACTTCCTTCCTAGCATTGGTATTTGACTGCAGGCGTGCTTTCTTCTGTTTGTGTCTGTGTTTTACAGTGGATTCTAGTTTCTATTTGCATGAAATCTTTTCTTGTTTTTTCTGTGGGCATTCAAACCGTTTTTTCTTTTTCCCATATATGCTACTTTTTGGTTTGTGTGCTAGCCTTTTTTTCATTTTTCATGTTCACACAAGCTTTTCCCCAGTGCATTCAAGTTTTCTGACTGTTTGTGCTTCTGTGGCATCTCCGTGGGTGCGAGTAGTGATTGATTGTGCTATTGTGTACTTTTAACTAGTGCAATTAGTTTTTGTTGGTTTCTTTTAGTCTTCCTCTGGTTCCAATCTTGATCCATTCATTGTCAGTGTAATTAAAACTTAAAGAAACAAAAGAGAAATACATATAACTGTATCTTTTCATAGTATCTTGCTTTTTCCAATATATGGCAAATTTATGTGTTATTAATGTGAATGTTTCCTTAAAACTGTTATATTCTTGACATATTCACTCAATTAACATGTGCATGCTTATAGAATGATATGCCTATAATTTGATACAGGGAGATTATTATCATGAACAATATGCATTCAAGCTTTCTCATCGTTTTTGTTTTACATAAACTGCAGTGCAGTCAACTCCAGATTCAATTGATGCATCACCAAATCCAATGAATATGGAGAGAGGATTGCGATTATTGAATGCCGTGAGAATTTTAATGCGTTCAGTACATAATCAATGGGTTTTTGGCTATTATGGAGGATTGCAAACACTTGTGGCTCTCATGAAAGGTGCCTACAATGCTTTCTCTACCAGATTCGTTCTCTTTTTCATGTAATATTTTAATTTTTTCTTCCAGTTTTAACACTCACTGTTTTTTGATAGTTTAACTCAGTCATGACTTTTGTGCTTGTTTTATCCATTGTGACATCTAATTTTCTCTGATATCAATACATATTCTTAACAATTTTATACACTATGCATTTTAAGCTCTATTCTCATATTTTATAAGAAATAAATGATGCATTGAACTGTTAGACTTTTCTAATTAAATAAATATGACTGAAATCTAACATATAATAAAAAATGGTCTGCATAATCCTTTCTGATTTGGCCTTCTTTGAGTAAGGAAAATTCACCCACCTACTCACAATCATCTGCTTAAGAGATGTGTGCATCTGAAATGCTCTGCAATTTAATGAAGTTGGTGGCAAACTGTGTGGTTCCCAATCGCACAAGCTTCTTTTCCTTGGTGATATTAAATAGGTGACACACCCAAGGGTAGTCATAGATGTATTTGTGATGTTCCTTGGCTCTTACACCATGGTTTTCATCTATCCAAATTTGCCTATATCTTTAGGTAGAAGATCAATGCAATAGGTGGCACAAGGGCTTGAAAAATTGTAGGTGCCTCTCACCAAGAAGTCTCTTTTCCATTACGTACGTTGGTGTATTGTTGGCCACAACTTTAATGACATTCTCTACACCCACTTTTGTATCTCTAGGATTATTCTATATCCATAGACTTAAATCCATGTGGGTATCGACTTCTAGTTTTTAAGTATATCCATATTTAGCACTTTGCTCTTTGAAGAGGATTGCTTCAATTGTCCCCATTTCTTTCTTTGTCCTGTAATTCCCCCTTTCTGAAATGGGATTTAATAACAAATAATAATTAGGAAAATTTAAATATAAATACATAAATAAATTAATAAATAATAAAATATAATTAGAAGTTAGTTAAGTTTAATGAAATATGAAGGGGCATGTAGTGAAGAATTGTGACTCCCTCAACATAAGATATAAAAGGGATAAATTTTATTTGTAAAGGGACATTGAGGGAACAAGGAAAATTGGAAAATGAAATATGTAATAATCAGGTTGGAATTGGAGAAGAATTCAGAAATAAACCTGAATTACAAATATAGAGCAGCAATTAAAATTAGTTAAGGAGCAATAAAGAAGTGGAAGAGACACCACTCTTGGAAAGATATGTTAAGAAGTTGTAGAGTGCATTTGAGGGGAGCAAGATTATATATCAGACTTACATTTGCAGATCTGCAAAGGAAAAGATAAAAGGGATGACAATCAAAGAAAAGTTGAAGGCATAATTGTAAGAAGAGTTAATAGCAGTATTGTATGGAGAATATATGCAGATATAAAAGAGGAATACTTGTAGATATAAAGGAATATACTAATGCAAATTGAGAAGGAAGGTCTATGCAGACTTATAGGAGAAGTATAAAGAGAAGACATAGTTTGAAGGTGGGAATCAAGAGAGATTTAATGGAGAAGAAAGAATAAAAGTTGTGAAGGATTGTGACTCTTTCAAAGAGCATAAAGGGTGAAGGGTTGTGACTCTTTTGAAAGGTTTTAATAATGGAAGGTTGTGACTTCCCCATCATGATGATATAAATAGGAGGGAAATTCATTTGTTGAAGGCATGGAAGAAGGGATCATCATAAGGAAATCGTAGTAAGTTTTGTCTTGAGATATAAGACTGTTCTATTTGCATAAAGGGAGCATAGGAATTAAGGAAGGATAGATGGAAGGAGAAGGGGGAAGAGAATAAGGAAGCGCCTTCCAAAGGGGCAGCGATGATGAAGAGTTGTGACCCTTTTGAAGAGTAGTAATCGTGAAAGGGTGTGACTATTGCAAGGGATAGATATGGTGAGGAGATTTGACTTTTCCTCACATTGAAAGATATCAGGAGGAGAAGGCTTCATTTGAGGAGGGCATTTGAGGGAGATAAAGTTGGGGAATAATAGACTATTCTCGAAGGTCACAATGGAAAGTGGTGAGTCAATTCTTATGAAAGGTGGCGACCCATTCATCAATAATGCATAAAGGTAGTGTTCCACAGGGATGCGTCCCCCCTTAAACCCTAGTGTTCTGGGAATGAGGACGTACCCGAGACGTGGAGGCCCTGTCTCCAAGTTTCCAGCAGTGCTGCCCAAAAACGACCAATCACCGCTGGGACGCAAGGACGTCCTAAAGTTCTTGGGATGTCGAGGGGGACGCCTGAGCGTCCCTTGAGCATCCCAGGGACGTCTGGGCATTCCCCTCGACGACAACTTTTTTGCACATGTTTTTAAAAAACAACATATTTTTTAATTATTCGAACCCTAAGTGGATGTGGGACCCATCTAAGGCCTTCCAAGCCTACAAAAGGCCCTCCAAGCTTCATTTTAATTTACATTGTCATTTCTAATTGATTGCTACAGCAAGAAGAAGAGTGAAGAGCTGAGAAAAGAGTGATTGGAGTGAAAGGACTGATTGCAAGTAAAAGAGGAGTGAGAAGGAGCAAGAAGAAGAAGAAGAGGAGGACTGTTCACCTTGTTGAAGAGAGTTTTCAAGCACAAGGTAGGGTTTTAAACTGATTTTTTATTTAATTTTCTGATTTTCAATGTTCTTTGATTTCTTGTTTCATTTTCTAAATTAATTTAGATTTTGTTTTAGAAATTGAAATTAGTTAAAAAATTTAAAATATAGAGTTTATTTTTTTTAATTTTAAAGTAGGGCATAGGTTGAAACTGTATGTTTATTTTATTTTTTTCATTTTGTGAAATGTAGTGTCAAAATGAGCTCCCATAGTCATGATATGAGTGAGGATGAGATGGAAATTCATTCTCATAGCGCAAGCCAATCAAAATATGAACTTGAGCATGAGGATGAGCCCAATGAGGGGGGTGAACATATGCCAAATCTGGAAGGGCAAACTAGTTCCATGGCTAGTGCACCACTTGCTATTGATTGACCCTCCTAGCTTTTGGCAGAGCAGGCTAGGGGTCCTTATGATCCCAAATCTCCTCTTAGACAGTTTGCAACGAGAATAATAGCCGCAACGCCACTAGGTGGTGGCACAAGGAAATGGAAATGCAACATTTGCGGTACAGAATGGTTTGGGAGCATCACTAGAGTTAGTGCACACTCTCTTTTGGCCAGGAAAAGGTGTGGGAGCATGTGATTTTTTGAAGAAGGCTAAAAATCTGCATTGCAGAATTGAGTTCAACAAGCTTTTGGGTGTTCTAGATGACATGGGAGTTGCAATACCTAGTACCTTGTTTGGTAGGCAACATGTTCAGACTATTCAACAGATTTAGGGGCAGCAAATGTAGGGGCAGCCACATATTTCTACTCATACATTGGATCAGAAAGTAGGAATAATGTCAGGGTCAGCCTTAGGACCTTCATCCACTTATAGTGCTATGGCTGAATCACAATAGGGCAACGGGAAACACAAGCTGCAAACTCAAAGTAACCCATAGTTGATTTGTTCAATGTGCACCTGAGGGATTAGATAGATGATTCCATTGGTAAGTTCTTTTTCGCCAATGGCATCCCATTATATGTAGCTCGATCTCCTTATTGTAAGGAGATGATGTTGATGGTGGTGAAGGGAGGAGCATCATATGTGCCACCAGGTGAGCACAAATTAAGGACCACATTCTTGGATAACAACTATGGCAAGATCAGTTCATTGATGAAGACGACGAGGGCATGTTGGGAGGAGTCTGAATGAAACATAGTTATGGATGGGTGGACGGACATTAGGCATCGTCCACTCATCAATATCATAGTTACATGCTCAGAGGGCCCATTCTTTCTCAAGGTGGCTGATTGTTCAGGGCATCAAAAAAATGCTGATTTTCAGTTTGACATCCTTTGGACAGCTATTGAGGAGATTGGACCACAAAATGTGGACAGATGTAGCACATGTGTGCAGAGCTGTAGGGAAGCTTATTGAGGCAACATACAAACATATTTGGTGGACTCCATGTTGTGTGCATGCCATGAACAATGCACTCAAGGACATGAGAAAGATTGAGTGGATTAGAGGAGTGGTCAACGATGCGAGAGATGTGCAAATGTTTATCTGCAACCACCACACTTTACATGCACTCTTCAGGAACTTCATGGAGTACTTGAAACTAGTTGAGATCGGATATGCATCCTATTTCATTCTTTGGAGAGAATGCTTGAGTTGCAAGAGCCACTGCAACTCATGGTTATGTCAGATGTAATGTCCCTAGTTGGCACCTTAACTTATCTTAAATTTCCCAATTAGGGTTTGGTTTGTTAGGACTTTCGTATCCATTTGATTACCTTTGCTAACATAAGGAAGACAGATTTGAGAATGTAAGCAAGGTGGCTAGAGACCACTTCCAATAGGCTCCCTCAAGGTTTACAGGTCCATGCCCATAGCTTATCTTGGGACTATGCCATCAAAGTTTTTGGGATGTTGACCCCTACCCTATCTTGGGACAGAAAGCTATTGGCTGAATTTAGACAAAGCCCCTCCTTGGTAACACTTCAGTCTTCCCTTCTTAGCCAAATAGTAATAGGATTGAATATGTTTTCAATATATAAATATTTACTTGAATGTTTAAGTATATTCATCAACGGTCCCCTCTCTTATATATATATATATATATATATATCAATTTGCTATGAATATATATTTATTGTATATAATCCTGATTTTATTATTACTATATATATATATATATATATATATGACAACATATGGGTTCTTGGCCCATCGTAGAATGCAGCTATAATATCTGTAAATTCAGTATTAATTCATAGATTAGATACAACATATTAGTATGCTGTCATACGATACTTCGTCAGCCATATAATCTAATATGTATTGTCTTTTGATGAGTGCAAATGATATGTATTCAATACCAAATATAAATAATTATTTCCTTATTGATCCTTCCATGCGATCATTACGAAATATATTAATAATCTTCTATTCTTATCCTCTCTCCTATTTGATGATTCCTGAATGAGTGTCTTCAATGTTCTTATACATGCAATCTTGAGTGAAAAGCCGTGTTGTAAAGGATGTGCCCTTATGTCCTTTGATAATCCTTAATACTAATCGTCGGTCTCTTAAACGTCCTTTATAGCTTAATCAAACACAAACTTTAATTAACGACCTCTCCCTTAATTGAATACTTGGTAACCGATGATTATATTTCTATTGCTAACATATATTACTTGTCATTACTTATCGTAGATATGTAGTCTTCTTGTCATGTTCTGCCGTTTGACTATTGTGTCGACTATCCCTCTTGTGATACTTGGTTCTCTATTAGACCATGATATTCTTGAATACTTTGACCCTTCGTTGGTGACAAAAGTTAATTGTTATTATTGAAGACGATAGAGGAATTGGTCTTAATTTGTCTTTGCTCGTCCTAAGTTATGTCATCATAAACTCAATAACTTCTCGTTAACGTAAATCCTTCATTCTAAGGTGTAGTCGACAATCCTGTTTTTGGCCTGTTAAGTCGGGCTCATTGATAATATTTCCTTGATTTGCTAGACATTGAATTAACTCTTCGATAATGTTTAACTACAGTTGAACATATAAACAATAAATTCTGTCAATTTTGTCTCTAATCTAGACTTCACAAAATTTAATTTATATTGCATTATTATTTATTTATTTTAATATTTTAATTTATTATTATTAAATATTAAATCTTAGGTTTCTTTCATTTTCTACGCATAATCTTTCACTGTGAGTAGTTGTGTAACTCTGATATTAATCAATAAATTCATATCTTGAGTTCACTCTAGGTATTCTTACTATTCTAGATCAATTAAATATAGAATCACATCCATTTGAAAATGAGAAATATGAATATATGCATACATGGGGTATACACGAAGCATACACACTAATGCATGAAGACACAAAGCATACACATTAAAGACATGAAGCATGCACATTGATCAGTTGTGCGAGAGGACCCCACTTTAGCATTCTACAATGAGCACATTCAGCCTATAATTTAACACAGATGGGACAACCTAAGCACTCCCTTGCCTAAGCCTGGTAGAGTTAAACCAATTTAGGATGATGAGGTGAAGGAAGAGTTCTTCAGGTGCATTGATAGGATGTGTGATGCTGAAATTGCTGGCCAGATTCACACTGAGTGGATGAAATTTGCTACTCTTAGGGGTTATAAGACTACAACAAAGGTGGATATAAGAACTATGGCATAGGAGGACCCGATTTTGTGGTGGTCTTGTCATGGACCGAAATCAACGAATACCACACTAGCCATTCGTTTTCTATCTCAGGTTTCTAGTTCTTCAGCTTTTGAGAGGAACCGGTCTACTTATAGCTTCATCCACACCCTTAAGTGGAACAAACTTACCACTAGGAGAGTAGAGAAGCTAGTTGCTGTACATATTGCCTTGTATATCACAGAACGCAAGACACATGTGTACAAGGAGAGCCCAACAATACGATGGGATGTAGAGTTGGAGGAGCCATCAAAGATTGATGAGGGTGAGGATGCAACAACTTTAGATGTAGGGCTGGTTGGTGTTTCTTTGGTGGATGTTGACCTTGAGGAATCCAGTAGTTCCAGTGATGAGGAATTTGCCGACCTCTCGAGGGTTGATTAGAGGCCTGTTTCACTACATTTTTACGTTGTGATTTTGTCCAATAGTTCCAGTGATGAGCAGCTTGCCGACCTCTCGAGGGATGATTAGAGGCCTCTCTGACTACATTTTGACATTTTGATTTTGTGCTTGTTTTGATATCATGCTACTCATTGTAATCATGTTCATGATATTTTTGATATAATAGAAATCTTCCATTTGTTGATTCGACAATTTAAAATTTTATTGAGTATTGACTATTCTAATTTCTAATTAGTAATTTGATATTCATAACTTCAATGTTCATTGTTCAATGTTTAAGTATTTACTATTTAGTATTTGGCATTTGCAATTTTGCTATTTTACTCCTTAATAGTCTTAGACTTATACATTTTTCATAACTAGCATTTTAAGTACCTTATGTATAGTACATAGTATATAAACCCCTCTTGCCATCGTCCCCCTGCCATCCCCAAATTGAGGCCTGTTATGCCCATGTCCCAAAAACCCGTTCTGTTGTCCCCCCGTCCCCAACGATGGTGTAACTATGTATAACGGAGAAATCATTCCAAGCATCTAAGAATCTTTTATCTATCATCACTCACCAATACATCAAATCAGCACTCACTCAATCATCACTCCTCAATCTATGAATTCCACTTTCAATCATCATTCACTTACATATCAAATCACGAAGTTAAAATGAAATCATTCTATCATTCATCAAGCATCAATTGGGAATCAAGCAAACAGACCTGCAATCAATTTAATCAGTTTATGTTAATCATTCAATCATCGGTAGAGATAAGTAAAGGAAGACTGAATAATTCAGACATATCGACAGTAAAAAAGAAACATTAAACCCGATATATTCAGACTATCTGTTCGGGTATGAGTATTATTTAATACACACACACACATATACATATATCAATTAATCAATGTTCTTTATGATTAGTCTTGCTTGGCCTTTGTATATGTTATAGAAATATAAATTATGCTAATTGATATTATACGTAGACTTACCTACAGAGTTAAATGCACCTGTATATCAATTATTTGATTTAGTAGTGATAGATAAATTGATGGTATAAGGACTTAATACAGCAGAAATATATATGGATAAAAGATGTTATGTTCCTGATTTCTGAAATTATTCACGGTAAGGATAGTGAGGTAATCACTATTGGAAGAACGGTGATGAGGTCACCTTTCCAAGCACACCACCTCATGGTTATGACTGGGGAGTCTCCATGGGGCCAAAGGGGGATAAGTGGATTGCCTTTGGGCTCAAGAAGGATAGATTCTTGGGGCACCCTATGATGAATGATCCTCACATGCCTACCATTAAAAAGGGTTTTCAATCATTTGAAGCCAAGTAAGGTATGGTGAGATGAAGGAGAATTGTGATAGGACCCCACACTAGGTATGACACCTCATATGTATGGCACGGGCCACATGAGGCCAAGGGGGATGATATATCCACTCTTGGGCCTAGGGTAGGGGGTTTCTTGGGGCGCCTCATCAAGCCACGTACCCTTATCACTTCTATGATTAGGCCACCTTAAAAACTAATTGTTGCAATCTATTGATTTGATCTATATGTTATTTTTAAGGGATCTAACTATGAATTATGAGTATAAATAAACCCTAATTGTGATGTAGGGCTTCAATCGTATTGAAAGTTATCTCTAAGCCCGACCTGTTTTAGTTAAGAGATTGTAACCTAGGGCAAATTTGGATACTAATAATTTGGGGACATTACAGGTCCCCACTAGGCACAATATTGTTGGTACTTAGATACTAGGTTGTTTCTTCTCTCTTTTGACATTTCTTTTGATAAGCTATGCATGAACCATTTAACTTAGATTGGCTTTTTATGCTAATAATTTTGTACAAATGGTCAATAGCACTGTTCCTCACCCTCATTGTTTCCAGAGTCATTATATCCATGGGCTGAGATTTTCCCTTGGCTAGATGAGAGTGCGCTTTCACTAGTTGGATAGTAGTACTTATAGATATCATAGTTGATAGATCAATTAGGCCGTGTTTCCCTTAGCACACTATTCCTATTAGAGCACTCACATTTCCTAACCTTCCCTCTCTTGGCATCATGGGTCTGCTTAGTCCTGCTAGTGTGACTTAGCACATTCAGACTACATGGATCTATCATTTACCAATCTCTTCCTAGACCACTAGTGCATACTCATTATAAGTTTCTTTTCTCCTAGGGGAGCTACACTAGTCTTGGATGTTACAGGAGTTTATAGAGGAAGTTGTTTGCCTCCTGTTAGAAGCTATTAATGTGGCCTTTTGGACCTTTCACAGTGATTGATGACTTGCACATCCTTTGGTGACTCTTGTTTTCTTTTCATTGCTATTTAATGATAGCACAGCGCTTTATTTTTCCTTATGCACTTCTATTATTTTGCTTCTTTTTTCTCTTTTCCTAGAAGTTTCAATTAACTATTGTATTGTCTACTCTCATTGATGTGCTTTTGGTCATATGTGGAAATCAATATAATTTCTTTTTTTCTTTTTTGCCCAACAAATTCGAAAGATGAAACATTTTTCACTTTGCAAGGGGCATCAATCGACTTCAAAAACATCAATTATTGATTTGAAGCAAGAAGGAAATTGATTAGTGCGATATTCTTCGCATCCATCTATCCATTACACAAAATAGTGCAGCCCTTTTTACAGTGAATCCTTTTTTGATTCTCTTTGACCTTGGTGGTTTTCACAGCTTCGTTCATTAAGTGTCTGCTCAAATCATATGGAGTTGGTGCCTTTAACCCTTCTGCAGCATTCAAATTCCAATATGGGCTTCTTAAAGCATCAATTGATATGTTGTTATAATACCACAAAAAATAGTACATATGATCCTTGCCTTATGATGCTTCTTCCATATCTTTGCAATATTTTTGAGCAAAGAATTGGCACCAGGAGTCTTAAAGAGATCAAGAATCACTGTGAGTCTGACTATACTTGACTAGGACTAGTTCTAGCACATAAACCTTGTTTTGGCTGGCCGAGACAAGATCCCATTACATCGGCTTCAAGTCGGGAGGAGAACTCGTCACAACTGCAATTGCCTCAGTTGATCTCATCTTTCTAATTTCTTCTTTCTGTAAAAAGAAGCTGCTCTCATTATCTCTGGTGTCATCCCAGGTTTCACTAAATTATACAATTGAAACATTTTTGAATATATTTGTGCAAGTTGATAATTGAGGTGATTGATGCCTCCTGTTATCCTCAAGCCACGATATCTGCACATCACCATTCTTGCCTCTATATTAGGTGTACTATGTCTCCTAGTGGGGTCCTTTGTGTTGCCAACACTACGGTTAGTTTTGGATGCCATCTCTATCTGCAAAGCAAAAAAAAAGAAAATAAACTAAAGGAAAAAGTAAACAAAACTTGACATTAAAACCCTAAGAGTGTTAGAAAGCAACGAGAATGAGAAAAACTAAAACCAAAATAAAACTATAAAAAAGACTTACCTTTCAAATCCCATCAAGAAATCCTCTGAATCAGTCCAAAATCATTTGAAATTAGTGAGAATCACCTTAAAATTGATGCCAATTTGTAGTTTTGTGGGTGATGTGGACCTGGAAAGTCATCCATTCAACTTGTGAATTGGGTTAATCAAGACCAGCAATCATCAGAGTATTTATGCATGCTGTTAAGAGGTAAGAAATTTTGATATTTGTATCTTGTATCTGAACCGCAGGTTCCCAATCCTCCATTGTTATTTCTTATTGGATGAATGCTATTTATTTGATAAAATGTCTGAAACTATATGAATGTTGCAATGGATTTGTAATGCAATAAAGAGGTTCCAATGTCATTAGTCAAATTGTTTGACAAAATGTATGAATAGCATAATCAGTAATAAATTGTAGATTTTGGTTTAGTGTTTTGGGACAGTTTATTATTGTGGTATCAGAGCTTGTTTCCTGCCACCATATTTGGGTTGTGTGATTCAAAAAATTTCAAAGTTATTTAAGAATGATTCAGATGAGCAGACTTGTCTCTCTTAGATAAAATAAAGATAAAGTGCTTGAATCACTTGGAGAAAGACTAAATGAGATGAGAGATCTCCAAGAATTATTATAAAAGGAAGAGGATGAGGAGGGGGTAATGAAAGGAGAGGCCGCTAAAATTAGTGTTTTGGGACAGTTTATTATTGTGGTATCAGAGCTTGTATCCTGCCACCATATTTGGGTTGTGTGATTCAAAAATTTCAAAGTTATTTAAGAATGATTCAGATGAGCAGACTGGTCTGTCTTAGATAAAATAAAGATAAAGTGCTTGAATCACTTGGAGAAAGACTAAATGAGATGAGAGATCTCCAAGAATTATTATAAAAGGAAGAGGATGGGGAGGGGGTAATGAAAGGAGAGGCCACTAAAATTGTTGTTGAGTACTAGGAGTTACCAAAAGATTTTAAGATTCAAGTTTACTTTGATGAGTTTTAGGGAATACTTGAAGAAAGAAATCCAAGCAAGATGAAGCTATGTAACTATATAAGAAAATTGATCAAGGAAGAAAAAAATCAGAAGTTATCAAAGAGATCATTGAAAAAGGAGGAGCCAAAGGTACAAGAAAATGGCTTATTTTGAAAGGTATGCATGACCAAGTTTCAAAATGATTTCATTGAAGAGTTTGTAGCTACAAATGATGGAACTGAGCTAGATGAGAATTTCTTAACAACCACGTTGGCTAAAAATTCAGCTCAACCCAGTGAAGTCTATGAAACTATTGGCTCCTATGAAGACAACATTGGAAGCTATGGAGAAATTTCTGATTTTGGTTTTTCTACTAATAGAAATTCATTATTCTTGCATGGGTCCAGTGTTCATAAGGAAGGAAAGGAATTAATCACATCACAGACAAGCACAAAAGATGTTGTGAGGAATCAGCAAATCTGTGATGAATGGCTAAGGAGAGCCGAGGAAGCTAAGATGATAGCTTCTGTGGAAAAATTACACCTATTGAAAATTATGGAAAAAAGTTGTGTGTATAGACCATTCTTTCGACAGCTTGGAACATGAAAATAATATTTTAAATCTGGAGTATGAGATGGATTTCCAGGATGATCGTGTTGAGAAGAGTGCCTCAGTAGATTTTAATGTTGGTTGTTAGCTTGTTGAAAATTTTAGACCAGCAACTTATGATAAGCAGTTTTGCAATATTCTCGGCAACCACTCAGGAAATGACAATTGTGATCATAGGAAGCATAGGGAAATGATTATAGAGTTAAGGTATTTAAATTCTTTTACACGATCTTATCTATGTCAAATCTAGGTTAGCATAATAATTTAGAACATCCAATACTAAAGTTTGAGGTAGAGCTTGCAACGAGTTCTTCCTTAATAACTTGTATTATTGGTTTTCTCATAATTCATAGTGCTGATCATGAAGTTCACTTATGGGAATCAGTAATTAATTAATTTGAGTATCAGGTTTATATGTTAATCCCTCTCATGCCTAGGATCATGTTTGATGGTTTAGTTGCAAGTAATGTTTGCATTGAGACACTGGTATGAGATGTTCTCTTTTACAGAGGGAGAATTCTGATCTTGCAAGTATCTTGTTTGGTTTCTATAGGATGGACATTATCTTGGGATAAAAGATAAGCAAATAGAAGGTTGGCACATTGGTATTCCAGTTGTAGTCAGAGTGGTGGACTAGAAGCCATCAGGTATTGGGGATGGCAGACACCCAATTTGACTTTGGGAATTGACAAAGTTGCTGAGTTTAGTTGTATTAGGTTGGTGTAGCAGAAATATGGCAAAGCATTCTACAAGTTCATTTGGGATCCTGGTATTGGCATATAAATTCAGATTGCTTGGTGACAAAGATTGAGAAGGATTGTAATGTCCCCATTTTCGGCCTAGGCATTTGGAGAGAATAATTAAATCTAAATTAATGGTTTCGAGCAACTTATATTTAATTAATTATATTCGTAAGTTGAATATTTTATCTTAATTAAGTGATTTTTTTTTTTTTTTTTTTGATCGATAAAAGGCCGAAGCCCTGAAGAGTTTTTTATTAATATAAATAAATATTTTACAGTGACCCCACTCGCTGTAGGCGCTGGTAGGAAAGAGTGGGGTTGAGAAAACCTCCAGCCTAGCCCGGGACCATAGGTCCTGTCCTTATACAAAATTAACATGGGCATACCCACGACTCGTATCATGACGAGATTTATTAAATACAAAATTTCCGTAGGCATACCCACGGCTCGATATTCATCAAGATATGTGCTTTCATACATGGGCATACCCATGTCCCATATATTCTCGATAAATGTTATCTTTAAGAAACATGACCTAATAGTTATACATCGAATAATGAATATACATGGTTTGAATCAATAATGTTGGTAAAATGAAATCGCTGACCCTCTTGCTTTGTCGAGAAAGGTTCTTGAGTATCCTAATGATGAGTCCTTCCTGGATATCAGACAACAAGTCTCCTCATCCAAAAATTAGCCAATATCACAATAACAAAGTGATGCATATTAATTTAAAGAGACTATTAGCCCATATAAGGAAAATGAGTTAAAATGATAAAGAAATGATTACCTCATCAAGATATTTGAATTAGCAATGGATTGTTTATCCATTCTAATTAACAATCCACTATCTGCCAATGTTAGTAGAGAATAGAATTTAAATAATAGCAATCCTATTTTGCAGAGCTCCATACTTATTCTGAAAGCCGGCTTGCCATAATGGGCCAGAATTAACATTATTACCTTACATTTATATGTGCTACCAAATTAGAACTCAATGATAATCTGCACCTCAGCTAGAACTAAAAAACATTCAACTAGATTAAATCTAACTTTGTTCTAATAAGTAAGGAAATATACAGATTAGAAAACACATAAATCTGTATAAACATATGTATATGTTAAAAGGAAGGATGAATGAATGAATACAAGATAAAAGTCTAAACATATATCAGTATATATATTTCAGCAATATATATAGAAATATATGTGTCCGATACAAAGAAATCTGGAAAGACAAGGCTAGAAGATAGATATATAAGTTTCTATATTTAAGTTACTTTATAGATACATATATATCCAAGCAGAGATGCCTTCAACCCGACTATCAAACCAGACGTGGCCACCAAGTCACACATAGGACCTAAATATTGCAGGTTTAAGAGAATAAAAGCCTACATCGAGCAAAATGAGTACATGTATGAGTACATATTCAAATTGAGTATACTAAAGAGAGGTTTGCTTCACTGAAGGGAGTGGAAGTCTGTCGAAACTTCTAGTGCATGCCAGGAAGAAGGTCACATGTGGAAAGATCACATGTGCGCTGGTTGGTGCGTATTGCAATGATTAGGAAACCGCTTAGGCTAGAAGGAGGCCTACCTCGACATCATCTCCTAGCAAAGATAAAGGAATTGCCAAGAAGTCATTGCCACTAATGCTATCCAGTGGCAGGTGGCAAACAAGTATCATTCTTTAATGATTATAAGTGAACATGTACAGGATTGATCGAGCATATTGCCGAAAGCTAACATATGCATAAATGATAAGGCTAGGATCAGTTAAGGCAAAAATGTTAAAGGATGGACCTATACCTCTTTTGAGAGCTTATATAGCTACCAGCATGAGATATGCTAATACAAGAGCGCTTCTGAAGAAGAACGGCAAGGACAAGGCTACCAATTAGGTGGCAGTAATAAATAAAGACAGTTAAACTCATAATGATATATATATATATATATGTATATATATATATATATATATATGTATATATATATATATGTATATATATATATGTATATATATATATATGTATATATATATGTATATATATATATATATATGTATATATATATATATATGTATATATATATATATATATATATATAGCCAAATGTGTGTTTCAAATGTGAGTATAAAATAGGATAAAACTGAGGATATACAAGTCACTCTATGTATATATATAAATATATATAAAGACGTATATCTATATACCCAAATGATATCTCAAAGAATACAAATACCTATACTATACATTAATAGACCTATTAGACATATATTAATATATTTGAAAGCTAGAATCAGAACTAAAAAAGAAACTAATAAGCAATTATTCCATAATGTGGTTGCCGTTGGCACCTAGATTTGCTAAGGAGTCAGCTTCAGCATTACCCTCTTGGTAAGTGTGCTTGATAATTACCTCAGAAAAGGTTTCTATGATAAGATTGATTTCCTCAATTTTAGAATTGATAATCCAATTAGGAGTCTTCTTTGTGTGGATAGCATTAACGATAATTTGGGAGTCTCCTTCAATCACAACTTTTGACAAGTTTATATTTTTACAGATTTTGAGGCCTTCCAGAGCGGCAAGGCATTCCGCCATGTTATTCGTAGTAGGCTTGATGGGGTGGGCATACTTGAAAATTGATTCTCCCTTCCAGTTCCTATTAATCCCACCGATGCCCACCTCTCAGGGGTTACCCCTGGATGCTCCATCAAAATTCAGTTTTACCCAACCTTCTTCGGGGGGAACCCAGGAGCAATTAGCTCTGTCAACTTTTGTCTTTGCGCCTCCTCTGCCAAAAAGATTTGGAATGATTAAAGAGGGCCATTTAAGTCTGATCTTGTTATCCTAGGATCTAAATGAATCCTCATAGCAAATGATATTACGGAGTTTGCTGTTGATGTTTTTTGTAATTGAGGCCTTAATTTTGTTAATTATGTTTTTCCAATCTAATTTCTGGTTAGTAAAAATTCTGCGATTACGTTCCTTCCAAATCTCCCATGCTAATATACATGGGGAAATGGTCCAGATATCCTTATAAAGATTATCTTTGTAAAGAGTAGGCCAAGCTTTTAGGAGGCTTAGTAGGTCGGATGGAAGGGCTGTCTTCCAATCTAGACATTGCTGAAGCCAAATCCAACAATTCTGAGTGTAGGGACAGTTAAGCAACAGATGATTCACATCCTCCTCCTGACTTTCACATAAGGGGCACCTTGTAGGACCCTCGAAGCCTATCTTACGAATCCTATCTGATGTTAAAATTCTGTCTTGCAGAGCAGCCCATAGGAACATCCCAGCCTTGGGAAGACAGGCTTTGTTCCAGCATAAATTAAGGGGAATGTCTAAATTGTCCATTTTCTCCTCTCGGATAATGGTTTTATAGCCATCTTTAACTGTGTATTCTCCATTATTAGAGCCAGCCCATACAAGGGAGTCAGGCCTATTTTTAATAGTGATATTTTTGTCTTTTAAGCTACTAAGTAACTTTTGACTTTCTGGATTAAACGGTAATCCTCTTGAGGTTAATCTGTATCATAATCGTTGTTAAGTCTAATATAATCTTTAAGATAAGTACCGATGGTGGCTTTACACATTTCAATGAAATTTGGTGAGAAGCCTGCTGTGTTAAGCGCCGAGAAACCTGCCCAGGAATCTTCCCAGAATAAAGCTTGATTCCCAAGACCTACATCCCAAGTCAGGAATTTGCTGATTATGCCTATAGAGTCTTTGATAAAGTTCCAAATTCGTGAACCCTTGACGTGTGAATGGGCTCTAAAAATATTTATAGGGTCAGCCCTGGGAACATACTTGTGCAGTAGAATAGAAGCCCATTTCGAGTTGGATTCCTTGAAGAGTCTCCAAACTAACTTAGCGCCTAGGGCTCGGTTTTGCCAAGTAAGGTTTTTAAACCCCAGACCCCCCATAGAAATAGGTTTTCATAAGTTGTCCCATTTGATTAGGACCAATTTCTTATCCTTGGCAGAGCCTTGCCAATAGAAGTCATGCATCATCTTATCTAGGTCCTGCTTGATGTTAGTCGGAAGTGGAAGGATGGACATTTGATAAGAAGGGATAGCTGACAAAACTGATTTAATCATAATGGATCTACCAGGCTTAGTGAGCCATTTACCTTTCCAAGAGCTTTTCTTATCCTGAACCTTCGATAGTACTTGTTTCCAAAGTTTGGAAGAGTGTTGACCCTTATCCAATTCTATACCTAGAAATTTACACGGAAAAGTACCCCGTTGATAACCAAGGGTATCATAGATATCCTTTTCCAAATCAGGTGCCGTATTGATAAAGAAGATTTCCAATTTAAGAGGGTTAACTTGTTGACATGAGGCCTTCATATATGTGTTTAGAATTGCTTTGTAGGCCTTAGCCTCATTATAGTTGGCGGAACCAGGAAGAATGGTATCGTCTGCAAATTGTTGGTGAGTAACGAAAGGGATATTGTCTGCGGCTTTTAAACCTGAAATCTTGCCTTCTAACTGTTTCTTGGAGATGGTTCTACCCAGTGCTTCTGCCATGATGACATAAAGGAAGGGTGACAATGGGTCACCTTGCCTGATACCTTGGGAAATCCCAAAAAAACCTTTTGGGGTACCATTGACAAGGACCGAGATCTTAGGGGTAGATATACATATAAATACGAGGTTGATCCAATGTTTGGAGAAGTCGAAGGCTTCCAAGCATTTGCACAGAAATCTCCAGTCCACCTTATCATACGCCTTTTGGATATCTATTTTTATAAACATGCTTGGTTCTTTGGAGATTTGTGCAGTGTGTACAAGTTCTTGGGCGATGATAATGCCATCTAGGATCGACCTTTTGGCTACAAAGCCCGTTTGTTCCTCTGAGATTAAAATCGAGAGTAGAGTTTTAAGTCTATTTGCCATGCATTTTGATAATATTTTATAGATAGTGTTACATAGTGAGATAAGACGAAAGTCTCCTGGGTCAATACAGTCATTTTTTTTCAGTATGAGAGAGAAAAAAGTATTGTTAATTTCTGATAGAATAGCTCTAGAATTCCTGGTTGCTTCCACTACTTGCCATATGTCAGTTCCCATGAAGTGCCAGCATTTTTGGAAAAAACCGGCCTGAAATCCATCCGGGCCTGGGGCTTTGTCAGGCTGCATTTGAAATAAGGCAGTCTTGACTTCTTCCAAAGTAAATTTGCTGTTCATCATGGTATTATCTTCATCCGAAATTAACTTTGGTATAGCCTTAATCATTTCAGACTGCTCTTGAAGGTTAACTGCTTCGAAGTTATTGAGAAGAGAGTTGTAATAGTTAGTGATACGGTCTGCGGTGACTTTAGGGTCTTCTGATAATTGCCCCCTTTCATCCTTAATCTTGGTTATCCTGTTAATATTTTTCCTTATATTGGTTGATTTATGAAAAAATTTAGTGTTATTATCTCCTTCCTTCAGCCAGATTTCCCTGGATTTCTGTTTCCAATATATTTCTTCTTTAAGTAAAATTGCATTATATTTAGCCATAAGTTCCTTCTCTTTAAGATAGCTCGTTTCATCCATACCCTGGTTGATGACTAAGTTATTAAGACTTTCTATCTCCTGTTCTATAAGAAGTTTTTCTTCGAAGATATTGTTGAATTTGTTCTTGTTCCATTCCAAGACTTTATTTTTAATAATTTTGAGTTTGGTAACTAGGCTATACATTTTGGATCCTTCCACTATTGTCTGGTTCCACCATTGTTCTAAGAGATTAATGAGATCCGGATCCTGAAACCACATAAATTCGAATTTGAACGGATTTCTATTGGGTTTACTGTCCTCAGTGATTGTTAGTCTAATTGGGAAGTGGTCAGATCCCACTTCTGGGAGAATCTCCGCTGACAAAAGTTGGTTAAAATTATCTGTATTACCTGAAACTAGAAATCTATCAAGTTTTTCCGCGATGTGGCTAAAGCCCGACCTTCTATTGTTCTAGGTGTAAGTTTCGTTGATGGTCTCAATGTTAATTAAATTATTGTCTGACACCCATTGGGTAAAATCCTTTTGTGATTGTGATATGAATTTAGAACCACCATATTTTTCATTTGTATTCAGTATGGCATTAAAATCTCCACCTAAGATGAAAGTCTCACCTCTGTTTAGGTGAAGGAGAGCTTGAACTTCCTGCCAAACTCTTCTTTTGTCTGTATTATGTATTGGACCGTAGATGTTGATTAAGGTGAATCTCAGATTTGATTTGAGGCTGCATATCCTCATAGCCATCCAGTTGCTACTGCTGCTCATGGCTGAGGAGGAAATTTTCTGGGGGTCCCATAATGCTGCTAGGCCACTTGATGCACCTATTGCTGGTACAAAATTTGATTTGCATAAGCCGAGTTTGTTACTTAATTTCTTACTATCTTCATTATTTAACTTAGTTTCTTGTAAGATTATAATATCAGAATCAAAGTTTTTTAGATATCTCTTAATTAGTCTTTGCTTGTTAGGGGCGTTTAGGCCCCTAACATTCCAAGTAGTCACTCTCATTGCTCCTTGGGAAGGCTCTTCCCCTTCCCGCTGTTCAGAATGTTAGATATTTTCATTTGATTTTCCGCATTACCTGCTAAGGATCTAAGCTCTATGCACGATTTCCTTCCTCTTTTCTTCTTGACCTTGTCAATTTTGGGGGAAGAGAGGCCAGCCAAATTGGAAGCAATTCCTAGTTGTCTGTCCTCATTTGTGATACCACAAAGACCATCCAGGATATCTACATTATCTCCAGCAGGAGAGGATGGGTCAGGAAAGTTTGTTATTGCTTCCTCATCATATTCTTTTTCTAGTTCAATACTAGCTTCTTTGACCTCTAAGGCTTCATGTTCAACAGATTTAGTCACATTCTCAGAGTTATCGGAAAGGTCTGCCTTTTGAACCTCTATTACTTCTTGCTGCATCTCTATTGTGTCATCATTATCTTCTCTAGAGTTTCTAAGGGACATAATTTCTTGAATCAACACTTCCTTCTGATATTCCAACTCTTCTTCATCACCAATTTCACTTATAAACAGATCCAAGAGTTCATCTGTTAGCGTTTTTCCTATGTAGTCTGTTATAATTTTGACTTCTTTAGAGCACTTTTCATCCTCTGAAGGATATGCTTGTACTGAGTTCATAGGCGGTGTGGTAATCTGAGAACATATCAGGTCTTCCTTAGTACATAAAGTCTCCTTAGTTGGCGAGTTCAAATCATTAGACAGAGCTATGGGTTCAAGGGGTAGCACATTCTCTGTTATTTCTGGAATATTTCCTTCTTTCTCAGGTGTAAGGATACCTCCTGACTGTGCTAATTTCTGAGGATTGTCATTGTTGTTTATCAGTGGATTGCTAAGTTGGAGGGCAATTTTCATATTCATAGGGGGAGATGACTCCATAGATATTAATTGATTGTTAGTGATTCTTTTTTCAAATGAAGGCTCGCAAGGGCCATCAGAGATAGGCAGGGGAAGAACAGTTTTTGTGAAGCAATCATCTATATCAGTAAAAGTGAATCCCCCTCTATCTGAAAGAAAATAAATGTTTGCATCTTGGCTTTTATCTAGAAGATTAGTTATACTCTTAGGTTCCGATAAAGCAACCATATAATTATGCTTTGATTCCATAAAGTTGTCATTAATGATTGGATTAATGATAATTGAGTTGGCATTGAATTTTAGATGCATATGAGGAGTGAACTTTCTATGAATGCTCATTTTGACAATAATTGTTTTCTCTGTTGCATTAGTTATATTATCACTAATTCTAATAAATTTGCCTAAATTGTTGCCAATAGTCTTTATAGTTTCTGTGCTTGTGAGTTCAACTGGTAAATTTTTGAGTATTATAGCTTTTTCTACCTCGAAATCCTCAAGATATAGTGGGTTGAATAGGGGTCTCCATTTAGTAACAAAGAAAGATTCATGTCTATATTTCAGATCCAAGTTATCTAATATCTTCTTTTTAGTTTCTAAATTTTTGCAATCTAAGAGAAGGAAAGAATCGACAAGGTTAGAGATACTTACCTCTCTGGGGAGCATTTTAGCCAGTGCTTCTGTGATATCCAAGTTGCTCGCTCCCACTCCTTTCCATCTGACAATTAAACCTGCATCCTCATAGTATTTCTGCAATCTTGCTATATGGCTACCCTCTAGGGATACTTTGTTAAAGTCATTGTTAGAAAAAATATTTTTATTGTGCATGTGCATATGATTATAGTTTCTCCTGTGTGGCGGAGTATAAACAGGGGAGGAAACCTTCGATTGCAGAGTATTAGCTTTGAAGGAAATATGGTTGGGAACAGACTTTAAAGACTTACCATTCTCCCGCCGATGAGGAGTGTAGTGCTTACCACTGATTTCAGGAGACTTCAAATAGGCTTGCGCAATATTCTCCCCCGCCCTAGCCGGCCCTTTATTGCTGGTAAGGGTTTTGGAGAAGGAAGGTGGGGTGTGGAATTGAGCTGCATTTTCGCGCACTGTCCGTTTAACCCTAAGATTTCCCTTGCTTCCCAAAGCCCCAGGTTGCCTATGAGGGGGGGAATACTGGCTTTTGATTAGGGCATTCTCCTTTTTCTTTAGTAAATCAAAAGAATTCCTCAGAGGAATCTCAATCCTTTCCACCTTTTGTGATCTTGCCTTTTTATATCTTTTAACCTCTTGCCATTCGTAGTCTTTTGACCTGGCCTTCCTGGGATCCTCTTGGGACACAAAAAATCCACCTCTTCCCAAGGCAGAATGGGGGTCATTGGCGCGTTTGACTGGATCAAATCTGGATTTTGGGGTCCTTTCGATCCCAGGAAGGCTCGTTTTCTGCAAAGCATATTTTGTTTTAGCAAACCTAGTGATTTGCCCATCCAAATTGCTGACAGTGAAAACTTTAGGTAGCTGAAAGCTGTCGTGTTCCGAAAATTTGCTTCTTGTGGAAGCCCTAGTTTCCACGGGAAGCTTATTTATCCGGAGATCCTTAGCTTTGTTAACCTGAGTATCAATAGCTAACTTATCATCTTCCAAACTTCTTTGTTTTTGTTCTGCAATAAAGGGTTTCAAATGATCATAATCTGGTTGGGCTCTTACAATCCTTTGTTTGCAATCAATATTTTTATGCCCGTAAAGCCAGCATTTAGAGCAATATCCAGAGAATCCAGTATTGCTGGTGTCCTCTGCTTCCTTATGCTTCGCGTGAAACCCTAGATTAGAGCTTTTAAATGATTTATCTGCTTTGGTATTATGTTTCTTTCGTGCGTTCGCAAGCTTTTTTTCGCTCGCCATTTTCTTTTTCATTTTGGCATTTTCAGTCTTCAAAAGAATTTGTTATATTTACTGATAAAAACCTCATCAAATGAGATATTTGCTTTTGTGCTTTTGCTACACCCTTCCGCAATGAATCAATATTCCTCTATTGCTATCATATTCACACTTGTAGGAGAACAGGTTCTGTAGCTTAATCTTCAGAATTTCGACAACCAGGCCGATTGGGTTTGCTACCGCTTGTGCAAAAATTTTAAGGCTCGAGTCGCGAATTCCACCACAAATGTAAATTCGAGAAAATTTCCTTCCACGTGTTGAATTTCGACAGGCCGAAAATGAATAGACAGAGTCCTTCAGCGTCTGCTCTTCCCGTGCGCAGAACTCTACAATTATTCTTGCACATTTATCTTGATTTCTAATCTCCCTTAATTAAGTGATTTTGATTGGTGCCAAAATAAAAAAAATAAAAATTATTATAAAGTCATTTTATGAGCAAAAAGAAATTAATATTAAAAAAGTGAATTTATATTCCAAATAATTCTGTTGGATTATAAAAAAGGCCGAGGAGAAAAAGAAGATTTCTACTGGTGGGGCGAAAAAACCAATGGTCTTTTGATGGATGAAAAATCAGGAAGTAGTGCAGTTCCATCCAGGGATTGACGGTGAGCTGAAGAATTGGGATTTGGGGATAGAAGCCCTTGGACTCTGTTGGTGCAGTTTCATGTAGAAATTGTCTTAGTGTTGAATGTTTGTGAAATAAATGATTGAGTTCAATTGATAAATCTTCCAGGTTTTGTTAGTTTGTTGAAAGATTGAATTTATAGAAAATTGTATCTAAATATCAAGTTGTGAAACTACTTAGCTGGGGATATGTCAGGAAATCCAAGGGATTGCTAGTGCCATCCTGGATTGAAATTATTCCAATGTTGGGCGTTGAAATATTGAAGGAAATTCCTTAAACATTATTATTACTAGGACAAATATAATTTGCTACTCATATTTGAAGATTGTGCTGGCTGCTATTCTTGAAGGCACAGGTCAAAGATTTTTGGGGAGGACCAAAGCTGACGTGGCTCTTGCATGGTTGAGGTTTGGTCAACAAAGGACTGCCAAAGTTTTCCTATGAGGAATCCTACCCTTTGAAAGTGAATATAGACTTAGTTGAGTCTTCTGTCCTTCATACAATAGAGCAGTAAACATTTTAAAGTCTTAAAGAAAGACGTGGCACTTGAAAATTGAGGTGGAATATGTTCAAAATTCAAACTCCATCGCTGCCTTTCTTTGGTCATCCAAACCAATCACTGTCTTATTTCGACGAGTCAAAGTTTATAAGGTAAAAATGCTTTTATCTAAGTCTTCTGTGCAAATTTAATATTTGCCATACCACATTTTGGGTGCTTTTGGATGATAGGGGATGGGGAAATAAACTTCTTGTTGGCTGCTGTAGAAACTGACTTTTAAGGTGGAGTGTTTAAGAGGAAGTTTTGGGCTTTAGAAACTCTATTTTCTTGCTGCCATCAATTCCAAGGGAGGTGTGGTGTTCATGGTGGTAACCATCTTTTGAGGGTGACGTGGACTTGGAAAGGCATCCAATTAACTTAGAAATTGAGCAAGATCAGTGATCATAGGAATTTTTACACATATTGTTAAGAGGTTAGAAACTATGCTCCACAGAGTTTCGGGGATAGGGACTTTTTAAGGGACGGGTACGTGTTTCCAGTATAGGTACGGTTTAGGGCCAATTTTTAGGGGATGATAGGAGATGACTATTAAAAAATAGGGAGTTTTTATATATAGAGAGATTTCAAATATGCATATCATAACATTGATAAACCATTCACCATAGACATTTTAAAAGCTCAATACATAGCAAATTAACAAAATTTAAACTCTTTTATTGTAAAAATATGATGTACATAAAACAAAAATGCCCAAAGGCTCCAAGTTTCATGCATGAAATGACATAAAATATTGAAATGTAAATAGTATACATACTATTATAAGTCTATAACTAAAATACTAAACAGTAAACAATAAAATAGAAGTCCAACTCTGTAATCAGCTGTCCATAATAATCAAAATCAATAATGTATCTGCAAATATATGGCTGTCCATAAACAACACATGGTAGGTCTAGGAATCTAAATCCAAATCATCATCAGAGTTAGCCTTTGAGTCACTAGTAGGATGAGGGTCTTCCTTATCCAATAGAACCCCAAACAATCTTGGAGGTGTGTCATCCTCCACTTGCATACAATCCTCAGGATGGACATCCCAACGTAAGGCTAGAGTCTGACGATACTCAATACTCTGTGGATCTTGTAGCCACAATGCACTGTGAACAACCACTAACTTGTCCTATCATCTAAAGGTATGATTGTTCCTCTTGACTGATTGGATGAAGCTATATGTGGGCCAATTCCTCTCTCCAGCAAAGGAACTGGCATCCTGTGAAAGAAGACGAATGGAAAGTATTCTCAACTTAGGTGCATCCCTATCATGCCACGTCTACCATCCAATAGGGTTAGTTTGAGCTAATGTAGCTCTATCCGTTCTCGCCTCTGGTCTGCAAAAGGTTGGACCATGAAGATTGGCGAATGCAAGATTGACCCCAAAGTTTAGTAGCATCATCTCCTTTGTACATTTGAGCAAGACCCTTAAAGAAGACCTCCTTCACTTGAGTTGAACACCAAAAAAACAACATATTAAATAATGTTAAATCAAAATGAAGAGATAATCATAAGAGATCTACTTTGCTATTTGAAACTCAAATTGAAAACTTGAGATTTCAGATTTGAGACTCACCTCCTCATCATCGGATGGAGCCACTCTCCCACTTCTCGGTGCATACCATTTTGGATTGAGAGCATAGGCTGCCATGTGAAGTGGCGTATTCATAATGTTCCATCGTCGCGTCACAATGGGCCTAAGATGCTCCTCATAAAATGCCAAAGTAGGGTCCTTGCTATGAATAGTTTGCTTGATCTGCCCAAGCAAGCTATCAAAGGTCTCATAAATCTATCCAAAGTTAGGAGAGTCACTATCAGTAAATCTAATGACCTGCATACTAGGATCAATGAAGGAGCAAATGTATCTACAAGTGCAAGAAAGTTACAAGTTAGAAACATCTTAAAGTTTGAAATTCTTAATTCTTAAATAATAAAATCAATAAATGCCAAAATCAAAAATGTTTTTATTAAATCAGCAATAACAATTTTCTTACCTAATTGTGGACCACCAGTTATCATCAAGGACTCTTTGCTTCACACTTGTTCCCTGCAGTGCATTGGGCTCATGCCATCTACTCCACTCTGCATTGACCACCATGGATTGTAGGCTCTCCTGAATCTCAAGCATCCTCTCCAACAAAAATAAAGTAGCTAGCATATCTAGTCTCCATGGGCTTGAGGAATTCCTTCTTGGAAAATGTCTTGAACAATGCAAGAGATGTGTGATGGTTGCAAATAGACATTTGGATATCTCTAGCCTTAGACACCATTGCCTTTATCTAATCAATTTTCCCAATGTCCTTTAAGATTTTGTTCAATGCATGTACACATGGGGTCCAACAAATGTGCTTATAAGCACCCTCCACCATCAATCTAGCTAACTTACACACCCGGGCTGAATCAGTGACTACTTGCACAACATTAGTGGGTCCAACCTCTTCTATAACATCTTTCAAAATCAGAAATTGGAAGGCTGCATTGTTCTATTTCTCTGAACAATCTATAGCTCTAAGAAGAGCCCGCTGTGCTACTGACAATAAGATTGATGAGTGGCCGATGTTTGATATCGGTCCACCCATCCATGATGACGGAGCATCCATCCCTCAACCATGTTCGTCTCATATCCTCCCTGAAAATGCTCATTCTTGAGTATGTTGGCATCACTAACTGGTAAGCTCTCTTAAGCTCTCTACTGGTCCAAGTGTTGTCATTGATTGGCAAAAGAGGATAGAGATTTGTTGTCTCTATTAAGAGAGGCTGTGAAACCGGTCACTACACTAAGCATCGGCAACTGGATAATACACTCAGCAGGGAAGAGAGTATTATAGTATCAACCAAGGACTTACCTTCAAACCGGTATAGACAAGTACAAATAAAAGCATATCCAACTAATGTCTATAACACAAACGGGACAGTGCAATCGGTAATCTGCGCAAAAGGAAGCACACCAGGGGCGTGTAACCGGTAAGCCAAGAAAGAGACAGCAGCAGGTCTAAGACTCTTACCTGTTTATAGCATGAAGAACTCAACCGATATATTAGAAGACTTCGGTATGAATCGAGGAAGTCATAGTCAATTGTCTGTTCCAACCAACTCTTCTTGACCAAGATTTATTGCAATAAATCCGAGTGATCTTGAGTTGTCTTGGTGATCGGTTTGAGGCACAGGTAAAGGATTTAAAGCCTGAATCAATAGTTTCTTGAGGCACGACTGAAGGATTTAAAGCCGGGTTCAGTGGCTTTAAATCAAGGTGTTATCTCTTATGAAGAAAGGATTGCTTGACACACAACTGTTGTTTTCTTCATGTAGTGGATGAAGCCAGAGCTTGCATCGGATGCTTGCTTAGAGAACAAACACTTCACTGAGTGATGTATTCGTAAGATCTCAGGATTAGGTCATGCATTTGAGGTGCAGTTAGGGCAACAAAACTGAATATATTCTTATGTCTGTTGAGAAGAAGAATTGCCTTCATTCTACCAAGAAAAAGAGTGAACCTATATGCTACAGTAGCAAGGGTTAGAGAAGTAGCAAGGGTTAGAGAAAATTGACAAAGAGAGATAAAAGGTTGTGCAAGGTAGCACAACAACAGTTGAGAATACTCCTGTGTTAACCGGTGATAATTCTCAGTAGAGTACAAGTAGAGATCACATTTGGCTAAGCAGAGCCTTCTGTAAAGAGCTTAATTCTATTGTTTTCTAGCAAACTACAATAGAAAAATCCCAGTATTTGGGTGGACTCTAACAAGTCCCTTGTATCAAAATCCCTTAACTGGGTGACATCTTTCAAGGTGTTTGAAGTCCCTTAACCGGGCAAGTCTTAACAGACCTTATTGTAACAAATCCCTTGATTGGGTCACACTTAGCAAGTGCGTTTTATCCCTTGACCGGGTAGGCTCTTAATAGGGCGTACTTCAGAAGAGTACAAATATTGTGAGGTCTCCTCACACCGTAGTTTTCACCTTAATTGGGTTTCCATGTGATAAATCTGGTGTCACTTTGTATTTGTTCACTTGCTATTTTATTTGCTTAGAACTGCTTGTTTTTGTGCTGTAAGTTTACTTCACTGGATTAAAAATATTAAAGGAAAGATTTTTCAAGTGCTGATTCACCCCTCCCCTCTCAGCACCGGTTGGGACTGTCAGAGTACTCTCTATCAAGAATGGTGGTGCATAGTTTTGTTTCTCTAGGTGGTACAAAAGAGGGAGCAACACCATAGATATCTTTGCACATTTGTTTAAAATATGAGAAATGTGACACATAGAATGGTATAGCATGAGCAAAAAGAAACTTGCCAATAGATGATTTAGCCACTTCTTTTGCTTGCAAATTAAAAAAATCAGCAACATTTGTTGCTCTTTTAGTCTTCTTTTCCTTTCCTTTCCTTTACTACAAGTGAGAGTGGGTGTGACACTTTCTTCCCTATGAGAAGGATGAGTCAAAGACATACTAGCTTGCACATTCTCTATTGAAGTCCCTAATTTTAATGCCTCCCCCTCCACGTGCAATTTAGTTGCCTCAAGTTTTTGTGCTTGTGTTATTTTTTTTCAATCTTTGACCCCTTGACCACCTATCCACAAAAGATTGCAATAGAGTCTAGTATAACTCCCAAAATAATGTTACACTCCCATTCCCTATTACCCCCTGAATTTTTTTTCTTTTTCATGTCTACTCTTGTGGCAAATTGTAGGAGAGGTTCCTTGGGGTTGAATGGGGCCTTTTGCAAACTTTTTGAGGGCTTCAGAAGGGCACTTAAATGGGTTAGAGGTTGCTGCCTCTTTTACACGAACATTCACATCTGTTGAAGACCTCCCTATGGCTGCCTTAGTACTAGGTCTTCTTAGTGATGTTTGAGTTTTTTGCATTGCAACATCCATGCTATGGCTATCACTACTTCCCTCACTTTCACTGCTGCCCATGATGTTGAAATGTAAAATAGTGCTGCAAGTTCTATAGAATTTTTTTTCACTCAAAATGCCCTCCCTATATGTTGCACAATGTAAAACAAATGAAAAATGAAAAAAAATGGCCATAGGAAAATGGAAGATGAAGAACATACTTGGAATGAAGAAGATTTTATGGCAAACCCTCCTCTTGCAACTCCAAAAACCTCCTTTCTATTTTCTGCTCCACACTTCTTCTACCTTCCAAATGGTGAAATGAGTAAATGTTTTTACCATTTCATGTTTTATCTCTCCATTTAGGGTTTCAAATATTTTATTAATCTTCTTTTCCCTAGAGGGGCATGCAGAAAGCCAAAAAAAATAAAAAGAATTACTTTTGCAATGTTCGTCGGCCACCTAATATGGCTGGGCCATAGGAGATGGTCAAGGGACGACAATGCCGTCCCCGATATGGGATTTTGTTGCTTTTTTATTTGCAAATTTCCGTTTCGGGGACGGTACCTGAATTCACCATTTGGGGATGCAGCAGGGTATGGTTAAAAACTTCTTCGTGTCCCTGTTCTGTACCGGGGATGGGGGTGGGTCCAAAAGGGCAGGGGACGCGTTCCCGAGGAGCACAAGTTAGAAATTCTGATATTTGTATGTTGTATTTGAACAGCAGTTTGTTAACCCTCCATTGTTATTTCTGCCATATTGGATGAATGCCATTTTGATAAAATGTCGCAAACTATATGAATGTTGCAATGGGTTTGTAATGCAATAAAAAGGTTCTCATATCATTAGTCAAACTATTATAATTAACTGCAGCCCGACAACTCAAAATTAATGCATACAAACTGTTTGACAAAATGTCAGAATAGCATAATCAGTAGTAAATTGCAGATTTTGGTTGAGTGTTTCAGGACATATAATTTAAGTTTTGACAATGATCTGAACATGTTATTTGGAATTAGGATTAGTTGATAAGCTTTAGATCTGAAATATTTTGATTGAGTGGAACCACCAACCAGCTCCCCTATTTGAAGTTTCGGTTATAGCAAATTTGTGGGTTTTGCACCTTGCACTTGGGTAATCACCCTGGACTTCATTTACTCATACCGTTTATACTGATATAATGTGATTGTCTTTTTTCATATTACCATGTTCATTGTGGTTGTCTCTTAAATCTTGTTTTTATTAACTACGCTGTTTAGTAATTTTGTACATTTTGTATTTGTTAATATTTTCAGACTTTGAAAGGAAAATTCAAACTATAGATGATCTTTCAAAACTAAGATTTAGGCCCTAAAAATATGACAAAAGAAGTCCGGTTATGCTGTAGAATCTCCTTGTTGATGCCTTCAAGTTGATATAATTCAACCCTTTGAGTTTGTTTCAGATTAGTCCTCCAAATCTGCTATGAATTGTGCCTCTATGTCTGCTATAGTTTACTCCTCAAGTCTGCTCGAGATTGCTCCTTAGGTCTGCAACAAATCGTTCCTCAAGTCTGCCCTAGGTCTGCTATAATTCGCTCCAAGTCTGCTGCTATATTACTCCTTATGTCTGCTATGTTCTGCTCTTTAGATCTTCCATAAATCGCTTCTAGGTCTGTTCCAATTCGATCTAGGTTTGCTGCAATATAACCACCAAGGTGCTGCTATAATACTTATTGTTTTGAATCAGATTGGAAGAAGATTGTGGACTGCTGTTCACTGCTATTAAGATGTGAATTTCAGGGCAGTATGCTATGTTTTTGATACGCCCTTTAACTCACATCATTACCTTTTATTTATATGTGGAAGGGGGCAACATCAAATATGCAAGGTAACCGACTTGCATAAGCAAGTCGGCCCTTTATCAAATGCTGTTTATAAATTAACACCAAGTCGTCCCTCCTTGACATTAATATGTTTAATATGCAAGTCGTCCCTACTTGCCAAATAAACATAAACTTTCATGTGCAAGTTGTCCCTTCTAGGACAATTCAATAAGGTTTCTTTAGGGTTTAATATAAGCATTATGAGGTGTGATTATTTATTATTATTCTCAGTATTTTGATCTTACCGAGAAGACCACAAATACTAACAGTAAGTTCTAACATACATGATGTTGGATATTAATTCTGTTTTCTTCCAAAGCATTGGCCATTCACAGTTTTATTTGCTATCTGCTGGATATTTTGTTTTTGGGGAAGAAAATGTCTCTTTTATTTGATAAACATCAAATATATAGATCAACTGAACAGTAGAATTACAAAAGTAATCCTTTCTATAAAATCAAGCAAGAAAAGCACTGGAACCTGAATCCCTACAGGTAATCAAGTGCAATACACCTCTGTGATGAACACTTGACAATCAGATGACACGGAACAGAGAAGGGGTGAGGTTTTCAGTTGTTTAATTCTTTTTTCATCATTAATCCAGTTTCTGCTCGCAATCTACTTTTCCTTACCATCGTTTGCTGTGATTGAAATAGTTATTACTCATGGTTTTTGAGTTTGTTATGTGCTTTAGAAAATCGCATTGTATGTCCAATGTTATAATAGCTTTTTTTTGTGTATGATATTATGTGTGAAGCTTTGAATGTTGACTTGAATCTTAAACTTGCAATATTTTTTTCTTCCAGCTGCAGTGGTTCAGTTGAAAGCACTCACTGGTGCTTTATCGATGGAAGAAGCAGTGCCTTATTCATTTTCAGTACAGATGAGCTTCTTAAAGTGCCTACTTGCACATGTTGTTTCTATTGTTTCTAATTTAGTTGATGCAAATTCTTACCATTCTGACAAGGATGAGGCAACTGGCAAAAATGTAGAGCAAGCTAGATTGAAAGATGATGCAAATGTTTCTAGAGCTAATGCTTTAAATGCCTTGGGAAGCCAAGGTTTAAACTCAAGAAATGATTCTTATCTCAATCAGAGGGCTACAATACCATTGATGGAGACAGGAGGTCTTAACTGGCTTGTAGGTAAGAATAATGGAAAACTGTAATCTTAACATCCGATACTGGCCAATGTCTAAAATATCACTTGCATGCAATATTGGATGGTTGGCATGGCTGTTTTCTATGGGAGTCTAGTGGTTTGAAAATTTATTTTAAAAAGATAAAAGTTTGAAAGGGTTAATAGGTCAAACATTCATTTTATCAGTGTGGTTGTTATTGATAATGGTGTTTACTGCTTTGTGTTATTTTCAACGTTTCTTTTATTTTATGTTAGCTGCATGCTTTTGTAAATTATAATGCAATGAGTACTTGGGCTTATCCTCCACGAATGCTAAGCATTGTTTATTATAATATTTTAGTCTGTAATACCCAGACAAATAACTCTGAAAAACTTTTGAAACTGATCAAAACAATTAAAATTTCATTCACATATGTGATCATCCATTCTCCAGGCTTCTTGTGATCTGAGACATGAAGGAAATGAAACAATCAGCCAAGAAAACAATAACATTGCAGAGGTAGTTCCAGAAAACATTATGTTGAGTTTTATTAGGATCGCTGCAAATGTATTAACATTGCCTCTTCGGTATATGTTTTCCAATAGCAGTGATCTCTGTTTTATATTGTGGAAAACACATTGAGAGACATGTCCCTTCATGGGACATGTCTATTCATTATTATTTAATTTATTTTATCAATTAACTATTTAGTTATTATGAGAATAATTATAATCTAATTATATATATATATATATCTCAATTATTATATATATGTATAATAAATCATTTCTCATAATAATCATATTGTCGGTATTATTTATCTGACTGATGCTACAAACATCAACACTCCCTCTTAGCTAGGGAGGATAAATCAATCCAATGTCAACACTTAAGACACTTGACAACATCAATCATATGATGTAAGCAATAAAGGTATCATCCTCATGGTGTAATCAATAGAAACATAGTCTCAATATGTGGATTGCCTCCATCGGCGATTCTATCCACAAGTTCTTAGGTGGATTGCCTCCATTGGCGATTCTATCCACACGCTCTTGAGTATTGGCCTATCAGAATGTCAACACATGACATTCGCCAAATACACTGAGTATTGGCCTATCAGAACATCAACATATGATATTCACCAAGTACTCAATAAGGTACTGGCCTGCAGAATATCAACACATGATATTCACCAAAGACCTATCATATATCTATACAAACAACTCATAGACCGTCAATGACATCTAACACTTAGTTGTTGATTTACAAGATATATCTAAGCAAACAACTTATAGACCGTCAATTTAATGATATCTAACACTTAGTTGTTGCTTTACAAGATGTATCTATACAAGCAACTTATAGACCGTCAATTTAATGACATCTAACACTTAGTTGTTGGTTTACAAGATATATTTATGCAAACAACTCATAGACCGTCAACTTAATGACATCTAACACTTAGTTGTTGCATTAATTCATCATGATCTGTTTCAACATTATAAATAATGTATATCATGATTTAAGTTATTGTAAGATCGTCACCTTCCAATAACTTCTACAAATACAAGTGATAATCATTTGGAAGTCGTCACTTCCTTATGATGTACACAGGAGGTAGGCCCATTGAAATCATATAGTCACACACATATGAACTTTCGAACTCTCTCTGAATGTCAATCTTCAGAGCTCCTCATCCAATGTTACCTCTGATGAAGTGTCAGACTCCCTCTCAATCTGATATCAATCCTCCTTTTCCTGCAAGAGAATCCTCAGAAAAGATCAAGGCAAATAGCTCTTATAGTATTATATAGAAATATGAATAAGAGAGAGACTACATTGATTAGATAAATAAAGTACTCAAAGATAAAGAATACTTATTTGCTCATCAATATCCTTTTATTTAATCTTTCATTCCATTAGACTTAATATTGTAATTGAAAAAAATTGTATATTTAGAAAGTTATAGTGATTTACTATAACTCTATATGTCTTAAAGAACATAATTTCATTCTTAATGGAGGCACAACTAATCCAAACTTAACATCACTGTAGAAAGGATATAAATTTATGTCTACAAAATTACAAATGATTACACCGTCAATCGTTTATTTCCAGAATAAATAGTTGCAAAACAATGTACATACTTTCATTGGAGTGTGGTTGCCTTTATTCCAAAACAAATAATATTAAAGTTTCTAGAAAGGACAAAATATTGAGTGCACCTGTTTTTGTAACTGACGCTGCCTATTTTAATAGAACTGTCTTCTATTCTGAATTACCGTAAGACATTTGCATGATCTCGTACTCCCTTTGGACTGCTGTTAGAGGGAAAACACGTATGACAAACTTTCGTGCCGTTCAAGGTATCTGCACTCGCCACATAATGTAGCCCGATATTCTGTGAAGAATTTTCCTTATTACAACCTCTGATATCGTTGTCACTCAGTGTTGAGTAATTTATAATTCACCTTATCATCGCATCAATGTTGTACCACTTCATAATGTGGCTTTCTTTGTTAGCCTTTGGAACAACGATATCTTCTAACCCTGAAGGTAATATAACGCATTATATCTATCAATCTCTGTCTTTTGTTTCATGGCAATATCGATTGATATTCGTTTTCATTGCTCATTATTCCAGACATCTTTTGATTTCTTCCTTGTATGTTTATTGTCACAATTTTATATGATCTGGCATTTCTATATTTGCAGTTTGGCTCTGATACCATGTTCATTTTATTAGGATCGCTGCAAATGTATTAACATTGCCTCTTCGGTATATGTTTTCCAAGAGCAGTGATCTCTGTTTTATATTGTGGAAAACACATTGAGAGACATGTCCCTTCATGGGACATGTCTATTCATTATTATTTAATTTATTTTATCAATTAACTATTTAGTTATTATGAGAATAATTATAATCTAATTATATATATATATATATATATATATATATATATATATATATATATCTCAATTATTATATATATGTATAATAAATCATTTCTCATAATAATGATATTGTCGGTATTATTTATCTGATTGATGCTACAAACATCAACACATTAGTAGATAGGAAATAATCAGCTTGTTGAGGTTAATGAAAGAAAGATTTATTTGGCAAGATAAATTTAGAGAAAGAACAATCTGCAACGTTAAATTCAAACAAGAGAAGAAAGTTAAAGCTAATTAAGCTAGTTGAGGTGACATCAGTATTTCATCCACTCCCAGTTTTCGTGCAGCTGGAATTTTGAAAGACTGACTGAATAGTGGGGGACATTTTATTTATTAGGGATAAGCCCTATTCCTAGTTTTGGCAGTTACATCCATAGAGATCAATGGTGAACTCCAAATAGTTCAGGAAATTATGGGCAGTTTCAGCTTTGTGAAGCTGAAATTGAGATATGTTCTTTCTTGGTGGTCTTTGCCTGCATAACTATAGCAACTGCTCAACACAAAACCTTGGCCAAGACAATCCGAAGTGTACCTTGTACTCTGAGTTGGATATACCTTGGACGCCCCGTTTCCAATACCCATAGCCCACCAAATAACTTTCTTTCTTGAATTATATTCATGATGGGTTCTTCAGATTCTCTCAAGGGTTTTCTGGAGATTTAAAGGGTGGCCTCCAACCAGCACACCCTTTAATAACTATGTAATTACATTTATATACAGCCTTTAATGGTTTTACATGTTTTCCAAGTTTTAAGGGACTTTTTCTCAAATTCTTCCTTCAATAAGAGGGCTTTTATTGTTAAATTTTGAACCAGGATACATAAAATGCAACGAACTGAAATTCAAAACACAAAGAACAGAGGACACAAAAGACTTATCCTGGGAAAACCCTCCTTGAGGGTGAAAAACCCAGCCAACAAAATATCGATCCGGATCTATCGCTTATGATTGAAGACTTTAAATAGTCAATCAATAAGCCTTATTTTCCTTATACACAGATTGATCACTTTGGCTATATATGTAGCAGAATAACAAAAAAAAAAAACAAGAGTATCTTGCAGATATACAGATTGAATACACCATAGCGATAGCACTGAACAACTACACATTATTGTTTGATTAAACAAACTCCACCATTCTTCACACTAATACTGCAGCCAGGAATGAAGCGTTGTGTGACACTTTACTTTTTACCACACACCTGATCCATAGATGCTCCTCGGTAACTGAAGAGGCTAACAATGGAATATCAAAAGACTATCATTACAACTTACAAGCACTAGATTGACTCTTCAAAGAGTTTATGGTAATTACTACCATGAATCGATACTACACACGCTGAAACATACTCTCCGTGACCGATTAGAATGAATAACCTTTGTCGTTGAATGTGGGGAGACACTTATGTTACGCAAGATGAAGAGCTCACAGTTAATACCTTAGGTGTATCATCACCAAATAAGAGCGCAACTCAGACGGAATATGAAGGGACAACGGTGCCAAGTCATTCAATACCTGACTTGAAGGAGGAACTAATAACATGAATAAATGAAGACGGTAGACGATAATATACAACACGATAATGACTATAGAACAAAACATGAACCGTTAAAAGCTAAATATGTTCACGTCGCTGATAATCACGAACCGCCTCAGATGAGGGAATCACGATGCCAAGACTATACACGCACGATGCTAATCTTCATAGCCACGAACCATTGTAGATCAAACCTTGATGAATTCATGATACCAAGTCATATCATTATTGTGCCATGACATCTCATCCGTGCCATGTCATCTCATATTCATCGAATATAAAGTAACACTTGTAACCACTAGAGGAAGAAGATTCAATGGCGTTTGATAGAGGTCCACTATAAGTTCATACAGCTGAACATCAAACATAGTAACACCATCCAGTGATTGGTGATGGTTATAGGAGGAAAACAATACAACTGCAGAACTGTAAACAGCAATAACCATCACAACTCCAAACCAAGTACATAGAGAATGAATAATATAGCAATCATAGGCAAGATAGAGTCTCCGCTGAAGATGATAACAGCTCCCGAGAGTACAATAACAGAGAACACAAGTATGAATAATTTATGTTGTTGCTACTAGAACTCTAACACTCCGTCTTAGCAAGATAGAGATTATTCATATGTCATGACATGTCTCAACATGTCAAACATCAAGGACTACACTAAAAAAGAGTCAATAAGAAAACCTCATAACAGATTTTTTAACATGATTTTGTCATCTCAACATGACATTCACCATGGCTACTCCTAGAGGGTGAAAGAAACATAAAAGCTAAGTGTTGGATTCTTTCACATGACATCCACCATGGCTACTCCCAGAGGGTGGAACAAGGGCTTTCACCTCAAACTTCTCTCGTAGAGAAAAATACATTAACAAGGGCTTGCACCTGAAATTTCTTCCACAAAGAAGAATGCACTAACAAGGGCTTGCACCTCAAACTTCTTTCGCAAAGAAGAATGCATTAACAAGGGCTTGCACCTCAAACTTCTCTTATAGAGAAGAATGCATTAACAAGGCTTTCACCTCAAATTTCTCTGTCTCAGAGAAAGATGCATTATAGCATATAAAAGGAACAACTGAATGTTGAGACTCCCTCTCAACACGAGCAGCATTCTCACTGCATTTATTATCACTATAAATTAGAGCTAATTCCAATGTTGACCAAACAAGGAGCTTTAGAAGTCACATTGCTACATGAGCTTGTTGATCCCTAGCAAAAGGATTTGGCACTCTCACTCTGTTGCTCAGGCTCCCTCTGAATCTCCAAGTCTGTAATGCCCCGCCAAGGAACCCAGGAGAACTTAACCTAAACATGCAACTAAGTTTGCAGAATAAATTTTTTTTTGAGAGTTAACAAACAAGATAAACATCCATGCGGAAGCAATTACCATTTAATCACATAACATAAACAACCAACACAGGTTACAACTCTCGAGGGTTCCTCGACAAAGATTATGTTAACATAATTAATTACATAAGATTAGGTACACTTACAAAACTCATATAAACCAATGAAAGATAAAAGCATACAACTGGTACCATAAGGTATCCATAAACCTACATCCACTGCACATGTCGCAGGGTATGTAATACAATAACCAAACAGAAGTACACATGATATCTCTGAATAACTGGTACAAAGATACATGATCACAAGAAGAAGAGAAAGAAGAACACATCTCCATCAATGGAAATCAAGAAGGAACAACTGCCACAGGGATCATCCAGCACTGGTACACAAACGTCAGAATCTCAAATGGTAAAAGAATCACTACCACCTGACCTCATGAACCTAAATGGTCCACTCCCACCGTGTTGAGGAGATAACAACAGATCCCACTCGGATAACAACCATCAAACATATCAAGCTAAGGTAAGGATCCTGAAAGCTCTCTAACTTAAGGTGAAAGAGTAATAATGCCATGAAAGACTCACTATTCCAGAGGCAACCAACACATGTAGGATAACTAGACTATGCATAGGAAGGTGTCATCATGTACGTCTAACCCTTGAGTCTCGTCCTGGTAATCTCTTTGGATCCCGGCACTCAAGTGACCATACACGGTGTCAATGACTTCTCATACTGACGAAACCATCGATTATGCCAACTCATCCCTTTAAACGGGGCTAGTCATCTTCTCAACACCATCTTAGTCTGTACTAGCACTAACGCCTGGGTGAGGACCACATCTTATTAGGTTCATTTTAATAAAACTCTCAATTTTATATTTAGTTATCACTTGATTAAGATACTTAACAATAAGTGATCCTGACAGCCACTTGTGGGCCCCGACGCTTATTGCAAGCCACCTCCTACTACATATCTAGGTAAACTACCTCAGGCTCACAGATCTCACATAGATCAAATCAGGTACACAATCAGACAATCTCAAATCCAGTTTCACATACAAGAACTAGAAATGATTACAAATGCACCAAAAGCAAAACACAAAACAACAAGAGCCTATAAGGTCAAGTCAAGGTATAATTGGATCTCACACATACATCCATACATAATAGTGAAAACAAGAACAACTGACACAAACCCCGGGCTCTGTCTTTCCCTTAGGTCTTCTAGAATCCTGAAACCATAGTAAGCACAAAAAGACACCCTAGGCACGAAGAAGACACATTTGTACTATAGAAAACTGAGAACTAATCCATAACCTTTGGAGTTCCATAATTAACATAGTTAAATCTAAGTATAGAATTACATATCAATTGCTAACATAATGACGCAATAAAGCCTTAATGATAGAATATTTCCTAAATATGATCTAGGAATTCAATAGAATGAAAATGCCCAATTTCGGTGAAAACATGATACTTACAAGTAATTCTCTCCAAAAATCTAATCATTCAAAGATAAACAATTTTCATCTGAAAAAGCGTGTCCCAATATAAACATAAATATAAATATTTATAATCTTTAAATTAATGAATTAGAATCCAATTAGCATAATCTAATGATAAGAAAAGACTTAACCAAATAATCTCATTCTATAATGCTGATAATGAAATAAGTCTATCTACACTCTAATGATTTATAAATTCTATACTTATATTTTTAAAAAAAAGTATACAATGTGTATAAATATAAAATTCACAACATAAAATAAAACTCTAGACCTAGAATATATGGCACAAATTTCCATTCAATCAAATTCTAAATTTTATTTATTTAATCTAGAAAATATTTCACATAAACAAAACTATAGCTTATTTTAATAAAACTTAAACTAATACATAAAAATTAATAATTAAATTAACTAACTATCAACAAAAATTAAATTTAAATTAAAAATAATAAATTAAATTAATAGCTATATCCATAATTCAAAAAGTGAATCACTTTACATAGCCCATAATTTATTAACATCTCACATAATAATAACCTAAATTTAATAAGTCTAAAAACAAAAATAAACAAAAGTTTATATTCTTTTAAAAAAAAAACAATCAATGGCATGTACCATGCCCTGTGCATGGTACTCTGCGCAGAGTAGGTACTGCGCAGGGTACCGTGCTTCCCCATGCACACAGCCACCAAGAGGTGGTACCGTGCCTTGGGGAGTGGTGGAGGGATTTGGTGGTCCCCACCACAACCACTTTCAAATTTATAATTTTTTTAAATTTTTTTTTTAATAAGACGTCTTTTATCAAAGCATTTTTCTTTAATAAAGAAGTTTGTTTATTTATAAATTCAATACGAAAATTAAGAAAAATAAATAATTTATATTTCTCTTCTAACTTTTGATTTATATTGATATTTTTTTTAAGAAATCTACACACAGATTCTAATTTGTACAGAATATATACCTTTTTTTTTAAAAGAAAGGGTATATGATTTCTACCAAATACATAATGTTAAAGTCATGCCTTGACTTTTGACTAGTATAATTTATTTTACATAGAGAATAACTTTTTGACTATAATTACTTTTAACCAGAGAGTAGTTTTTTTAAAACCAGAATTGGCTTTTGACAACAAAAATTGATTGTCTCCTGCAAAGAGTAAATTTATTTTTCAACCTCTATAGTTCAACTATAATCTTGATTAATAATTCATTTTCTAGAGAATCTATGAAAAATCTGTTAACAAAATTTTGCCAGCATAACACTACTGTGCTAAAATTTAATAAAACATAAAATAGCAACTAAACCAAGATTTCTAGATACCCAGAACTCAAAAGAACATAGATCTATCAAACAATAAATATTGAAACCGATCAAACAGGAAACACCAAATAACTACAAAATAGAAGTTAACAGGCAAAGTTTCAAACCCTACCTTAGATCCAATGCAAGCAACCAAAATTGAAAACCTTGGAGATTTGAAAAATAGAATTCTTTCCAGAATGAATCCAACCTGCAGATCCCGAATTCACGAAGAACGCACACCCAAAATTTCAAATGCACAATGTAGCCAAAATAACAAGCAACCATAACAGGCAAAAATTCTCCAAAATCCAAAGCACAAGCTCTTTCCTCAATTCTCCTCCAAAACCTGTCTCATCTCAAATGAATGCCATTTTTTTTTCCTAATAGGAAATCAATTCCCCATTTCATGCAACCCCAAAGATAACTCAACTGTTAACTCCCAATTCAACTCCAAATTAGAAATTGAGGTAAAAATTCAATTAATAAATTAAAAACACTTTTTAATGCACAACTCAACTTTAACTTTTTGAAACAAGTTGTTTACTTTTGAGAATAATTCAATTTAAAATAAATATTAATGCACATGTTAATAATTGAAACTCATATTAAATAAATTAAATATTTAAAGCATCCTAGAACATGCAATTAAATATTTAATTATTTAATAATACTCTCAAGCATAATTAAATCTAATTTCAATTAAATAATCAATTAATTCCAAATAATCAAATAATTGACTTTTAATTAAATTTTCTCAAATAAACTTAGGAATATGATTAATATTAAATTTCAACTATAAATATTAATCAATAAATCACATAAAATCACCCACATAAACATAAATCAACTGAGATCAAATGACATAAAACCAAACAAAGTAAAACCAAGCAACACCAGATAGGGATCCACGAATTCCTGTCACCTAGACGAATTCGGGTAGGGTAGTCAAATTGATTCTTGTCCAAACCTAGGACAAATGGGCTTAGGTTAGGGTTTTGGATCTGTGTTATCTTTCCTCTCTTACCATTTGAGAAATTGCGATAGGGCACGTTCATCCTGACAATTCAGGGAAGACGATGCCCGGTACCTATGAACTTGCATACAACACCCGCATGTACATATATATATAAATATATAACAGACAGTGGTAGGGATCGGCCAATCGTGTGGATCTCGCAAGTAAGTAACTACGACTCCGTCCCTCAACCACATCAGGCACGTCAAACAAAAATATAAAACAAACACATCAACCATACACATGCAAGTATGAAGTCAGTATCAATGATTTCCTAACATATAATCTGTCATCCTAAAGTAATCATAACATTTATAAAATTGGACTAGGGGCGAGGTACTACATCCACCCCCCTAGGATTAGGGTTTCTTTTGGAAGCCTACAACAGATGAGGATATATATTCCCCAAGCACGAAGCATTTACTAAAACAAAACACAACATCTGAAAACAAGCCATAGAATAAGAACATGGTATACAGTCATTAAGGACAATGTAATTCTAGTTTAGGAACAAACCAAAAAATCACATTGATCAATCATTCATTAATAATTCAAAAAGATCTAAACTTTATTCATTCATCAATATAGAAAATATCTAACAATCAATTGCATAAGAACACATTCATATTTACATCAATTAATCTGTTAAAAAGGTTCATGCAAACATAGCTAATCCAATACTCATGCAAACATAGTACCATCTCCGCGACGTTCTCCCTTATACATACCATCAGGGGTCCATGATGAACATGATAGAAACAACACTTATCACAAAACAGGGCCAACAATATCAAACATTCGGAGTAGCCACCGTAAAACTCAAAAAGGTAAAACCCAAGTGGGGGAATCACAAGTCCAACATTAAATCATAAGAGCGCTCAATTTTCAACAATAAATTAAGTGTGACTAGTGTCGCAAAATAGATACGAAAAGAGAGTTAGGTGACTAATCCAATCATAAAAAAGTTCAAAATTTCAATGCTAGCCCATACACAACATGAACAATTCATAAATCAACCAAAATAAGATATCAATCATAAAACATTCACATAACAAGGTGACTAGTGGTAGCCACACTCAAGGGAGTAATCGCTTCATGACATCAAAGGTGCTTTACCCTAGATGCATTAGAGAGGGTACCTAACACAATAAACAATCAAAAACAACATCTAATGGGCACACAACTTCCCAGAGTTCCAAGTGTAGAACCCGGTGCTCTGATAAAGTACTTGCATCGACCTCCTAACCTACTTGTTCAAGGTTTCCTGCAATGCTTGCCTTAGAGGAATGATTACAACCCACACCTTTGAAACTTCTGATGTGCTAAAGACCAAGATTGTCCTTGACCTCATCCCAGATCACACTATATTGAAAGTTTGCAAAGCTACCAATTTCAAGTTCAAATTGACTTTGCAATTCTATTCTCTGTAGCTAAAGAGTTTTACCACGGATTTTAGCACATGGCCTTGCAACACTGCAACCCTCTTAGATGACATATAGACTTTTTCACAAAGCTCTCTCTTGATCTCTGCTGCCTCAAAGATTGCAAAGAAGCTCCCTTTGAGTGTCATCTTCTCCTTTTAGAAGACTGATCATAAATATAGGGACTCCGTTGTTTAGAGACTTCATCTTTCTCAATTTCCTTGTTGAAGCAAACTTGTCATCCAGGGCTGACCCAACCTTGCTACGAGACACCAACATAGACTCATGACTGCAAGCTAAGTCCTCATGAATGATCATATCTCCAGCTGTCATGACGTCCATTCTAGATGCTTAATCTCTTCCTTCTTATGCAATTTTAGATAATTAACCCATCATCCTTTTGCTCCTTGATCCATCCTGCAACAATGAGAGATTGATAATAATTCATAGAAACAAACTATCCGAAAAGATTAAACTATTTTAAAAGGACTACATAAGAGACTCATTAAAGAATATTCAAGGATATGAAATGCTTATTTCTTTATAGACATTAGCTTCCTCTTGGATCAAGAAGTGAGATTCTCATGCTAGTACATGATTTTGAAGACTTATTCAATCATTTCCAAAGAACACAAGTAGATCTGCAACTAAAATCTAGAAACTGTTGTAGCAGACTGTGCACTCAAACAGGGCAGCCGAGTCTCTAAGCATTCACACAATGCCCTCAAAACTCACTCAATAGTTTAAGACAAAACAGTAGACAACAAAAGATTGAACAAGAATCTGAAATATCCCAGCAAAATAAGTTCAAATCTTCAAACAAATTTTGTAATGAGCCCATCACTAATCAAATCAGCAACCACTCAAAAACTTTCTACAATCTTTTCAGTTGCATAGATATATATACGAATCCCACATAATTGATATAGGTTTCCCTTAAACTGATGTCTTGAGTACCCAACAAAAATAGACAACTAGCTTGCTGATCACTTCAGAATAGTTGAACAGACTAAGATCATTCATGATCTCTTTAATTCCATATAAATCAGCATATATGAATTCTTGAATCTGGCTGACTAAAGCTCTAGTCATGCATCTCAATGACAATTATAAAATCATATCTTTACTACAGAATTTAAACCACCAGTACAAAATCTGAATAAGTGCTTTGGACTCGAAAAACTATATAGAAGATTCCTTCTTAGAAAGTAAACCAATGCCGATTCAATAATAAGATATGACACCTTTAAATTTAGAAAAGTAATACTTTAGAATAAGAATCCTTTTGAATTGTCACCAGATTCTTTAAGAGGTGAAGCATCATCAACGTTTGCAGAAGCAGCTTGATGTTTTGGTCTTGATAAACAATCTCTGGCAATGTGACCATACTTGTCATCTGAAACATTGAATTCTAGAAAGATCCTTCTTCTTTGGTTCAGGAGCTGAATCAAAATCCTTATCTTTATATCTCTTAAAATTTCCTTTTCTCCATTCAATTCTTTTCTTTTTAGATGTATGAGCAGCAAGAACATGATCTTCTTCATGGTGAGATTTCCACCCATTTCCTCTCGCCTCCAATCTGCATTCCTCTTGAATGCAATCAGCTCTCAAGCGATCAAACTTGGGTAGTTCATCTCGTCCACTAATCCCTTGAATGAAAGATTCTCAAGCGTGAGAAAGGCCATTCATGGCCAACATAACCAGGTCTTTGTCCTCAATTGATTCTCTAATAGCATTTAGTTGATCCTTCAAGTCTGTAATCTTCATAAAGAAAAAGACAACATGTTCTCCTTTAGCCATCTTAATGTGTAGGAGTTGACGTCTCAAGGCTAAGGCTTTGCTAGTGTTTTGAATTCATACAAACTTTGAAGACAATCAAACATTGCTCTGGCTGAATTCAACCTTGATATAACTGGTACCAAATGATCCTTAACAAAATCAATTAGCATCTTTCTTGCCATGATATTGTTCTTTCTCCATTGAGCTTTCTTAGTGTCATCAGTAGGCTCAGCTACATCAGACTTCACGTAGTTAAGAAGATCGTTCTCTTCAAGCGCAATTAGGACCCTAAATTTCCATGAAGCGAAGTTGGATGCTCCATCCAATCTATCTTCAACTTTTAGTCCATTCACCATTGTAGAAATCTGAAACAAACAAACTGAAAGAAGAGCAAAAGGTAATTCAAAACTTAAAACTTCTGGTTTTGGATTGTTTTCGTAGACACGCTCTAATACCATGTTAAATTTTGAACCAGAATATATAAAATGCAATGAACTGAAATTCAAAACACAAAGAACAAAGGACACAAAAGACTTATCCTGGGAAAACCCTGCACTTGAGGGTGAAAAACCCAGCCCAAAAAATATCGATCCTTTATTTAGTTTTGAAACAAATACAAAGATCTATCGCTTATGATTGAAGACTTTAAATAGTCAATCAATAAGCCTTATTTTCCTTATACACAGATTGATCACTTTGGCTATATATACAACATAATAACAAAAAAACAAGAGTATCTCATAGATATACAGATTGAATACGCCATAGGATAGCACTGAACAACTACACAATACTGTCTGATTAAACAAACTCCACTGTTCTTCACACTAATACCTTAGCCAAGAATGAAGTGTTGTGTGACACTTTACTTTTTACCACACATCCAATCCATAGATGCTCCTCGATAACTGAAGAGGCTAATGGTGGAATATCAAAAGACTGTCGTTACAAGCACTAGCTGGACTCTTCAAAGAGTTTACGGTAATTATTACCATGAACCGATACTACACACGCTGAAACATACTCTCCTTGACTGATTAGAATGAATATCCTTTTTCGTTGAATGTGGGGAGACACTTCTGTTACGCAAGATGAAGAGCTGACAATTAATACACCAGGTGTATCATCACCAAATAAGAGTGCAACTCACACGGAATATGAAGGGATAATGATGCCAAGTCATTCAATACCCGACTTGAATGAGGAACCGATAACATGAATAAATGAAGACTGTAGATGATCATATACAACACGATAGTGACTATAGAACAAAACATGAACTGTCAAAAGCCAGATATGTTCATGTCGCTCATAATCACAAGCCGCCTCAGATGAAGGAATCACGATGCCAAGACTATACACACACGGTGCCAATCTTCATAGCCACGAACCGTTGTAGATCAACCCACGATGAATTCATGATACCAAGTCATATTGTTATCGTGCCATGACATCTCATATCTGTGCCGTGTCATCTCATATTCATCAAACATAAAGTAACACCTGTAACTGCTGGAGGAAGAAGGGTCGATGGCATTTGATAGAGGTCCACGATAAGTTCATACAACTCAACATCAAGCATAGTAACACCATCCAGTGAGCGGTGACAATTACAGAAGGAAAACAATACAACTGCAGAACTGTAAACACCAATAACCATCATAACTCCAAACCAGGTACATAGAGAATGAATAATATAGCAACCATAGACAAGACAGAGTCTCTGCTGAAGATGATAACAGCTTCCGAGGATACAATAACATAGAACACAGGTATGAATAATTTATCTTGGTGCTACCAGAACTTTAAAATTTATAATGTTTAAATTTAAAGATTGATATCACCTCTCAGCCATTTGATTGAAAGGGTTATTTGCTGTTTCATCTTCTTTAATCCATTTGATTCATCTGCTTTTTTTTTTCTTTTAGTATTTACAAAGGACTTGCTAAGAAAATTGTATGAATTGGGAAATAATCCCATAAAAGAGTCAGCATTGGTTAAGTAAGTGACTAGTTCTGGTATGGATCTTGGTTTCTGGTCGTGCATCCAGCAATTTGTCTGTGTTGTGTTCATTTTGGGCTTGCCTTACAAAATAAGTGTGTGTATGTCTGGGTGGGGGTGAGGTGGGGGAGGGGGAGGTAGGAGTATGTCACTGTGTATGCATATACACATACACATACATACATATATAATATTTATTTTATTTTATTTTTATTTTAGTAGATTTAAATGTTAAAATATTTAGTTATTATTTATTATTAACAGTTAATTTATATTTATTTTATTTAATTCTAATTTAAATTAAACTAATTTTAATATTTTTTTGATTCGTTAAACACAAGGATTTTAGCTTGGCCCTGGTGCAGGAGTACTTATTCATTTGATGTCTCATGAAGACACTGATATTTTATTTTGTCTTAATGTTGTTTCAAGGTTATGTAAGGTCCTAAGGACCATTTAGAACCCATTCAAATAATTTTGTAAGGCTATTAAAGCAATTAAATTCATAGTGACCTATAAGGTCCTAATAAAGTCAAACTTGGTCATATTGCTCAAATGTATCCAAGTAGAGTGGAATTGATGTAATTTGAGCCTTGAAGTCATTTTTAGCATGTTTGAAAGGTTTTAGGAAGGTTTTGAGTCATTTGAATAAGAATTGTAAAAGTTGTTCAAAAGTTGTCATGACAACTTTTGCAACTTGATGACACCTTTTTAAAAGATTGTTAAAAGTTGTTTATGGGTAGTGTAGGTTGGTTGGGTGGTTGAATATAATCCAATATTGTATAAATATGGTTCTCAAACTCGAATTTGGAAGGGGGAGAAGTTTGGAGAAGGATTGGAATGGAAAAAAACTTATTTTGAAGCCATTAATTTCTAGTTTTCTGAATTATTTTTCCTGAAAATTGTCTGATGTTTTGATTGGTACGGCATTGTATGGAATGATATAGATACAAAACTTATATTTTTGGAAATATTCACGAGTTACCTTTCATTTTCTTTTGGTTTGGTCCAATTTCATTTATATTTGTAGAAGTTATGATCGTTTTTGTAATTGGAGGTCTGAAACTGCCCTAGGGTTAGCAGTTTTGGGAAAAATGGCATAACTTTTGTTTTAACCATTGGATTTGGCTATAAATTGGAGGAAATGTCTGTATTTAGTTGTTCTTCAATCTCACTGAAGCGATTGGCTTCATTATGTCATTTGTGAAAGTTATTAATGTCTGTTTGCAAGTGACAGATTCTGCCCTAATATGTAGATTTGATTAAAAGGTTGCAAAATATGTGGATTTCCTTGAATGATTATAAGAAGTTTTGAATGTGAACCCTATCTCTGCATCAGGTCCACACTAGATGAGGCCACAAACAAGAGACCTCATCCTCGATATGAATGCACAACACGACAACCTAGACCCACGAGCATGTCAGCCCAAAAAGGGCCCAGAGCTCGCGGGCATGATAGTCCAGCAAGTGCACAGGGCCTGTGTACACAACAGCCCAGTGAGGGCATAGAGACCGCGAGCACACCAGCTTAGCGAGGGCTTGGCGTAGGCACAAACACCTGTGGGATCATTGACATGAACTCGCAACAATTCATAACTTGCAATCACACTGGATCAACGAAGGTGCAAACCTGCAATAGCAGTGGCCCATTGGGGTTTGAACCTTGGTGGCAATGCAACAATGCTTCAACCTAACCACCACAGTATGGGATGAATATCTAGCCATAGATCCAATAGCTGCAGATTGAGACCTAGAAGTGAATGGTGTGGCAGGAACATAAGGATTTAGGGAATAAACTAATAATCAATCATATATTGCTCATGGTTACAGGAGGAGCTTATACCACCTAGGGAATTCGATGCAAAAGAAGTAGCATGCACAAGCAAACACTCAAAAAGGACCACCCTTCATTAAAATTCTATTTCCTTTCCTACCCCTAGATTTTAGCAAGATTTGTTTTAAAATTTTAAAACCCGAATTGTACAATATCCAGTATAGCTGGAAAAAACAATTTTTTTGGTACGCTTGGGTACATTTTTTAACCCGTATCTGCATTGTACTGTATGTTTATCCATACTGGGTATGGAAATATATGTACTTGGGGAGTGGGTGGTGTATACGGCAATATTACTGAAGAGCTTTGTCAATCAGTAGCAAATGGTAAACTGCACCAAAAGCCTTGTCAAATCAACAACACACAGTTGTATGGGGGCACTAGGAGCGAATGTAAAGCCTGGAAATCACCAAATAGCAGATCCAATGACTGAAATAATTCGCAACAGCAGCAAAAATATTTGAACCCTAGGCACAACATTAAATATGGCTGGAAACAATGATGAAGTGCTGGGTGTAACCATTATGAGGGCTGGAAACATTAAATAAAGCCATTAATAAAATAATCAGCACATATGTATTGTAGTGGCACTACAGTGACGTAGTAGCAAATTGAAAAATTACTTCAAATCCTCAAATTATTTCCAAGAATTCAGCATAATTTTGATGTCTGGGCAGAACCACCTCTAATGTATAAGAGGGTTTTTGTTCTTTAGATCTTCCAAACCAAGTTGGAAGGAATAGTGAAATGACAAAATCAGATGCTTTGATGCGAGCCTTGTTTGCCCTCTATTGATTTCTCTTTTATAACAAGCCTTGATTTCTCTTTTATAAGTGCTTTACTTTGGGCCCTCTATTTTATTTTATTTATTTTTCTTTTTCCCTCCAAGTATTTAAAATATTCTTTTATTCTACATCCAACAGCCCCTATTTGAATTACATTTTGAAAAGTGTGAAAGACAATTTTTAATATATTACAGAGAACCTTAAGTGGTCATGTCCACTTATATTATTTTATTTTCTTGGCTCTAGCCTTTAGCCTATGGGAAAAGGGGACAGGCAAGAGGTCTTATCCATGGATCTAATCCTGGAAAGCAGACATGACAAATAACATGTACTGTAATCTTATTTGAGTTTGTGGTCTGTCTTTTGTTTATTTGACATTCTTAATTTGATTGTGATGGTGCATAGGCTCTTTGATCTGCAGCTGCTATGTTAATGGATTCTTTGGAAAATCCCCTCTTGCATCTTAGTACAATTTTGTGTCTGGTTTCCCTATTAAATGTATTGGGTTCTTGTGAATTGCTGAGTACTTAGTTTAAACACTTTGTGAATTCTGAGAACATTTTTATAGAAAGGTTGAGCGATCCCAAGACAAATCTGTGGTGGACAGTGCTAAAATTTGTAAAACATAAAATAATTTAAAAAGCAAAAGCCAAACTGAACTAACTTATCCTATCCCTTTCTGAGCCCGCACTTGCTGCCCCCAACTACTTGTACCACCCTCCCTCTCCATGCTGCATATAAACCAGCCATTTAAAAACCCTTAACCTTAAAACATTCTGGTGCTTTTTGATTATTTTTATGGGTGATTGCGAACATAATATTGCTATTGTGGCTGATTTTCTTTATATGTTTTGTCTTTGTATGTTTGGATGTCGAATGAAGAGGAACTATACTGAAGGTCTCAAGAAAGAGCAGCATCTCCCACAGTGGTACCTGTGTCTTTATCCATATTAATGTGCATTTCCTTGTTACTTTGGGCAGATGGATAAGTTAGTCATTGTGGCTATCAATTATTAACAATATATTTTAAATCAAGGCTTGCAAGTTCATGGTTCACCAAAGCTGTTTCTCTACCGCAGTGCTTGGGTGGAAACATGAAGAACCTGCTCTGATTACCTTTTCAATTGATGCCCCACATTTGAGAGGCAAATATTAGTAGCATTAGGCATTCTTGAAGGGAAACGCCGAGCATAGAAAAAAGTAATCTTGACTAAATGCTTTTAATTGTATTGCCAAACACTTCCATGATTTTTGGATTCTTCTTGAGGGCAAGAATTCTCTTTCTAATTAGGATTTATCATTTTACCTACAGTGGAAGAATCACTTCATCATTAAGGAAAGAGATAACTGGCTAGACATCTGTTATGGACAAGGATTTACATCATTTATGCTATGGTTATGTTCTCATTGATTTCAAATTCTGGTACGGTCTTTTCAGATATAAACTAATTTACAAACTTTGTACAATGTAGTCAGACACAAAGGTTTGTTTTATCTTAAATTGTTCAAGATAGGCACCGACAGTTGTTTCCAAACTCATTGGTCTACCATTCAGCAATATTTCAAAGTGCACAGACCTTTTGGAAACACATTTACAATGTGTGTGGTTAATGCTATATTTGGTTTTGAATTTACAATACAAAAATTTCCTCTCAAAGATGTTGCAAACTTCTTTCTATTAACTAAAAGTATTGAAAAAACAAACTTGTTTGTCTGATGCTGGAAAAACAAAAGCAAAGTTTCCAGATCCATTGGTCTCTCACATTCTGCAGGGTTTTCAAAGTGGATAAACTGACATAAACCGTCATGGAAAATATTTACAATGTGTGTGGTTGATGGGGGTTCATTTTCCTTACAGATGCCTCTGGCAGAAGAAGTGATAACTCCTTGCTGTTAACTAAATACATGCAAGAAGGAAAGAACTTGTTTGTTAACGACAGGCACAAAAATGCAAAGTTGAATCAGAAGATTGTGTTTTAAAGTTGGCTAGTTTATTGGAAATTTACTTTATGGTTTGCTTATTCACTAATTTGTTGCTGGTTGTTAGGTCAACTATTATAAAAAATGATGTGCCGGTTTACTGTATCATATGAGAAGGAAAGAATTTAGACTGGATTAAATTAATTTAATGGTTCCTGGTTAAATGCAAATCACAGTGCCCAGTGTTTACTCTGTTCATTTAAAGTTAATACTGAAACTTGAAATAAGATTATAAAAGTTTTTAAAGTTTATTTCTAGATTGCTTTTTCTTTCTTGTGCTTTTATGTTATCTTTGCTGCCGTATGCAATCTTAGACCGCCTGTATTGATTTAATTGCCATATTTTACTTTTAACTGACTATCTACCTTACCTTTCACTCAGATTCCCGTTTATAACAAGAACAGCCATTCTATCTATATATCTGTCTATATTTGCTGCAATAAATATGTAGGATGTTTTGATATAACACAATATAGCAACAGTTTATGGATTTGTTTCAGTGGATGTTCTAAAATATTCTGTATAACTCCCAAAAGTCGAGACAGTTTTGGAACATTGTTTGTGTACTAATCTGCATATGTTATGCGTCTTAGTGGCTTGATAATGTAATATATTCTATTGATATTTTGCAGAGCTTTTACGAATTTTAAGGAGATTGCAGCTAAAGAATCAAATAATGGAAATGCCCCTAGAGCAATTGACATTAAGAACTCTAAAATCAGCTTTGAGTGCAAATCCACGTGCACAAAATCACTTCAAAAGTATTGGTGGCCTTCAAGTCTTAATGGATGGCCTTGGTATATCAACTACAATGGGCGAGTTAGCAAATCTATCCAAAGGATATGATCTCAGGTGCTTTTCACAAAATTAATATTTCTTCTTGTTTTGGTTTTGTTTTTTTGTCTCTCTGATTTCAGTCAGTTCCATGAGTTACAGAAATGATTGTCATGACTTGCAGTGATAAGGCATATATTTTAGAATGGATCTTTATGTGGTATGATAGTAATCTACAGAAAGGGTGTGCAGTCACAACTCAAATAAATCTGGCAGCATAGTTTGATACATTCTAACAAACATCACTACATAAGGATGAACTAGACACCACCATATTGTACAATTGACAAATATGTGATGACATATCTCAAACTTGTCCATTGTGATTTGTGAGAGATGTTCTGAGATCTCAGCAAGAGATTCTTTCAATGGAGGGAAAAATAATGACATTAGAGGGGGAGCTTAGGAAAAGACTGCACCATTGGAAGGTGCATTCCAAAATTTCTCTATATGAATAGTTACGTAATGTCAATATCTTGTTGAATTTTTCTACAAATGTCAATGGATGACTTGAATTCCAAGCATAAAGTTTGACTTAAAAAGAGGATATATGATTTAGCATATGCACAATAGCCATCTCGATGATAGGACACAAATTAATATCCTAAGAGGTGTATCTATATGGTAGGTCACAGATCAATGGATTTTAATCATAAAAATCATGAATTGTCAGGGCTAGCAATATTTACCTCCAAAAGAACTGTATTTTTTGAATAAATCAAAGTCTTATCATTTTTTTTTCTGGTTTTCCCCTGAAAGCAACTCGAAAAACATGCTATTTTAGACCTTTTCCATCAAATTTATCTTCAATACGTGATTTCTTTTGTCAGGCTAGGTTTTATGTTTCGGCTGTTTTAATTTTAAAATATAACTTGGTTTTACAGAAATAGGCACTTTCTGTTGGCGAAAAAAACAATGCACAAGAATTTGGTTTAAAACCTTATCTCGCCAAACTACTTTCTTAAAATATCAGTATGTGTTTGTTTGTGTTTGAAGCTTGACTAACTGGATCATGGCAGTTGGTCTCAAGGTTGATAGCATCTCCACAAAAAGAATTCCTTTTGAAAAACTATAAGTTGCCGAATTGGGTACCAGTACGACGGTTTGGTATGTGTGTACGACATTTTTTTTGGGGGGGCTTGGGTATGCTCATACAAAACCATTTAAAAATGATAAATATTAATGTATACAATAATAGTATATGGTTACATACTATTTATAATATATACAAAATTATTAAATTATTATTTTTAAACTGTAAGCAACATATATAAGATTTATTATATCTAAAATATTACTATTAATAAAAGTATTTTTTCAAAACACTTTCATATAAATAAAAATACCATTTAATACAACATAAATTAAAACAATTTAGTGAATTTACATATATAATAATTAAATAATAAATACTAAATTTTTTTGAACTTAATAAATAACTAATTTATTAGTTATTAATAAAATAATATATATTTACAATAACATACTTTAAAAATAACAAAATTCTATTTAATACTAATTTAGTAGTAATTTAATTGACATTTAATAACAATAAGCATCTTTAAACTAGTTGCAAGATTATTTATTAATAATAGATGATATTAAATTTAATAAAACTCTAATAAATTAAAAACCAAAAGTGCAACCGAAAATTATGCGGTCATGTGTTGAAGTATGGAGCAGTGGGCTATTTTGTTTATAGTCGTGATGGGAAACTTTGGAAGTCATAAAAAACAGTTGAGGAAATGATTTCTCATGATGCAAAATTGTTTACAGAGTAAAAACGATGGAAGAAATGCCTTCAAAATTGTGTTTACAAGTCGACCAAGCCCGGATTAGTTTTGGAATCATTCATAGGTTAATTGGAGTTGATTGTATTCAAGAGGAATACCTTCAAAACATTTTGGGAAGAAAAAATGCGTACCTTAGTCAAATCCATGGATGACTTGACTCAGAATCCGATTTTGGCACGTTTTGTACCCGAAATTGCTTTGATTATGTGCCAATTCGCTAACTTAGGAAAAATTAATAGAACACAATATTCTAATATTGTAGTAATCAACAGGATACAATTTCGAACACAATATTCTAATATTGTAGTAATCAATAGGATGCAACTTTGAAGAGGTTTATCTCACTATATAGAGATTGGAGAAGATACCGCCAAAATGGATAAAGATTATGCATCTCGCATAGCTAAAAACAAATCAAGAAAAACAAAAAGAAAACTCTTGCCACTAAAATGGCTTTATTACAACTATAAGCCTTACGTTTTAATAATCTTTTATTCTCATGCCCACTCAAGACATACTTACCTAAAAAAAAAACATAACAAATTAAAAATACCCTTAACCATGAATTCCCCTCTCTTCAGAAGCTTTTCTTTGAGAATAGACTATGCACTAGGTAGAACTCCATCAAGCTGCCTCAAGCTTTCATAAAGGTGTAGCTTCTGAGTTGAGTTCCCAAGCTCCCGGTTTACCACCTCCCCGAACTTCTGAATCATAGATCTCCTAAGGCATTGAACATCAATCCATGTTGAGCTACACTTCGTGAGCCCATCAAGTTGTCTTGTAACCCTCAGAAGGGTATGATTCCCAAGATCACTAACTCCCAAGCGAACTAGGCAACCATACATTTTGAGTTGTCTATACTGGCTTCTAACCTGCCTTTAAAATACTAGACTTCTTTAAAATGCTTAAAAAGAATCTCTTGCTAGAGGATTGTCAACATCTAGAGGATTGTCAACAGTTGCTACATTAGCTTCTTCAAGCTTTCTTTTGAGAACATCATTTGCTGGAAGTCTAGAGTTCCAAGCTGTGTGGCCTATTTTCATTCAATAATAGAATTCTGTCCCTGTTTATTCCTTATTAGATCTTCTACTATTTTTATATATGCTACCTTAGGTTCATAATCATTTGTTGTATTTCCTTCAATAGTTTCTTTTCTTCAGCTAGAAGAGTTGAAATCATGTCTTCCAAACTTTTAGAAGAAAGTTGACTAAGAGTAAAGATTACATTGCTCAAGTTTGAAGGCAAACTGTTTAATAAAATAGCTTTAGCATCTTCTCATTCACTATAGCATTGCCCTTTGCTAGTTGTCAAAGAACAGACTTAAGATTGTTCATGGCTTGACAAAGTGATTCCGTCATCTATTTTTAACTTGAAGAGTTGAAGCTTTAAAGAGAATTTTACACTAACTGTTGCTGCTCCAAATAATGCATTCAAACTCTCCCAAATTTATTTAGATGATTTTACCAGATCTACATGATGTAACTTAGAATCGGAGAGGAAAAGACCAATGACAGGTTTGGCTTTATCATCACTACTCTGCCGTTGCAGTACTCTACTAACATCTGTAGGAAGTGTCTTATTTTCATTAACTATCTCCCATGGTTTCTTGTGCATCAATTCTATCTGAATTTTTACATTTCAGGTGTGAAAGTTGAAACCAAAATATTTATCTAAAGGAATTTTCAGTTGCAAAATTTATAGAAAACCCAAATCATAAAATTTAAAATCTTCAAATCTTACCACACATTTCAAGATCAGGTTGGCTGCAAAACGTAGAGAAAACTAGCTGTCAAACTTGGAAGCCCTGGTTGCCATGAAATGAATGGTGCAAAAACTTACAACTATATTTTGGAAAATTCTCGTGCCCTAGCCATTCAAAAACTCAACAAGTTTGTAAAAAAAATCATCGATTGAAACTGCTGGTAAAAACCTTGAATGACTCCAAAAGACCCACGAGGCATCAAAAAACTTTAGAAATCCTGTGGGACACGTTTGGAAATGGCAAAATTCCCAGGATTATCAAAGCAGAAAACTTGTCTAGAGCTGGAGAACCCTATTCAAAGAAGAAACTCCCACAATTTTTCTACTTGTGCAATCTTCCAACGTAGAAAAGCAATGCAATTTTTGTAGTGAACAATGCAACAAAGAAAATGGCCAAGATAGTTACCAATTGAAAATAGTCGCTTGTCATTTGTCCACATTTTCTTAAAATGATCACTATTTTATGCAGGAGCACGTTCAATTATAAGTGAGAGACGGGTGATTTGCAAAATAAAAACTCATGTGATTTTTCTTTGAACAGCTTTGAAATTTTCATAGGTAAAACCTAGGCACAACTTATCAAGAGTAACAATCATGATTTTCACACAAAAAGAAAGTCGTGATTTTCTTTTCCAAAAATCCTTCTATCTGTGATTCACCAACAAACTCTACACTTTTCCTCTTCACATGTCTCCATGCTTTGAACCCATGTTGGAAAATTAATAGGACACAATATTTTAATATTCTATTAATTAACAAGATACAATTACAAAGAGGTTCATCTTTTTGTATAGAGATTGGAGAAGAAACCACCCAAATAGACACACATTAATTCAAAAAAAATCGGAAAGAAAACACTTGCCACTAAGGTGGCCTTAATCTAAATTATATGCCATATCTTTTAATAATTTATTATTTCATAATTCTCTCCTTTTTGTCTCCAAAGATACTGCTATGATTGGAGCAAGGATGGGTAGCAGACCACGCTTTCACCTCTGATATGGTTGTTTATGAATCCCAGACAATGAAATCTATTATGGACTTTTTGGTGGGAATGTGTGATGTCCCCTATTGGGACTTTTCTTGATTTACCCTAAAACTCCCATCTAGAGTTTGGATTGCGCTTGGAAATGGCAATCTACTTAGTCATTGTAATGTCCCCTAATAGGACCCCACCAATTTTCCTGTATTTAACATACATTACTATGCAACTAAATCAAACTAATTTAAGAAAACATAGGTAAGTCCAATTCCTTACTTCCCTTCAAACTCATTCTAAGGAGGACAAGGAGTAATTGTCATATGGCACGCTTGCATACCAATCTACAAGTGGATTCCCTCAAAGTTTCTAGAACACATATTAATACCCATCTTGGAACTATGCCCTCAGGGTTTCAGAAATACATGCCTTAGCCTTTCTTGAGATTCACCCACCTTGTGAGGAATTACTCTAGCCGTTCCTTACAACCTATCTGTCCTCAAAAGGAGCTACAACGAGAGATTAAGGAATAGCTAGGAGTGTACTAACTTCCAATAAATTATGAATAGATACGAATATGTATGTATGTATAAAATACAACATAACTGATACATATATATATATATATATATATCTGTGTGTGTGTGTGTGTGTATTCTACATTAAACTGATATCATAGTTACAACATATAGAGATATATGTTGAACCATATATTTGTCCTTTATTCGGATATAATATTCTATCAATCATTATTCATGTATAGACGTGTTATAGCTTACCAACTAGTTGTTACACCATGTTGCTGGTCGATCGACTTATTGATTTGGTGAATAACATCAATAATCCCCCACACCCCTACCCCCCATGATGATTGAAAGATCTAGGAATATATATATATATATATATATATATATATATATATATATATATATATATATATATATATATATATATTGTAGCGGGGTTGACCAGTCATGTTGCAAGAGATATGCCCCATTCTTGTAGAGTCAAGGATGTACGATATTGTAGTGGGGTTGACCAGTATAATTATTAATCACTGAGTACGATATCTTTGGATATATGCGATAGAGTCAAGGATGTTATCAAGACCGGAATAATTAATTGCTATTCTCCTTATATGTATTTGTATTTGTTTGTGACTTAGAAATTCGCTGATGTGTAAATGGCTATGTTAGAACTTCTCTTGACATGTATTGTTTCAGACTCTTCTTGGTCACCGCTGTTTATAACTCCTATATGTTATTGTTCGTGGTTAATCATTCCATAGTCTCTACCGCTTATCATATATCTATTAAATTCACTTCTTACGATATTGATTACCCCTCATTATGTTATTGATATTTTGAATATTGATTACTGTGTTTATACTGTTAATGCCAATCATACTATGTCTCTTGTTTGGTTTTCATTTATAAACAATAATCTTGACTATGAATTTATTTTGCAATTTTGTCTCTTCAGAGACTTCTCAAAATTGAGATACTTAGTTGTCTTCTAATTATTTTATAACTTATCTTTCTATATTTTAATATGATTATTATTGTTTGTCATTAAATGCTAGTTCAGAAAGGGGACATTACAAAATGAAGTTATCAACCACGTTTTTGGTACATTTAATAGCTATAAATTATTATTAATATTAACAATTAAATAGTTTATAAATTATTATAGATGTTGACATTTTTAATAATTTTCATATATATTTTTTTTAAATTAATGGTAGGTAAACTTTTTAACATGACCGGTGACATTGGCATGAAATGCCCTTCGGCTTTACATGAATTGCTTTTGACTTGGAGCTATGAATTGATGAGGCCACAAACGGGGGACCTCATCCCTACATTTCACTTGTTCAAATCCAGAAGCTCAATGACCCAACAAAGGCTCAAGGCTTGCGAGAACAGTGGCCCTTCAAGGGTTTGAACCTTGGTGGCCGCATCATGAACGAAGTGTTCAAATTGTGACACTACACGTCCGAAGACAATAATTTATATTTATTATTAATTTTAAGAATTGTTTTTTATAAGTGTTTTATAATATTTTTAGAATTATTAATATTTTATAAATATCAATATATAAGTTTTTCTCAAATTTAAATGAGTTATTAATAAATTTATTTTTTGAATGAGTTTTTATTGAATTTAATGTTTATTAAATTGTATAATTAATTTGGGGTTCACCACTTATTGTGTTGGTTAAGTGGTGGTGGTGTTGTTGTCCACACCCAGGTTCAAACCCCTGCTAGGCCATTGTGATCGCAAGCTTATGCCTTCGTTGCTCCCATGTGCTTGCGGGTTTAGGCCCCAACTTTGTAATAAAGGGATGAGGTCCCCCATTTGTGGCCTCATTGGTTCATAGCTCCAAGTCAAAAACGTTTCATGTGGAGCTAGAGGGTGTGTCGTGCCAGCATCATCGGTGATGTTTAAAAGTTTACAAGACACTTATTTAAAAAATATTGTATAATTAATTTAAAAGTATTAATATTTGATTTGGATTAGTGTTTAGATTTTATTAGATTTTAATAGGAGGTATCAAAATATTAAGTGGCTTACTCTATCTTGTAAAATTCAGATGATTAAGGCTGTGTCCTTTCTACTTTTCAAATTCATCAATTCTCATGCACACAGGTAACACCAAAGGCTGAGAATCATCTAGGGAGCAATTCAAAAGATTTTTTTTGGGAAAGATCAATTGAAAACGAATGGATCTTTTTGGTTGGATAGCACATGGTTGAGAGGGAAAGATAATGGGGGTATTTGGAGCAAGGCAAATAGAAAAACAAAATAAGGCATTGGGAGCAAAACTAATTTGGAAGATGTATGAAAATTTAAACACAAGGTTGGACAATATACCCCGAATGCTAACAAGCTCGAACTCTCCTCAGGGGTGTTACATATGGAATTTCATGTTGAATTGTTGCTATCTCATCACAGATCATATCTCATGGGTTGTAAACAATGGTCAAAAATGCAAAATTCCAGGTGGGTTCCTTGAATGGGTTTCTTCCTCTAATAGATACTTTGGAAGTGTCTATGCATAGAGATGCACTGCTAGAGTCCTACAGAGTATACATACAGGATTTTATGGAAGATTCTTTGTCTGGTAGAAATTGAAGGGCATTGCTAAATGGTTTGTCACTACCAATATCATCTAAACATTGATTGAAAATAATTTGAATGGCCTTCAAAATATTGCCATGGCAAATGGACTCTCCCAATGGACTCTATGATTATTATTTCAAAAAGGTCAATTTTAAGGGAAATTATAATTTCAAATTACTTTTCCCCTCCAAAAGCTTCAAAAGGAGGTTGAGGGGGCTCATTTGCATATTCAAAAGTGTACATATAATAGGATGCTATCAGATTGAACAAAGAGTTCTTCTAAGGATTGTTTGAGGATGTAAACATTCATCAAAGCTCTAGTTTTGGATTTGAGATGGTCCCTAGTTGGTAGAGTGATTTCACATGGGAATCACCTTTTTTCATGGTTTTCACAGTTCGGGGTTTTTGGAAAAGAATGAAGATTTCCAAGGTATTTTGAGTTGCAGTCTTCTTGGATTTGTTTATGAAGGATATTGTAGAATTTTGTGGTTTTTCGAAGGTGTTTGCAGATTACCTATTGCTGGCTGTATTGTTGTGGGTTATTATTGATGTCCTACCAAGGCTGTACTGTCCTTTTGCTCGTGGGAGAGATGAAGTATTGATTTGTTTTCTAACTTTGAATGAGCAATTTTCCTTTTAGCGACCTCATTGTGGCACATTTCCATGAAATCACAAAGCATTAATTTCTTAGAGAGACCATACAAGCTTGTGGAGGTTTGGCCTTGGTTTTGGCTAGACATTTCGCCATGTTTTGGGGGTTGTTTAGTAATGAATGAAGGCACCTAGAGCATTGTTGTTAATTGTAGATGATTTAGCGTTGACCCAACAGTAAGCAAAGGAGATTTGAATTAATTTGTGTACAGGCCTTGCCTCTAGTGCCACTCTTTATGGACTGTATAGGTCTGAGTTTCAAAATTAGGTCATTTTCTGCACTTTCCCTAGTAGTTGAGAGTGTTTACAAACTTATGTGTTAGTGTAAATGTTGGAATCATTTGCTGTTGAGCCAAAAGCTCGAACTGTCAACGCCGGATACAAATGCCAAATTTAACCCGACCCACGGGAGGTGGTTAAGCCATGTCAAGAGTCCCCAAGGAGGTTCTGACCACCAAGTCAACAATCTCCCCCAAAGCACCGACTGAGCCTTCAACACCCACTAAAGGGAGACTCGAACTCGTGATCCAAAGCTCTGATACCAATTGTTGGAATCATTTCCTGTTGCGCCAAAAGCTCAAATTGTTAACGCCCGATACAAATGCCAGATTTAACCCGACCCGTGGGAGGCAGTTAAGCCATGTCACGAGTCCCCAAGGAGGTGCTGACCACCTAGTCAATAGTAAAATGTTGGGTCACAATCTAGAGTGGTCACATTGAAGAGATTTATTGTAATGTCCCCATTTTCATGAGCATCAAAGTTTGAGGGATTAGCCTATTATTGTGTCCCTCGTAGGCTAATTATTGTGGATAGAGAGTCTTTTGAGGCAGAGGCTTGGTTAATGGTGGTTCTTGTCTTCTTCAAAATTCAGTATGTTCTAGTTTGGTCTTCGTTTGGCCCAAATTGGACTTCGTTTGGGCTCAATTTCATATACTTACTATTTATAGTAAGTCTGAGGTTTATAGAAATGAGCCCTTTCTATTTTTAGTAAGGCAGTCATGCATACAAAGGATGTAGTGGTTGACTCTCTGGTTCAGACGACTTGTCAAAATAATAAGTATTTAATGAGATATTAATATTTTAATGGCCTTTAATGATGTTTATTTATTTAAGTTATATTATAAAGTTATTAATTGACTTTATAATAAAGTGGGGGCCATGTTGAGGGTAATGAGTAATTAATACTGATTGATTTAAAGTGTGCTTTATTAATGATATATTATAAAGTCAACTCATTATTACAAAAGCAAATATCAAAGTCATTAAGGAGCCTTGCTAATGAAGATTCATGGGGAATACTATAAAAGAGCCTTGGAGAGAAATCAAAAGGCATTCTTGTTGCATTGGGTTTTGATTTTGGTGAAATTGTTAAGGGCTGAGAGCCAAGGGTTTTAAGATATTTTTATCTAATGGAATTGTGAATTCTATCCAGACAATGCACTTTGAACTATTAAAACTATCCAGTGAGATTTTGCTTGGATGTGGCATCATTCAAAGCCATCCATTTGTGCTTCAAATTGTGATTCAAATTGAGGAGTTCCTATGTTTAATTCCAGCAAATGCTTGCAAGGCTGGAGGCCGCATTTGAGTGCAGATCGCAGCATATTAGTTGACCTGCATTTTGAGTTTTGCTAGCTGCAAGTTTTATAGAGCAGAATCAAAATTGGTAGAGGGCTGCATTTGAGTATTTAGAGACATACATTGTCTTCAAATGACATGAATCAACTGGTCTTGTTTCAAGAGAGATTTTCTAAATCTTAAATGAAATAGAAGAAAAGATGCTTTCCCAGTAATGACCATTATGATGCATAACAATCAAGGATGCAAGTTCTTCTTCCACTTTGATGTTTCCACCAAAGCTGAGCACATAAATCATGAAGCATCTTGTAGCAACGCAAAAAATGACAAAAGGATGATGCAAATAAGTGTTGTGTCTCGTTAGACACTTAGAATAATTTTCATTATGTATTTGTAATTTCATTTCAACAGATTACATATAATGTAAAAACAAGATGTAATTGAATGTGATAGTATCACCTCCAAAGTTATAACATGTAATCACATTGTAGGACATCACGACTTGCAATGTTGAATAAGTCAACTTTAGGTAGTTAGTTGTTGAATAAGTCTTGATTAGTTGGGTTTCTCCCACTTTTTACTCTCATCCCTTCACCTATAAATAAAGGAGGGTGCTCTTTGTAATTTTATCTTTTGGCAATACAAGAAAACTCTGCCATTTTGTATATGCACTCTAAGACTTTGAGCTTGGATGTAAATTAAATTGCTTTCAATAAAAGAGGCAGCTTGCTTTCAAACTTTGTCTTGATTTAAGTGTTATGTGACGACATTTTTTGGATACTGATTGTGAGTTTTGTGCTTTCGTTCATGAGGGATTTGAACTCAATCTTGCAAACTTTGAGCTGCATATTGCATTCAAAGTTATAATTTGGTTTCAGATTTAGTCTTGAAGACTTTGGGCTTCTTATCAAGTTTGATATTAACATAGGATGCTCAAGCAAGGATATAGCTTGCAGACTTTGTGCTGCTTCGTTTTCTTCATTTGTGCATGCAAGGTGAATTACGTGTTGGAGATTTTGAGTTGCACATGTGTTCATTCTTGTTCTCAAAATCTCCTAAGGAACCATGGAAATACATTGAGCTTTCGTGAGTTTCTTGGTTACATAAAATGATGGTACACTGAAGATTATTCTTATGTCTAATCTTCTATTTATCGGAATTATTGCTCCAACAAATACTTAGTAAGTTATACTATTGCTTAAAGATTGTATTGTAATAGTAACATCTATTTTGAAATAAGAGAATAGGATGAATGTCCTTCTTTGATTAAGCTTAGTGTAAATAGTAGTTAAGTGTTTTGTTGATTCTAGTAGCAATATGGGGGGGGGGGGGGAGTGTTCCCTTAGAAGTAGGAGAGATTGTGTCTCACATGTTGTGGTTGGAACCACTGTTTTGCGATTGATCCTTAAAAATTGTCGGTTGCATAATATCCACCCAGCAAACATACCCATACACTTATTATGTTAAAAAGACACCTTGCAAGGGCTTTGCAAGGATTTTGCAGACTTTTATTTACTAACTAAACAACAATTTTGAGAAACGTATACCATACATAAGGAGACACTCAATTAAGGTTGATTGTGTTGTTAATTATTCAATCCTCGAGAATACAGATGTTATTACAAATTTGGGATAAACTCAAATTGTTACAATACCAAAATTACAATACTTAGACTTGGAAACTATGAGCCTTTTGGGTTTTTCTTATTTTCTTCTCTTTGCTATGCTTCTCTCTTCTTTAAAAAGTGTTATCCTCTGATCCATAGATGGAAAAATTGCCAATTAATCGCTGAGTGGTGAGTTTTTGACGAGTTTTTGAGCTCGACGAGTTTTTCAGAGAAAAATCTCCAAAAAAACTCGTCCGCACACTGATACCTGCATTTAAAGTCCAAAAACGACACACACAATTTGCTTATTTTTTTTGGTTTGCAGTGTTTGTGTTTGATTTATAACATTGGTTTGAGGCTTCCAAGCCCTTCCTGGGTGATTGCAATTGATTAGAAGCGGATTCGAGTGGATTTAAAGCGGATTTCAATTGATTTTTCAAAAAACATTACATTCCCAGGTAGGTTTGCTGAGTTTGTTTCTATATTTTTTTAAAACATCTTATTCATTTTTTGTAGCATCTAAATGAATACAAAATCATTCCTAAGTAGTTAGAAATGATTTTGAATTATTAGAACAAGATTCAACACTATTTTTGACAAGTTTTGTTGAAAACTTTAATCTTTCACTATTTTTTTTAAGGATATCTAGTTTTTTTAAAAATATCAAACCCTAATAGTTTGTTTAGTTTTTTTAACTTTGAATGATGTCTTAAAATATTGAAACTAATTTAGATAGTTTGTTTAATTTTTTAACTAAAGTATTTATTATGTTTTTAATTTCTCTGTGTAGGGCAGTAGTTAACCATTAATTTAGCATGGCAAATTCACAGGAAGAGTGGCCACTAGAACCATGCCCTTTTGGATTTATAGGCACCCGTCCTAAAAATGCTAGAGCTAAGACATGGAGGTATGCTTATGAAGCACCGGTGGAGCCTGGGAAGGTGATTTGCATAAAATGTGAGAGTAATTTCTAGAGGCATAAATCGTCCCAAATATCACCTTGCAGGCATTAACAAGCATGATACTAGGAAATGTGAGAAAACCACAGAAGAGATAAAAGGATTTGTTAATGCCCTACTTGCAGTCGGGGAAGAGAAAAAATTGCAAAGGGAGAGGGGAAGATTAACTATGAAGACAGCCATAATTGAATCTCAAGGTGCTCCAATTGACATTGAAGAAGAAGAAGCATCACTTGAGAGCATAGTGGGCTCTCTTCGTGGCTTGTGTATCCGCAAACAGAGTGCCTCGTCTTTTACCGCTTCTACTTCCTCTAGTAAAGTGCCTGCTGTTGCATCAGCATCAGCCTCAGGGACACAACCTATAGGCAATTTTTTTGTGCACAGGAACACACCTGAAGCACAACCATCATTAGAGGCCACTGGATGGAATAAGAAGGTACATGAGGACAAATATTGCTGCCGTTGATTTTTGGTATTTCAACATCCCATTGAATGTGGCAGAGAGTCCTTATTGGCTCAATTTGGTGACTGCAATTTTAGTTTTAGCAAAGGGTACACAGTCCCATTCTCGCAAGGATTTGGGTGGTAGGTTAGTAAATAGTTCACTTGATTTTTTAAAATTTTTTAAAATTGTTTTTCTCATTTATTAAATCAAATTTGTGTAATAATACTTAATTTCTCTTTGTTCTTGTAGTTTGCTCACAAATGCAGTTGATAGGGCAAAACAAGTGGTGGATGAGCAAAAACAAGAGTGGAGTAAATATGGCTGCTCCATTCTTTTTGATGGGTGGATAGATGGAAAAAAGACCATTATTAACTTATTGGTAGCTTGCAAGGACAATGTGGTGTTCTAGAAATTGGTTGATGCCTCCAATAAGGTGAAAAATGCACATTGTCATCAATGTTGGAGAATGTTGTCATGGACGTGGGAATAAAGAATGTGGTGCAAATCATCACAGATAATGCAACAGCATATGTTGTAGCAAGTAAAATCCTCCAACAAAGGCAACCCACTCTTCAACTTCCCTTTGTACTATGTCAATTGAATAGTATTTAGGCAAGTAATGGAAGATGAAAGATCAATTGCAAGTTCTGATATAATTAATATAAATGTGTGCAATTGTAGGTAGAATCCTCCAAGAAAGGCTCTTTTTTGGACACCTTGTGATGCATATGTCCTTGATCTTCTTTTGGAGGACATAGGAAAACTTGATTGGGTGACTCCAATTGTGGAAAATGTAAGGCAGATCACAAAATATATCTACAATCACCCTTGGGTTTTACATTTGATGAGAGAGAACATTCGTGGGAGAGATTTGGTGAGATCCGGTGTTACAAGGTTTGCAACGATTTTCTTGACGTTGCAAAGCATTATTGGTGCATTGGCTTCTTTGAAACAAATGTTTGTGAGTCAACCATGGCTAGACTCACCTTACTCAAAGAAGGCTGAAGAAGAGGTCGCGTGCATAGTCTTCGACAACCATTTTGCGTAAAAGGCTGCAAAGATTGTGAAGGTAACTTCAAAACTTGAATTTTTAATTATTCTTGATTCAAGTCTCTCATTATTAATTTGTATTGTGTAACTTACTAACTTCATTAATTAATCTTTTTGTAATTTGTATTTATAATTTTTTAATTGTAGGTGTCCGAGCCCTTGGTTAGAGTTTTGCACTTGGTAGATGGGGATCAAACCCCAATGAGGTATCTTTATGAGGCTATGGATAGGGCCAATGAGTCTACAAAAAAATACTACAAGGGGGATAGACTCAAATTTGATCCCATTTAGAAAATTATTGATAGGAGGTGGAACAATCATCTCCACCAACCCATTCATGAAGCAAGGTACTTCCTCAATCCCCGTTTCAGGTTTGATGGTACTTATTCAGATTCTAATGGAGAGGTCATGGAGGGCCTCTCTATATGCATTCAGAGGATGATAATTGATGATGCAGAGAGAGACCTCATTGTGACCGAACAACAAATGTATGTGGAAGCAAAGGGTAAATTATTCTCTTCAGAGCTGACAAAGAGAGAAAGAGGCACTCAAACCCTAGGTAAAACATTTTCCATTTGAATTTTGGATTTTGAGGTATAAAGTAATTGATAAATTATTTTTTGCTTTTCTCTTTGCTTTCTAACTTCTCAATATTTTATTTCGTGGAGGCTTGGTGGTAAAGTTGGGGTGGAAATACCCCACATCTCTAAAATTTTATCAAAATCTTATGTCAGCCTTGTAGCTCATCCCATTGTGAGTGCAATTGGGGCTTATTTGAAGGCATCCACACAAAGAAGAGAAATAAGTTAGCCCAACAACACCTCAATGACCTTGTCTATGTGCAATATAATCTTCGGTTGCGCGTAAGAAAGGCACAGGAAGGAGTAGTTGGTCCAATTGATTTGGATGATATAGATCCTTACAGTAACTGGATAGCATAGGAGCTGCCTCCATTGTTTATAGAGAATGGCATCATTGATTTGGAGAGGTGGGCTATGGAGGAGGGAGGTGGATTTGACTTCACATTGGATGACATTGAGGAGGAGGATGAGTCAGATAAGTTGTCATTGCCAGTGGCAGGAAGAGCTACATATAGGATGGAGGATGAGCCACACACATCATCAGAGATACTGAACGAGGAGGCACAGTCACACCCAATGCAGGCTTCTAGGACTAGACTCTCTAGTTCTACCTCTCCCTTATTTGTTAGTAGAGTTGGGAAGAGGAAGATGTAATTGTAATGATGTATTTACTTTTAGTTTTATAGAAAGTTGAACTTGGAACTATTTACTATTTATCTTCCAGCCATCAGCATTCCTCATGAGAATGTGATTTTGTACCCACTTGGCATTTAAATATATGTAGAGTCAGCTTGTTTCTTTTGTGTTCACACTAATTGATTCATTTTGCCAAAAAAATTGCATTTCTAATTAAATTTAAGCAGTTTTTTCAGTTTCTGAGTTTTTCCAAAAATTGGCCGAGTTTTTCCCGAATTTTTTTTTCATGCCTTGGCAAGTTTTTGCCGAGTCTGAGTTTTCCATCTATGCTTTGATCTATCCCAAACTATTGCCACCGAGGCAGATATATCTATAACAGAAAGGCATATCAGTTGTCGGGAGATCATGGTGCTGGAAGGAATGCAAGTTGTGACCTCTTCCAATGCTTTACAAGAATGGTTGCTTTGCAAATCCAATCTGGTCACCAAGAGGTGTGAAAGTACATTCATTTTGACCCCCGCCATTATTGAGCATTGATGATTCATGGGTTTGAGTGAATATGGGCACAGTTATTTTCCTTGGATCCATGCAAAAATGCATTAGAGGCCATTATGGAGCCTTCCTGGATTGAAAATTGGGCAGTTGCATATTGATGGCACTGTGGAGGGAGTGGTTGTGTGTTAATAGTGTTGCGGGAGGAACCATCCATTCATGCTCTCTCTCTCTCTCTCTCTCACACACACACACACACACACACACACACGCACGCACACACATGCTGTAGTTTGAAATCAGCTCTTGGAAATCTAGGGAAATTTATATGGCTATTTTTATAAATTTTTGGACTAAATTTCTTTTTGTGACTTCTGTGCAGCTCTGTCAAATGGGCATTCAAAGATTTTCAGTTGCAGATTCTATCACTTGAGGTCTTAAAAGAGGCAGTGTATCCTTCATACGTTTTAATTGAAATTATTTACAATGAATCTTTGGTTATGTATTGTGTACAAAGTTTTACAGACTACTTTTCTTTAATACAAGTTACTTGCTGATATCTTTTAGGGTCTATAACCATATCTTTTTTTGTATCTGCTTCTATTCTTTAACAATTTTGTGCAGATATGGGAATTTGAATAGCTTACAGATTCTGTTTGAAAGTGAAGGAGCTACTAAATTTTCTGACATTATTTGTTGGTCAGCATTTGTACTTCCTGTGCTTGAGTTGCCAGAGTCTGATATATTGGGTATGGAGACTGGCCAATCTAAAAATGACAGGGCCCTTTTCCCAGAAGGGTTTTTCACTGGTAGCTCATCTGTAATGTTTGAGTGTTCAGAAGGTGCTATGGATGGTGACAATATTAATAAATGGGGTTTTCATGTTGCTCACTTGTGTAGAATACTTTGCTCATTTCTTGTTCCTTCTGGAAATATTGATTCTCTTTCCAGTCAATTTTTTACTGGTCAAGGTTCTACAGGAGTGTCTTTTTCATACTTGGAGCTTGCTACCAGGTGGATTTTGAAGGTTTTGCTTTCAATATTCCCTGGAAAATCTATTCCTGGAAAATCTGTATACTCTCATTGTGAGGAAATGTTCATTGATCGGAGGTAATTCTTTGGACCTTAGGTTGCATCACTGTTGATCTGTTTAAGTAATATATATTAAAAATTATAATTATATGTTCAAGAAATTTGTCGTGTTCTTTGCTGAGATTCTATAGCTATGCATCTTCTATACATTTCAGAACCTTTTGAAGGATTAGGGATTGGTTGAAGTGGGAATGTCTCTATCTCTGTGGAAATTTTTGTTTTCTGGTGGTAGTGTTTCAAGTTTCAACTATGAAGCAGATTATTTGCTGCATACTTTCCTAGGATGATTTTATCTATTTTTCAGTATCTAACAAGTAAATCTCAGTGTTAGAAGATTTGATTATCAAATATTCATCCTCAATTGAACTTTTTACTTGTGCATGCTTGGAGACACCATGACACCCTGTTGTGATTTGTTGTTTGTTTCCAATACTTGTGTCAGCGTTCTATTATTCTCATATAAATTGTCTTGAAATGCAGGATGTTATGTTGCAACTTGCAACATTATATGCTGTATGTGTTCAGAAAGATTCTTGCTTCTTCACCAGCATCCCTTAAATGTTTTCGGGAAGGAGTTTGGGACATGCTATTCTCGGAATATTTTTTCTATTTTAAGATGGGCAGAGAAGGAATTCCATCTCAGATTATTTCAGACTCTGAAGCTTTCGTAAAGGGATTGCCTGCACAATTTTTGGCATCTAAACAATCATCTACTGATTGTAGTTCCTCCAAAAATGATAATTCAAATTTGGTCCATATTGAAATTCTTCAGATGGATGTGATCTCTTTCATTGAATTCGCAGCAACAATCAATATTTGCGACAGTAACATGGTACCTCTCTTATTAATCTTGATAGTCTTTTAGTTGATCTTGAAAGAATGAAAACATGAGACATTAAATGTAAATAACATGCTCTTATGCTTCATAATAACTACCTAAAATCATTCAGATGCTAAATAATGGCATCCTTTGACTCTTATGTTTTCACATTTAGAAACTCATTACTGTAAAATGATTAAATTGATTTTCTTTTAAAATTATGTTAAGTTTGCCCTATGGGTTTAGGGCAAGCAGCTAGGAACAGTAATTTTTACACTGTTGTCGACGGTTCCATTTCCGCAGGCTCTTGGGAAACCTTAAATTGGTAACTTGGATATGTAGAGGTAGGGCTCAAAACTTTAAACTTTACTGATGTGAGCCATATTAGACACATTCTGTTGCTACATCCAAATGCACCCTCATGTGCACCTTGAGTTCTATCCTAAGATTTGTGCTAATATTTTCCCAGTAATTTATGATAAAATGATGAGATAGAAGCCAGGGCTCTCCTACATGGATAATTATTGCTTAAAACAAAGCAATTGGGAGCACACATATGGAAGCAGTTTCTATGACAGTTATACAAGCCATTAAAAATGGAAGCATTAGTGCTTGAGAATCGGAGATGCCAAATCAGTTTTGCTAAAGAAATGTAGTACAAGAAAAATTACCTTTACCTTGAGAGAGGTGAATGGGGCAGCTAATACCTTTGTAGCCTTTGTGAATTATAGAATCCACCTGGAAACAGACACAAGTAAAGACATCATGATTTTCTCAAGCTTCTGTTATTTAAATAATTATAGTTATTAATGAAGGGGTGGAAACTCAATTCTCAAGCTTTTGTAATTTAAATATGGTTTCAGTTGCAGTGTTTTCCCTTTCTGCATCTTGATTTTCTGATTTATTGACCCTTTAGTCAAACTTTAGTTTGTGGATCTCATTAAAATTAATATTATAATATTTATCTTATAATGTTAATTTAAGCTGTTTAGTAAGTTTAGTTAGCAACTTTCTATTACTGTAAGCCAGTTAGTTTAGTAAATTTCTATTATATCTTTAGTTCTCGACCGTTTCTGTTATGGAAAGATCTTCATGTAATTGCTTATTTAAGTTGTATTCCTCTCCTTTGTTAATACAACAACAATCAATTATCATGAGCCATAGGTTAGTGTTTGGCAAATTTTTGAACTTCGTGGAGTAAATACCTGGAATTTATTTACAGAAGATTTGAATGATTTTATAAAAAATCGTGAGGTATCCTAGGAATTTCTTTGAAATTAATAGAAGCCTTTTTTTAATGATTTTTTTTTATAAAATCAAAGTTTTTATCCTTAGATGAAATTCATGGGTTCTATTCTTCTCTGGGAAAGGGTTTGATTGCAGAAGCGTACTGTGAAAATCACAGATTATAGTAGAGGGTTTTGGCATGATTTTTTCTGCAAGTGCTTCCTGACTTTGTCTACAAGTGTTGCACATTCTTTTGCTACAAAAACAGTGCAATTTCTGGGTTTTTTGAGCACCAGCGACAGTTTTATTTTGTTCCTATGTACCATTTTTACTTCTTCCTGCCGCAACAAAGTGTTTGTCTGAAAATTTCTGGGCAACATGACTTGCAGGCTATGATTTGTAGGCATGATTGTGGGGCACGGGTTTTGACTTTTTTGTGGGCCGTGATTTGTGCACACAATAGAGGATTTTGGGCTGCTTTTCTGCTTGTGATGTGTTTTTGAGCTGTGACTACACTTAGGGTTTTTCTCAAACCTGTGATGGAAGCGTGTTTTTTGTGCTGCATGGCTTCTTTCAACTGGTTTTTGGAAAAAATCAAGAGTTCTTCTGCGACCTAGGGTTTTGTCCGTGTTAATGTTTTAGGATCGTTGCAAATGTAATACCACTATCTGATTGTATGTGTTTTCCAAATGCAACAATCTCTTGCATTTATATTGAGAATGAGCCAAGAAGAGACATGTCCCTTCATCGGACATGTCTATTCATTATTATGTAATTAATATAATGACAATTATGATTATACACACACACACACACACACACACGCACACACACACACACACACACACATATATATATATATATATATCTCTTGAGTATTATATTAATTTCTCTAATTTTTACATAATAATAATATTTATATATATACATATTTAAGTATATATATACATCTCATCATACTAAATATATATATACATATCTTCACTAGTATTGACTCATAGTGTATCTGACTGAAGCTATTAAACATCAACAGTCCAATTTTTTCTTCGAGATCGTGGTGGTTTTTAGTTGCTTCTTTTGCCTTTTTTTTGGCAAAGTTGTGGGTTAAGATTTTTTTGCTGGTTTTTTTATCAACAAAATATGAGGTTTTTTGAGAAGCTGATCTTTGTTTCCATGTCTTTGGATATTAGGAGGGATCACTTCGTTATCCAACATCATTTTGGAACAGAGGTTCAACGACAAGAACTATAATACTTGGAAGCAAAAAGATGCTCACTATTTTTAGATACCGGTTTCTTGATGAACTCATTCTTGGTAAAACTACTCATCCCATAGCTGTAGCTAAAGACTAGGAAAAGTTTGATGAGCGTAATCGGGAAGTAGTTATTCTACTCAAGTTATTTGTCACCGATGATATTCATCTAGAAGCGCCATTAGGCAAGTTTGCTACAAATATTTGGAGTCACTTGAAGATTCTCCACGACATGTCAAATAAAGGTAGAGCTTTCTTTCTTAATAATATGTTGTTCTCAACTATGATGAATGACAAGATATTTTTGCAAAATCATCTCATGAAGATCAAAGACATTCGTGATCAACTGTAGGCTATTGGTTGCAAGATGAAAGAAGAGGATAGGGTGCTTATCATGCTGAAAAACTTACCATGATCCTATGAGAACTTCATCGAAACTCTCAACATTACTTCTACTAATGTTGACTTGAAGTTTGATGATCAATGCAATAAGCTGTTGCAGCAAGCCAGGTGGAAACAACATTTTGGTAGCAACAGTGAGATTGTTAGTGTGGAACATGCATTTATTGCCAAGGACAAAACCAAAGGCAAGCCCACTCAACATAAATGATAAAGCAAAGATTCTTCAAAGAATCTAAAGCATATCATGTGTCATTATTTTGGTAAACTTGGTCATATCTAGAAGTTTTGAAGAAAGCGGCTGGGTGATTAGAAGTCCAACCAAGGAGGGTCTTTGTAGCAGGCTCATGTTGCACAACGTTCTAAAGAGGAGTCAAACCTTCTATGCATTCATGACCAAATGACTTGCAGATTACGTCAAGTCTTTTGTAGGGTAGTTAGTAGAATGACTATTAAGGGAGGGTATTAAAGTAATATTACCTTATAATGGTCATTTAAGTTGTTTAGTTAGTTTAGTTAGCAGCTTTCTATTTCTGTAAGCCAGTTAGTTAGCCTAGTAACTTTCTCTTCTGTCTTTAGTTTTTGGTCATTTCTATTATGGAAGGATCTTCTTGTAATCGCTTATAGTAGGAGTATACCTCTCCTTTGTTAATACAACAACAATCAATTATCATTTTAAATCCTTCCTGGATGGTCCTTATGAACATTACGGAAGAAGAGAAACAAATTTTAAGCTCTATCTTTTAAGTGAAAGGATAGGCCCTGGGCTGTTTTAGATAGAAAGAACTTTACAGCATTATATGGAGGGCTGCATATCTTTGTTTTTCTTTAAAAGATAGGTGAAATTCAGTAATTTGATGATATCTCTTCTTCACTTAATTTGGCTCTATATGATGGAAATGGAATTTGTTTCAAGACAATGATTTGCAGTATTTGATGTTGCTCATTTTGATGAATACAGAATTTAATTGGATATTCTGTTGCAAGGTCATATGATTTGAGAAGGCAGTGTATTAACAATAAATAGAACAAAGTCAGTGGTTTGATATTTTCCTTTATCTATGCTATTTTTGCTTTTGTCTATGAAATGACAATGTCCTTGCAAGGCCAATTAAAATGTCATATTCTGCATAAATAAAGATTTGGTAGTTGTCAAACCAAAGAAGCAAAAATCATGAATGTGCGAGATTAATCACGGGTTGACATATTTGCCAAGTTTTTCCTTGGTAAAATTGCAATTTTTAAGTAAATCATTGACTCAAGTTTTAAATAAATCATTGACTCACAATTTTAAAATAAATCATTGACTCACAATTTTGATTGCTTTTTAACTTCATGTTTTTGCAATTAAAATGACTTTTTTCTCTTGGTTTGGTAGACTAATGGTCTCACGGATGTCATTAAAACTCATTCATTCATTATGGATTTCAATGGCCTATTTTAGTAATTTTAATGGGTTCTTTTTGCTCGCCGCAAAGTAGGCTTTACGCCTCTACATATTATAACGCGACCAAGCTAAAAGTTCTGGCAAAGACTATTTTTTTTCACGTTGCATGCGTTGGCTTATTTTCCAAAGTTAAATGGTATATTGTAAAGTTATTTTGATTTGCTTTAAGAGCTATTGATATTTATAGGTATAGTAATTTAATATTTAATATTTTATAATTATGTTATTCATTAAGAGTTATTTTACTTTATGTAGAATTATTTTATTATTTGTAGTGGCGTTCTTTAGTGGCAAGTGTAAAGTTTAATGGTGTCCATTGTGAATGGGTTAATAATAGACGCAATATTATTTAATAATAAAACTGTTTTCTTTCTACAATTGTCTTTGGATCTATAAAAAGAATATTAAGGTGACACTTTTTTGTTTTGTTTTTCATAATTATTTTATAAGTGTATCACAAAATAAATGATCTTATGAAATAAACTAGTTCCAAAGTAAAATAAAATAGCTTAGTATTTTTTCTAAACTTCTTAATTAGCTATTTATTTATTTCTATGGATATGAAATAAGATTTGTAGCTTTTTAATATGACTATGAATGTAAAACAATTAAAAATATTTATTAATATCTATAGATTAAGATAAATTATATTTTTAGTTAATGTTAATTTAAATTGTTTTCAAACGTTAAAATATTACAACATTATAAATCAAAATAAAGTTAATCACCAAACAAATTCTATTGTAAATTAAAATAATATTAAAATAATTTTGAAATGGATAAATATCTCTTTAGGAAATTAAAAATAGTTCTTTAGGGATAAATGAAATAAACAATATACGTAAAAAAATAATAACTATTAAATATTTTAATGTAAAACTAAACTAAATATAGAACCTTATATACATCTCTGCAAATGCCAAAAAATAAACTGTTGTATATTATTTTAAAATAAGTTTAATACTTCTATTTTAGTTATATTATTTGTGTTATTTTTATCCAAAAACTATTTTATGAGTAATATTATTTACTTCAAAATTATTTAATTTAATTTTGGAACATTATTCATTGGACCCCATGAGAAGCATTGCTAGTTGACCGTGCTAGGGGCTTCCACCTTAGATTTATAATTTTATACTTTCATTTTTATTTTCTCTTTGTATCTATATGTTTTTAAAATGCCTTTAATTGAAAAATAGTAGGTTTTTTTCTCTTTTTCTATTTTTCATGACAATCTGTTTTTTTTTTCCCAAATTTTAAAATAATATTATGCTTTTGGTTTGCTGTTCTTCCCCCATTTTTTTGTCTGCTATGTGGCAAACAATGCAGTTTACATTTACGCTTCATATGTGAACTTAGGCTCCCTTGTGGGAGTTGAATTTAGCCTTCGGATTTTTGATCGTGTGAATCTTTTGTTTGTTGTTTATATTTTATAGGGGACATAAGGTCAATCCATTCATTAAACAATAAAAAAATGTTAAATGTTATTCCAAGTTTAAGTGTTATAGAATCTGAACCACATGAGACACACTTCGCTGTTATGGGCCAAAGCTCATTATCATGCACTTTGGCCCTTAAGTTTTATGCTATGCTATGTGTACTTTATCTTCAAATTTAATTTTTGACAGTAAACTTTATCACTGTTCTTGTTTTGAAAACTCAATGTCATTATATTTTGAAAATGACGTACCCAAAGTGCCTGTCTCCTATTTTGAAAAAATAGCTGTACCTGTACCCATCTCCGAAGTACCCAAGTACCCCCGTCTCTGTGCAACCTTGATGAATACCAATCATGGCTAAGATGATTGGATGGGGAACTTTTATTTAATTGAATATATTTTGATAACATCAGATGACTCTCCTTTAGGATAATTTTACAATAGTTGATTATTTTTTTGACCTATTTTATTTGACAGCTCACATTGATGGCACATTGTTCTTTGAACTATTCCTAGAGAAGTCATATCTAAGATCTTTCATCCTTTGGTGAGATTATTATTTTTCTTGAATTGAATGCCCAAATCAGGACTTAACATACAAAGATTTATTAAGACTGATGATAAACTATGCCTTTGCATGGTCGATGTAGGGACACCTTTATGTAGGTGAGTGAAATGGCGATTGTGTTCAGAAGATTAGTTTAAATTACAGATTGAATTGCAAATTCTGTTGGAAGTAATCAACATAGATATTAGAAGTTTTCACTCTCATCATTATTTATAGAACTTTTAGTTTAATATATGTTCCAGTTGATTGCTTTTGAACTATCATTATAGTTTAGGTGTCTGGATTCTTTGAGCTGCAAGGAGTCCATTATGATTTCATTATTAGCTAATTTTGGCGTGGATCAATTTTAAAACTTTTTATCTTGTATATTTCTTGGAACTCTCATTGTATTATATGCGTCTGCTGATTATTTTGGCTGCATGGAATCATCATGTTCTATTCACTGTATTAAAAATTACTCAATTATTTGTCCATTTGATTGCTTGGGAACTATCATTATATCTAATGTGTGCCAATATTTGATTTATTTCTCATCACCATTTTAGTTTGGCATGTCAATTTAAAGCTATTTATCTGGTTAATTGATTTTTCAAACTCTTCCTTTGTCCTGAATTGTGTGTATATTTAAAGGCAATAGGAAAGGATGCCATGCATGATATTTTTATCTATTAAAATTGATAGAAATGCCTATATGTTTGTTTATTAAACAATTATGGGTTTTAATTTGCCATTTATATTGCAGGCTGAGTGTTCAGCATTAATGGATGCTCTTGAAAGGTCTGCCTGTCATCCTGAAATTGCGACCATGCTGGCTAAGAGTCTTCATCGTATCCTACAACTTGCAGCAGACCCAACTGTTGCTTCTTTCAAGCATTTAGATGCAACTACACGGTTTTCAAATGTGATGTGTAAGCAGATGCATGACTTTGCAAAAAATGTCAATTCATCCGATCCTTCTACTAACAACAAGCTCCTTGAGTGCATACAAGATGCAACTGAGACTTGTGATGCCTTTAGTCATGAAATTTGGAGGCGATGTCTGGATGCTATGTTTGCTCTTTTTGCAGAATATCTGTCTATATCAGAGGATGCAAATTTTTTGGCTTTACACAATCCTGTAACTGTTGATAATTTGTTCAACTTGCTATGGGAAGAATATTCTAGAAAATTTGCATTGCAACATATTTTGGACTTAATAAAGGTATGATGTGGTTTTGAAGATGTGTTCTTTCTGTATTGCAAATTTGAAGTTCCTAATAGTCGTTTCACTGTTTTATTTTTAATTTTAATGGCTCACAGTTACATTCCTTATCTGAAAAAGATCAAGAGGCAAAGCTAGGATTGTGTTTCAAGTATTTTGAAACATTTCCTTGTATAAAGGAATCAGATCGAAAAGTTGGAAAGAATATTTGCAGAGAATTGCTTGCAGGTGTGCGAGATATACTACAAACAAATCAAACAGTAAGCATCTTGTACTTAGTTCTCTATTATCTTTGCTCTTTACTTATGATAATCTAGTCTTTCCTTGGTTTGAGAAACTAGGTTTCCAAAGTAATAATTCTTTTTGAATGTTTATTTTTCTCAATGAAATAACATACAAGTTTCTGTGTAAAACAGTATTATCAGGATCTATTTCGGGATGGGGAATGCTTTCTTCACATTGTAACATTGCTAAATGGGAACTTTGTAGATGGACATGGTGAACAACTATGTTTGGATGTTCTTCAAACTCTGCTAGCACTTCTTTCTAGCAATGAAGCTTCCAAGGTATCAACCTATGCCAATGTTTTGGTTTCTATTATAAATTTCAATATTGATCTGAATTCGATCAGTAGTTTGTAAATTGAAATAGTTACAGTAAATACCCACTAATTATGAATTTTGTAACTCCAATTTTTTGTTCTCATTTTTTCTTAGCTTATGTTTCTAAAAATGACCATTGTTGATTAGATTCCTTAATTGGTGCGGTTCTTCAAATCACATTAAGTGATAAAATGTATGTATTATGTTTTTGTATGTCTCTGTGGTACTCAAGTTCTTCATAAGACTAAATATTGGATCAGAAATGCTGTTCATAAGGGTTGACTTGATGTTTTGTCTATTTTCTAGACATGATTACTTGTTTGGGAAGGTGTTACAGGAGCAGATAACCTCTATTATACCTCTAAGTAATATGCCCCTGATGCATTCATATAAAATAATATTTTGTTAACAAATTTTTATCAAACATTCAGTTAGGTATGGTGGGTACAGTGAGCTAGGGGCCTCTTCTATTCATTTTCTGTGAGTGAATTTTGTTTCCAGCATACTTTTTTCTGTCATGTCTAAGACTTCTCCCTTTTTCTTATGCTGAAACTTATATTATCATTAAGAACATCTGATTTTGATCATCTAAATTCAGAGAGGATACGTTTTTCAAGAGCTTTAAGAAAGATGCCTACAAAGATCTTCAAATTAGGAAAGCTTCAAGAAAGCTAAGAAAGTCCATGCATGAGAAACACAGTAAATGAGGATAATGATAAAGTTTTCCTGAGTTACATAAAGGGTGTGCCTGATAAAATTTCTTGAATAACAGAAAAACACAACCGAAAATTACTTTCTATATCAAGAAACACCCTTAAGTCTGATCTTAATAAAAGCTTACTTAGAATAGTATTAGGTGAGAGAATAATGGGGTTGTTTCCTTGAAATTAGCATGATGAAACTTGTATTATTGATCAAAAACATGTCTTGCTACATTCTGATTGTTGAATGCAAATTAACATTTGGTATCAGATAAAGGGAGGATTCATGAGAAGTTATGAAAAAAAAAATGCTTGAAGAATCTACGCAGACCTTGGTAGAATTGTTTCCTGAGTGTGCATGCTTGAAAGAATGTTTTGTGAAATAAAATGAAAGGAGGGTAAATTGTGGTATATTTGTTTTTAAAAAGGAAAGTATTTTGTACAAAATTTTAAGCCTCATTTATGAAAAATTCTTTACTACGATTTTCACTTCTATTTACATATTAAATGTACCGTTTGATTCATAACTATGTTTTGAGCAATTTTATTTTTCAGGAAAGACGAAGATAGGATTTGTAAAATGACATATGATAATATGGGGTTTGGAGGAGTGAATATGATTCTATAATACACGTTAATCAGGTGCACGCAAATTTGCAGTTGTGAGAATTTGTTGCAGAGTGCCTAGAGAATTATGCATATATGGTCGTGGAGAGTACATAACAAAGATACAAATGAGGTTTTGTGGTGGAATCTGTTGAAGAGGAAACATTTCAGTGTGAAGGGACATAAGACATGAAACACAACCTTACAGAAGAATAGAAGCAGCAGCAGAGCAGAAATATGGGCTATTTGTAACTTTAATAGAGTATTTTATATAGTCTTGGTTCATAAAAGATTAGAGCAATGTGTGTCTTTTATATATCGAAAAAATATGGGAAGGGAGAGAGGAAGGAAAAGAAGAAGGCATAGGTTTGCAACTAGTAGGGAAGAAGAGCATCAAGGACTCCACAAATCACATTGGGGAGGCCATAGGTGGGTTGACCAGGCAGACATAGAGGTTGAGGCTGTTGCTATGGTAGGGGAGAAGGATAGAGCACAATCAGGCTCCCACAGAGTTGATGTTGATCAGAGTGGCACCTCACAGGCAGATACTATGGCTTGTCAGTCATCCAGGACCTACCTCAGATGCCTTTGTAGGAGGTAGAAAGGCTACTCTAAGGCCAAGGCTGAGGCTGAGATACAACCTGAGCCATAAACTTGTTTTTGTTTACACATGTTTGGGAACATTTCATGTCATGGATTTTATAATATTATATACATTTGACAATATTTATAATTCTGCATATCTATGTTTTCTATTTCCTTCAGCTACAATTTACGTTTATACTTACGTGATGGATGTATGTTTATGTATGTGATCAAATTAGCTTCTATTTGATGATGTTATAGTGTCTTTAAGCTTTATTTAATAATGGGTGCATGAAACAAGTTTTAAATCATTAAAAATCTCTGAATTTCAAGGGTTTTTCATTTTGCCAAGTCCTTGCCGAGTCATAGCTGAGTCACGAGTCGAGTCGGCCTTGTTGAGTCTGAGCCAAGTTTGAGTCTGGGAACTGTGGTTGATATAATGAACAATGCATTTTTCTTTAATATTTCCCAACTAGCCTGGAGAGAGCGGGAAATTCCATATCCTTCAAGCTAACCTTAGTCCTCTGTTGAAACTCTGAGTTGAGTTGTATGTTGAAACTTTGCTAGCATTGACTGGAATAGAAAAAAGGGACATCCAAAGACTATTGTAATGAAGGAAGTATGTCAGTAGAGATACAAATGGTTTGGAGGAAAAAATAAGTCTCTGAATACCAACATTGGCTTCATCTAGGTGAAGCCAATGAAGCGAACTGTTTGAAGGAGCAAAGTGATAAATATGAGTATCTCTCTTGACCTAATGCGGATTCACCTACAGATCTGACCCTATGAAGATGGAATACAATCTTTAAGATGCTCTTGAGGTGAAGCGGCTGGGCCTTAAACTCAGCCTGTACAATGCCCTGATGAACAGTCCTTTTGGAAATATCCTGGTAAGATATAGGCAAACATGTAGGACTTTAAAACCATTCCCCACCAAGAAATCCATCATTTACATGTCTAAAGATCTCTGTTTGAAATCTCCTTCACATGCCAATGTCTGAACACAGCCTAAAATGACAAGGTCAAGTTCTGTACGATGGCATCTTCTTTAAAGGCATCTGTTTGTAGTGCTATAGAAATTGCAATGTGTTAAGACATCAAGTTCTATATTGTAGATTGCCTTTTAAGATTTGTATGTAATCACAACCTGATTTAGATGAATACATCTATTCTTTTTCTATTTGGCAATTTTATCCATGGCTTCTTTTCCATTAGGAACTTCTTCTGTAGTTATTACTTTCATAGCTCTTTTGTGTGAATCTGGTCTTAGAATTAAGATTAAGTGTAGAAAATTGCAATTGATCCTTGTGGTAGATAAAGATGTTGTGACTGATGAGATATGATGATGTCGTTGCCAGGTTGCGAGCAACTGAAACATTGTAGTCAACAATTTGGCTATTATGAATTGTATAGAATAACAAAACCATTTTGGGGAAGGATAATGGAATTTTATATATTGGACAAGTTTTATTAGATTGGTCATGTATCCTATGGTTTCTAATAAATAAACAAGTGTAAAGCATTGTTAACATGAGACTAATTGTACTCATAAAGCAAGCAAAATGTACTGTCAAGTTTTGCATGGATGAAGGATTTACTTTTGACTTTTCTTGTATTAGGCTGTTTTTGATGCATCATTATTTTTCTTTAATAGCATCCATCGGTGTCAGTGGATGCTTCTTTTAGTTTATATCTTTATTTTATGTGTAGGTTGCATTCAGATCACTTGTTGGCTCGGGTTACAAGACTCTAGAAAAACTGCTTTTAGATTGTTGTGAGGGACTACCAAGTCAAGATTTGTTGAATGCTCTTTTGGACTTGCTTGTTGATGGAATCTTCAATATGCCATTCAATATGACAATACAGGTAAGATCACCCACCTTCACTATTGAAGTAAATCATTGCATTGCTGCTAGACTTAAGAAGTTAATTGCCAGAAAAGTCATTATTAAATGCACTGGTTCCTCAACACATACAGTATCCGTATGGAATACTGACTTATTGAAGAGTTTCTATGGCATTATCTATTTAATGTTTAAATTCTTAACCTTGTCCTTTTGACACATATTTGTTGTGCAGAATGAGGATGTGATCACTTTGTTTTATAACATACTTCGACAGGTTAATATGTTATTTTATTTTTATCTATAACTTTATCATTATTGAAGTGTCAGTATTGACGCAAAACATCAATGGCATTGTCTGATTTTTATATTTCTTTTTCATGGTGCCAGTGCAATGAGAAAATGCAGTGCTATGGGCTTGATATCTTCCTTTGTTTATTAGAGGAGTCAACTGCCAATTGCGCTTCTTGTGTTAGGGCCGGCTTGCTTAGTTTGCTATTGGATTGGTTTAGCACAGAGAAAAATAGCACACTAATTTCCAAAATTGGACAGCTTATACAAATAATTGGTGGACACAGTATAACTGGAAAAGATATTAGAAAGTTATTTGCTCTTCTCCGGAGCACTGAGGATGGATCTAGGCCAAGTCATAGCAGCTTGCTTTTGAATACTGTTCGGGGGATGCTGAAGGATGAAGGGCCAGCTGTCTTTTTTGAGCTCAATGGCCATGATTCGGTATGTATGATTGAGGCTGTAATTTCAGTAAATATCTCCCATGTATTTGGTTTCATTACTTTGTACTCCACAATATAGGAACCAATAGAGTCATGATTTGATAACCTTGTTTTTCCTTGAATATAAAATATATATTGCAAAAAATTTCAAATCTAGAGAATAGGTTTCAGTGATTTGGTTGCTTCACTGCATTTTTAATATTCCAGTAGTGTATTGTTGTGTATACAGCAGGAGTGAAAGAAAGAAATGTAATTAATCATTCATGCATTCAAATCTAACCTCACAAATTATTAGACCCACAGTTATATGCTGTCAGTTTGCTCTGTGTATCCATCCAGACCTGCAGCCCTTTTGATGTAGGGAAATTTGGCACTGTGTGCTGCTGCACATACAAGAAGATTAGACCATGAGAACATGATCAAATAATTTGCATAAACTTTAACTGTCTAATTAAAGGCAATTAATAAAATGTGAACTAATTCACACAACTTTTTACAGAAATGGATGGTGATATGTTTGATAATGATTCAAAATTCAAATAAAGACAATTAAGATGTATTACTCAGCAGCTCATGAATACTTGGCATGAGTTAGACTATGCAGCGAAGGCATGGAACAAGTAGAAATGAGGTCATATTTTTGCATTGGGTGATTCCATCTAGTTGCCTGTTTTCTTGTAAGCTGTTGTAGACACATCAAATTTCAGTTTTTCTACTCTTTTGTGAGAAGATGCTTTCTTTGGAGGTGTTAGTGATGTTTATTGTTGCCCCCACCTCCTTTCAATGCATTCATCTTTAGCTTCTTCTTTAAGGTGGTTGCATTTTTATTCCTTGTTATAAGGTTAGCCTTTGTTTGAAAGTAACCCTCGGAAAATTGTGCAGTTCAATTCTCTAGTGTTCATTGCAGGCTGCCTTCAACTTTCAGTTAATTACTTCCGGAAATCTATTCTCTTGGACCAGGAATAGGATGGTAGAATTAATATGTTGTTTGTGCAGCTGGTATATTCTTGAATAGAGAATTGCCTTCTAATGTGCACATTCTCTTACACATACTTCTTTAGTAGCCTCGTATCTCTGATGGATTATAGAAGTCCTCATTGCATTGTCTTGTAATTCAATTGTTCTCCTCTCCGTTGTTTCGGTGCTCATGTACCTATAATTTCTCTATGGATTCAATGCTCTATGCTGATAAAAGATTATTGTGACAAATTGATAATGAACAAATTTTGAAAATAACAATGACATGTATGTATGTGCACTGCATTTGCATGCATGTAAACGTACTTCCTCATTGGAGTCAATGATATATGCATAAAAAGAACAATATTCTATGGATATTAAACTGTTATTTTGCAACCTTTTATAAACTAGGAATGACCACCATATCAATAACATTTATGTATCTGCCCTGCGTTGACACAAAATAGTCACAAGGAGGGTAAGCCTAAACTGAGTTGACTTGCAACCGTGTGTGCCATATTTAAGGCCACATGGAAAAGAAAAAGACATTGCTTCATTGACTATTGGGGAATTATTATGTCATTTGTCACAGGTGGCATTGCAAGACTCCTTACATTAGGTCCACACTGCTAAGGCTCTGAGTTCTTTCTTGTAAGATATAGCTTTTGTCTGTATTATTATTTATTTTATATACTGTTGCAAAGCATTAGGTAATGTATTAGAGTAATGAATATGAAGTCAGCATTTGAAAATATTGAGAAGAATGCAATCAACTATCAAGCATAGGGTTCTGTATATATTCAGCAATCAGAAGATTGAATACAAACAAACCTTGATCTGAGCTACTTGCTGATCAAAAGAACTCACAACCCTAAAGATTTTGTATGAATGCTTTCAGGCAGAAATTCTGTTAGATCACTGTAGAGAACATATTGGCACAACAGGGATGGAAATAATGGTGGTAGAAGGAACAAGTGAAACTGTTGCAAGTTATCAGTTCCAACTGAAAAAGGAAATTTAAGCAACTATAAAGCTGGATATATTTATGTTATCATCAGGCCAACACATTTTCTGTGAACTCATTAATTTTAATCAAGAGCTAAATGTTTTTCTAAATGTTGTTCTTTACTTGCAGGGAATTGAGATAACAACACCTTTGCACTGGCCTTGCAACAGAGGCTTCACATTTTCATGCTGGGCCAGGGTAGAGAGCTTTCCGGGAAATAATGAAGTTATGGGTTTATTCAGCTTCCTCACTGAAAGTGGAAAAGGATGCACAGCCCTGCTCGATGAGGAGAAACTCACAATAGAGGTATTTTTTCTTAGTTTGTATAAGTTAGCTATGCAAACAATTGAATATGCATCTTTTGTAGTCTTGTAAGAAAAAATGTTTTAGATGTTTTCTTGCTGTTCGTATCATAGGAGAAAAGATCGTTTGGGGAATTAATCGACAAAACAAAAGTATAAGATTTTTCGAAAAAACCGGATTCAAAAAAAAAAAAGAGGAAAAAATTGTAGAAAAAGAGAAAAAAACAATTTTAAAAAATACTTAAGGGCATTTCCATAGCATAGAGATATAGAGAGCAAATATGATAGAGTTCAACTCATGTATTGTAGAAAATAGATTTTGTTGTTTATATTCATATTGCTGATTGCATAGGCAAATATTCAGTTAACTGTTTAAGAGGGCAGTCACCACATAGTTGCCTAAGTCTGAGATCAAATATTAGCCAAGTCTATGAAGTAACTGAGATCAAAATGAGTTTTAGAAATATGATTTGATGTTTATATTAATATTGGTGATTACATAGGCAAATATTCAGTTAACTTTTTAAGAGGGCAGTCACCAAATAGCTGTCTAAGTCTGAGATCAGATATTAGCTAAGTCTATGAAGTAACTGAGATCAAAACTTATCAGACTTTTTAGGAGGGCAGACAACAAATAGTTGTCCAAGTCTGAGATCAAATATTAGCTAAGTCTATGGAGTAATTGAGATCAAAATTTATCAGACAGCAATCTAGCCACTGTTAGGAATTTATTAAAAGTGGAAACCATTTTGAAGTGATCCAAGACTTTCATTGCGATTGAGGCATGGAGTTTTGTAGGGGTAGTTCAATATTTGAGAAAATCATATATCACAATTGCAATGCTTTATATTCCATAATGGCAATTATTAAGTCCTTTATATGGGGTAGATTTCAACAAAAGACATTTGACAGAGTTGAAGTAAGAGTTTAGCAAGCCAGCAATATAGCCACTGTTAGGAATTTATTAAAAGTGGAAACCATTTTGAAGTGATCCAAGACTTTCATTGCGATTGAAGCAAGGAGTTTTGTAGGGGTAGTTCAATATTTGAGAAAGCTTATCAAATCATATTTAACAATTGCAATGCTTTATATTCCATAATGGCTATTAGTATGTCCTTTATATGGGATAGATTTCAACAAAAGACATTTGACAGAGTTGAAGTAAAAGATTAGCAAGCCACTGGTTTTGCCATTTACTATTTTAAGTAGAGACCAATGTTAATGATAAAATTAAATACATTAATTATAATTTAATATATATATATATATATTAAAAAATAAACATATTAATTATATATTAAAAATAAATATATACATTAAAAATTTTACATTATTTTTTTAATTTTTAATTTATTATATAACTATTAATATATATTAATTGTCAATAAAATTTAAATTTTGAAACTACTTTATGATATTAATTGTAAACTATAGGTGTTTGGCTTTTCGCTGCTTCCTAGTTAAAGGGCCATCTATAGTGTGTAATAGTTATGCTTCTCATCAGGTCGCATTGAAACTGCGATTTAGAGCAAAGTCGTTAGCTGTTTCGACACTATCTCACATGCCCTCCACAATTTAGGATGATTGAGGCCCTTTCAAATTTGGTTGATGACTGCCATTGCTCCTCCAGCTCCTCTATTTAGGGTTTTCTAGAGGTCAGAAAGACAACTAAAGGGAAAAAATAACGAATTGTTTCCATGCCGATTATGCATTGACTTTGCCTCCATCCTAGAATCAACCCTATTTCTAAGTGATTCATCAATTTTGTGAGATTTTCTAGGGTATCCTATGTTTTTGCAATGATTTACGTTTGTTTGCCATTTTATAGGGATTTTAATATGATTTTAATGCGCTTTAAATGCAAACTAGTCATTGAAAATTGGCTCAACAATTTTTTCATGATTCATGATTTTTTCAAGGAAAAAATCGGCTTGCTCTAGGATTTACAATCAATTGGGATATTTTGCAGATTATTGCTTCTATGGTTTGTTTAATTAAAACAAAAAGATTCTACTGAATGGTACAACACTTCAAACATCTCTCATCATTGTTCATTGATTAATTATATGCAATGTTCTTTTTTCTGCTGAACTTTTTTATGGAGTTCAGTTGCCATATTATTTGGTAAGTGCTTAGATTGGTAGAAATTTTAGACCTTTAGTATGGTGTCCCCAGAGACCTGATATGGAACCATTTATGTATATAAAGTAGCTTAGCTGATAACAAGTTTGCTAGAATTACATTGCTCTTTGACACAATAAATAGTCAGGTGCAAGTTGAAAGCCCAATTCAATGGTTTGATCTAAATAATGCCCATGCCACGTGTTTTGCCCATTGTAGGTTAGCTATCTGTCTGGTTCGGAAGAACATTCCAATGACTATTAGCTAAGTTACCGGTTTGAGTTCGGTTCTAAGTTCGGGTACGAAGAACCAATTTGCAAGTTCGACAAAATTTTGAAAAGGGGTTTGGGTTCGTTAGTACAAAAACGTGTAAAAATTATATATATATACATATTTATGAAGCCTAGAAGCATGAGTTAAAATTAGAATGTCACATAGTATCATAAGAACAACAAAAAAACACCATAAACTTGTAATCATATCATCATATCAACATCAAAATATTAAAATAATAATATTGAGTTCAATTATCATTGTTTTGACTTTCAGCAATTGAAACTTTATACTAAATTTCAAGCATCTAATGGATTATCTATTCGTCTTCTTCTTCTTCATCATCAAAGGCATTAGTCGATTCAGAAACAGTGCCAATGCCAATGGGATCAGCTGCATCAATAACATCCTCGCTTTCCGAGTCCTCAAATGTTTATTAATTTTTCACTGTACAAAGAGCTTGTTTGTTTGTAATTATTAATTAACATCCTACTTGAAAAATGTTAAAAGTAGCCGACAACTCCCTTCACCTATTGAAGATATTGTTTAATGTTTAAAATATGATTTATCACTATAGAGAGCTTCCAATGTATCAGACGGGTCATTATCAGCAATTGGATATAAAAATATCATTGGAAGAAATCGTGAGGGCTAGTTTAATTTGATGTAATAAATATCTGAATTTCAGCAGATTTTGTTTTGTAATGTTATAGATCTTATTCAAATTCTGTAATAATTGTTTTCCGCACTAAATTATAGAATGTTTCTCAGTGGAAATGTACCTAGTTCGCACTTGGTCTGCCTGGGTCTGCCCTGGTTCGACCTGGGTTTGGCATGGACGAACCAGCCTGCTTGGGTTCGAACCCTGGGTGAATCCACAGGCGAACCGGACCAGAACCAAGTACCAGTTCGAACCCAACCCTGGTCCGACCCTAAAATAGGCGAACTGAGTAACTAAGACTATTAGTAATCAAGGGCATTTTTCTACCGAACACAAATTTTTTGTAACCATTCAGTTTTCTACTCCCTTGTGGAGAATTAAGTTTTATGTTAGTAGAAGCAGAGAAAGAAAGCCTTATGATTCATGGGAATTGTTATGTTCACTTTACCATAGGGTGCAGATTCTCTACAAGAAAAAATTGTATCCTTTCAGTTTTCTATTTCCTTGTGGAGATATGAATTTTGTGTTAGTAGATGCCGAGAAAGATACCCCATATGATTCATGGGACTCGTTATGTTCATTTTACCATAGGGTGTAAATTCTGTACACGTACATGACACGACAATATTTTTAAAATATGCATGCTTTTGGGTGAAAGGTTTCTATGACTGCAAAATGGCACAATGCTTTGAATTAGCATGAAAACATGGTGAGCCATGGTTACTTGGCTTAACTCTTTCTGCTATGGATGAGGGTTTCACACTTTTGGTACACCCCTAGTGAATAGTCTGCTGTTGTGTCTAGCTTTTAGCTTGTAGGATCCCTTTTTTGAAGTGTTGGAACTGATTTTTGATTCCTAGTTGCTAGCATAACTAGCTGTTCTTTTTGGTCTCATTGAGCCTCTCCTTGATCTATTTTGATGATTAGTTGGAAATCATTTCTTCAATATTTCTTTTTCTTTCTTTATTCTCTTGGATCTATTGTAGGCATTGGGGCACTAGAGATACGATATAGATGTATCTATGTATAAAAGCCATCTTGCTAGTTACAGAAATTGTCAACCTTAATAAGAACGTTTTAACCAATAAATAGTAAGATACACCTTGTATACCCAATTTATAAGTTGATTCAAAGCCTTTCCACATATAGATGCATCTATGTATAGAAGCTATTTTGCCAGTTACAGAAAATTGTCAGCCTTAAATAAGAATGTTTAATGCAGTAAATAGTAAGATATACCTTGTATACCCAATTTATAAGTCGATTCAAAGCCTTTCCACATCAGCTGTCACAGACATCGTAAGTGTGGTATCCCTCTGGCTGATAAGTTCATTTTATTGACTGTTGGAAAACAATTTAGGAAAATGTATCCTTTCAGGCTTTTGATTCCACGGGAACAATTACATGTAATTTTAGCAGAAGAATGGAAAGAAAGACCTAAAGGATTTGTACTTTTTGTATCTCAACATGAAGGCTGATAATGGATGGAATAATAAATGGTTTGGTAAGGGAAGCTAAAAAGATAGCTCTATCAGCATGCCTTTATATGATATTGTGGGCTAGGGGCTTGATTCACAATTGCAGGATAGATAAATGCAGTGCATTATAATTTTGTTGTAGCTAGCTATGTTTTGAAATGTAAAAATAGTGCTAGAATTGTTTTTGAGTGTCATTGTATGCTATACAAATTACATGAGAATTAACTGTTATATAATGGAATTTGCAAGGATGTGCTATACAATATAATACTTCTAGCTAGGAATGGAGCTCTATCTTCATACCTTAATATTGTTTTTTATTAAGGTTCTTGTTTCACAATCGCAAGAATGCATTAAAAGCGTGCTGAGGTAAAAAATGGTTTAGATGTGAGAAGAAAAGGATTAGAGATATTTTGAGAAGCTAAGTTACTGGTTCAGGTTTGGGTTTGAAGTTGGGTTTGTCCATATAAAAATATGTAAAAATTAAAAAAATATACATATTTGTAGCAGTAATTAAGTTCAAAATACGCCACCATATTAATAGTCAAATATTAGTCAAACTCAAATGTCACAATATATATGAATGGTAATAAAAATATAATGTCAAGTGTCATATATATATTTTTGATCAAATATCACCTAGGTCATAAAAAATATTATCATTATCCATAATAGATGCCATGTCCCCTCTTTAGCTCTGTCTAGCAGTGACATGAGAGTTCGCCTATTATGGAGTCTTGTAGGCTGGCAGTGGTGGTTAGGGACTCAGTCAGGGTATTCAACATTCGGATTTGGTGTTACAGGCAATAGTGGATCAGTTGAGAGCAGTTCCTTGATTTTAGGAGGCAGTTCCTTGATTGTAGGAGGAGATTCCTACCTTTTAGGAGGTTGTGATGGTTTCTAGAGTTGAGGTTCTATGAGATCACCCTCTGGTTTCAATTTCAGGAGATTTGGGTGTGTTCCCTATTTTTTAGGAGTATCCCTCGATTTGAGGGTGAGACTGCTAGTTGACCCAAGTTGTCCGGCATCAGTCACAGGCAGGTGACAAACTCAGTTTCATGTTTTGGAGGTGTTTGGGTTGTTCCTTGGCTACTTGAGAAATATTTTAATATATTTAAATATTCTCCTAAGTTAGCATTTTAATAATTTAAATAAGGCTAAGTGTTTAGCCATTTTGGAGTAATAAGGAGTTTTTTGGCTCCATCTGGATTGATTTGCCTATGTGTGATAGCTCGTTGGAAAGAGCTCAATCTCTACTATTTGATTATCACTTGCCGGGACCTATTTGATGCTTGGAGCTATTTGTCATTAATAAAGTAATGATTTCTCTCTATTTGGACGCCATTATTGGGGAAAATAATGTTATATTATAAAGTTCAAATGTATTCCACTTTAGGGTTCTTTTAGGGTTCGAATTGCCTTGGAGAGGGGATATAAGGAGATGGCAACCTAAAGGTGATCATCTTTTATCATTTTGAAAACCTATTTTGGGCGCCATTGCTCTGGAAGAGCATTCCTCACCTAGGACGCAAACCCTAGTGTTGAGAGCAGATTTGTTGGGACGTAGCCCTCAACAAGGTCAGGTTCGAAGGTTCTTATGCATACAGTTTGATCAAGGCAGAGGAACAATTTCTATTATTGCATTCACACTTTGCAGGTAGTGGATTTTTAGCAAAGGCGGCCACTTTGGTTTAGCTTGGCGTTTTCTTGCAGCAGCTCACGTGAGGAATTCTGGAGTTGTTTTATTCTGAAAAATACAAAAAGAAACAACACTCTTCTGCATTTTTGTCTAGCTCTATAAAATCACAAAAAAAATCTACAGGGAAATATAGTTTATATAATTAAAAATTATAGCAGCAGCAGAGCAAATATCCATTTGGGATATTTCATTAGATGATCTTTGTTGTGATAAATTAGAACAACGACAATTAATTTCAGTGGCATTGGCACTGCCACTAGCACTAGTGTCAGCATTGACATTCTTAAACTCACTAGGTGGCTCGTAGTCATCATCAACATCAAGTGCAATAAAGTGGGTAATGGAAGCATTCCAAGTCTATAATTTTTGGCTTGATATCCCACTTTGTTTACCCTTCTTTCTAGCTACTCTGCTTGTGTGTATGGAGCTGCATGTTTGAATGCACAAATGCTAGGTCGTCTGCCTTTTTTGATTGTAGTCTATTGTGCTTTGTTGAGTGGATGAAGGAGCATGTGCTCGATGAATAAGGAACCTATGAAGACAAAATAAAAAAACTTTAATCATGAAATCAAAATATAAATAAAACTTAAAAGATAAAAGATATTTTTTATAACTTGTGATAAAAAATTGAATTCCAGAGGTTGTTGGTGCATGTATGTTTCGCCATGGATGTACCACCAATTATGAGTATCAACAATGTATTTGTTTTGAAGAGAATCAAGACCACAACCATTGGAGCATGAAAAACTCATGAACTCATCCTTCACTGCATCCCACATGTCATGATCAGGGAGGAGTTTTCAAAGTGTTGCCTTGTACCCTTGAGCAATTTCAAGATCTCTATATGGAGCAACTCTTGTGGCACTAGAAAGGAGCTGAGCTGAGTGAGAACTATAATATATGAGACTCAATGCAAAGGCAAGAAGTTGCAACAAAGTGGTTGTTTTGTTCCATCTCTCTACAATGATTTGACGTAGTTTTTTGAAGATTTTCTCTTTAGGGTCTTGCTCTTTTGGATCTATGATGACTTTCATCATCTCAATCATTGAGTCGATGGCATCATAAACCTCACCCAAATAAGGCCTATCCATGTTGGTATGGGCTTAGTGAAACCAAGGAGATACTCAACATGATCCTACCAAATGTTATCTATGGTCATTTGCTTAACCTTTATTGCCCTTGAAGTGTTAGTTTGTTTCCATATGGACCAATTTGGGCTGATTACCATGTGAGAAAGTGCGTCACGAACTTTCACGAATCATCTTATCATAATTGTGTTGCAGGCAAAATGGGTCTCAACAACTTGTTTGAAAGTCAATTTTTATATTTTATATTTACGAAAATTAAATTCAAAAAGTTTACTAAAGAGAAACATATTCATTGTTTAACTTACCTTCAACAGCTCCAACCTTGAGAATGTTCTAAATATGCCTTGTGACATATGGTGGTTGGTGATGAACATTTGGATGACTTTGGCCTCAACATACACTTGTTTGATCTAATCAATTTCGGTGCCAATTGTTTGTAGCATTAGGTTGAGGGAGTGGACAGCTCAATGTATTAAAAAAATGTTTGAATAATGTTCCTGAACGAATAACCTTGCAGCCCTACAATTTTTGGCATTGTCTATTATAACTTGTACAACATTTTGAAGGCCCACTTCCTCAATGGCTTGAGAAAGAATGTTATTGATAAATTCACCATTCTTCACTTCTCCTTTTCAATCCATTGCTCTCAAAACATTGCCCCTTTAGGGGACATTGCAATAACATTGATCAATGGATGATTCTTTTGCATCTTTCCATCCATCAAAAACTAAGTTACCGGTTTGAGTTCGGTTCTAACATCCGGTACGAAGAACCGGTTTGCAAGTATGACAAACTTTTGAAAAGGGGCCTGGGTTCGTTTGGGTTCATTCGTACGAAAACATGTAAAAATTATATATATATATTATATATATATATACATATTTATGCAGCCTAGAAGCATGAGTTAAAATTAGAATGTCACATAGTATCATAAAAACATTAAACAAAAACACCATAAACTTGTAATCATAGCATCATGAATCGTGATCATACCATCATATACTTCAAGTTCAACATCAAAGATTCAGAACATTAAAATTGAATCATAAGATCAAGTTCAAGTATCATTGTTTCAGGTTCAACTAATGGATTAAAAAATTATTAATATTCTTCTTTATCTTCATCTTCATCTTAAAGGTGTACGAACGAGGCACAAACACTTGAAGAAGGCACACAAACCAATCTTCCAACTCCTCCTTGCACAACCAAATTCTTGCTCAACCACCTATTTGCTCTTGCTTAAGACAAAATAACCTACTTGCACACCACAAATGAGAATGAGAAGCAAACATAAGCCTTTCATATCACTTAAGTGACATCCATGGGTCCCATTTCGTTGAAATTTGTCGGAAGTTCGTCGTTTTGTGTGGTGGTCCGCCCGGGTCCGATCGGCTGTGTCTGCAGTTCGAACTGGGCCCAAAAAATTGAACCCTGCCCGGACCAGCAGGTGAACTGGACCAGGAACAGGTACCAGTTCGTTCTTCTGCTGGTCCGGCAGGCTATACCAGCGAACCAGGTAACTTGATGAGAAATGATGGACACACTTGTTTTGATCTACAAATTACCTTGTTTGCAATAATAAAAATAAAAAGAGTAAAAAAAAGAATGTCTTACATGCCAAATTAGGCAGCTTAGCCTTTTTGGGGACAAAACTTGTCCTGGGTTTGCAAGGTCCAGACACAAAGCTGACCTCCTGTCTCAGCAAACCGGTAACTTTGTTGAGAAGTATCACTGTATGTTGTGTGGCTTATGTGAGAATTAACTGTGAAATAACGGAAGTTGTAAGGATGTGCTATATAATATAAATTGTAACATTTATGCTAGGTTTAGAGAAAACAGCAATTTTATAAAAAAGCTATATGACTATACCTCTACGTATAGTTCTGTTTTATTCAAAAAGTGATAGTTGTTGACTTGAGTATATCCAAACACAATGCATTTGCTATGCTTGAAAATATAATTTAACAGCAAATGGCAAGATAGAAATCATTTGTGGTTGCAGTGTTTTGCTATGGTGGTTAGAAACTTAGGAGTGGAGTATACACCCACACATAATGTTCTGTAGCTGGTTGTAGTTTCTGATTCCCACAACTTCTTTTGGTTATTTGTAGACATTAATATGACTTTTTCCTATTTCATTCATTCTTTCTTGAAACAGAAGGCAAACTGTCACTTATTAGACTTGATAAATTATGCCTTCTGCTTATTCTTAACAATTTGTTGTTTCAGATGACACTGAAGTAAACTTCCCTTCAAGGAACTTTTTCATTTACTGTTGCAATCGCTTTTATTCACTTGTATATTATTTCTGTACTAACTAAGCAGGAGATTTATACAATCAATTAATCCTATCATAACTTTCCTGAGCCCCTGAGGATTGTTTTAGAGGTTACCTCTAGATTCACTATCATTAATGTGTAAAATGTTTACTGATGTCCATACTATCTATTAAATCCCATCAACCATTTTATAATTGGTATTAGCTGATCATTGGCAGACTGTGACAATGAAACGACAAGCTGTCTCTCTGAATAGCAAGTTGTCTCCTAAAAGGTGGTACTTCCTTTGCATAACTCACAGTACTGGGCGGACATTTTCTGGAGGGCATACACTAAGATACTATGTGGATGGGGCTCTTGTTGGTAGTGAAAAAGTCAGGTTTGTGTTCTATTGTTTTAATTGAATTTTATTTTCTTTATTACATTGACGACTTATTTTTGGTAGGTATGCTGCATGTCTATGATGTTTACATCCTTGGAAAAAGCTTATATGTTGGATTATAATTTATCACCTTCTGTTTTCAGATACCCAAAGGTAACAGAAAAGTTGACACAATGCACAATTGGAGCTAGTACTCCCTTTCTTTCAGTCAGTGAATTTGGTGATGAAGTTATTGCCCACAAAATCTCCTTGCCTTTCTGTGGGCAGCTAGGCCCAATTTATTTGTTTGATGAAGTTCTTTCCTCTAACCAAGTTTTGGGCATTTTTTCTCTTGGGCCAACCTACATGTACTCATTTCTTGACGCTGAAACTGGGTATGTTCAAGAAAACATTTTAACATATGGCATCCTTGATGCAAAGGAGGGTCTTGCTCCAAAAATGGTTTTTGGGTTCAATGCACAGGTAAAATCCTTTTGGTCTTGGTGCATGATTTCATGTAAAAAGGTAATTTTATCTATGACAATATATTAATCCAATTTTATGCTTTGTGATGCAGGCCAGTTCCAGCAGAAGTTTGTTTGATATATCACCATTGTTGGATCAATCAAAGGATCAAAGTTCATATAAGGCAGCTGTCATGGCAGGAACCCGCTTATGTTATCGCCGAATTCTACGAGACATCCTTGATTGTGTTGGTGGTGTTTCTGTTTTCTTCCCCCTTCTTACACAACTGGACCAACCAATTACACAGTCATCTGTCCATGCACAAGGAGTCCTGGTTTATCATGGATGTGCGTTTGGTGACCATGTTGCAGCTGAAGTTATTGAGCTTATAGCTTCTGTATTAGATGGGAATCTTGCAAATCAACAATTCATGTGTAATATATCTGGATTTGCTATACTTGGATTCTTGCTCCAGTCAGTTTCTCCTCAGCACCTCAATAATAGTGTTGTTTCAGCATTGGGCAATCTTTTGACTATGGTTGGAAAATATGGTAAGAACTGTTGAGCAATATCAGTTTTTGTAGAACTTTTTCAATCGTATGCATTGTTTGTGCAGTTGAGTTAAAGTAATTGTAGTAGTGTGGGAATATATTTTCATTTAAAGTTAATCAACAAAATTTTGTGTTGAACAGAATCAGATGCTTCTCAGATGCTTGTGAAGGATACTCTGCTGAGAATATACCTGAATCCCCATATATGGATATACACACAATTTCTTGTTCAAAGGGAACTGTACATGTTTCTTCTAAATTATTTTGAGATGAACTTCAGAGTGCTAAGAGATCTTGTTGGACTCCCAAAGATTCTTGATATCATACGTCAGTTTTATTGGGACACCCCTAAGAGTCATCGAGCTTTTGGAAACAAACCACTTTTACATCCTATAACAAGAGAGATAATAGGAGAGCGACCCAGGCCAGAAGAAATTAGTAAAATCCGTCTTTTGCTGCTGAGCCTGGCTGAAATGGTGTTGAGGTATTGAACAATATTTAGGTCTTAATTTTGATATTAGTGATGATCTCCATATCAGTTTCTAAACATGTTAGCTGTTGAGTTTTTGTAACATCATTCTTTGAACTGCTGTACTCCAAGGGCCAGAAAAGGTAGAAAAGAAGCCTCTGATGTTAATATTTAGAAGATTTGGTTTTATTAGCATGCTAAATTTCTCTGTGATTGCTTATGACAATGGGAAATTTGCAGGCACCATGTTTCAAGATCTGATGTAAAAGCTCTTGTTGCTTTCTTGGGTAAAAGTGAGGACCCAAAGTGCATTGAAGATGTCTTACATATGGTGCTTCGACTTCTTTCTCATAAGCCCTTTTTTTCGACATTTTTGGAGCATGTCCATGTTCTTGGGGGTTCTCAAATCTTCTTAAATATTTTGAAACGGTAAGGATTTCATACTGTCATCCTTGTGCTTTCAATTTAACTTTATACAATTGAAAGACATTTTAGCTACATTGTATTGTCAAATTGAAGAGAGCTATGACATTTAGGCAATGAATGGCTTGTTTGATAAATAATGTAGAAGATGTTAAGGGATAACCACAAACAAGTCAATTGTGGAAAATAGTCACACATGGAAAAGAACAAAAACATTGAAATGTTTAAATGGTGATATTTGTTGTGTTACTGTTGATGCATAATTATGTTATGGGAAAGAATCTGCCACTGATTTCTATGTGCTCATGTATGGACATATTTTATTTGATGTTTGTCTGAAAATGTTAATGCGGCATTTGCCAGTGGGTGTTAAAGCTCATTATTGCCTTCAAGTAGGAAAAGAAGAGCATTTGATTAACAAGTAAGAAGCCGACAAAGATCATGAAATATTGTTATGTGAAATTTGTTTCTTTAAATTCTATGTATATAATCTTTATGTTCATGTTTATGATCATGTGGCATTTCATATATTCCTAGAATTTGAAGGATGTTTGCGTCTATAGTTAAAACTTATATCTTTTATGTTTGTAATCAAGGTTTTGGCAATTTAATTTCATGAAATGGCGACATCTTCGATTTATTAGCCTAGATTTTTTTAATAAGAATATTGTACCTTAGGTTTTCTTTTCAATGATAATACAAGGTTCTTCCTATAAAAATAATCTTACACGAGATCTTTACTTGCTCTTGATGCAATTTCTGAGGGCTAGGCCAAAAAGGCGAGAACCAAGGTTGAAATAGGTTCTAATTCTACAAAGGTAGGAGGATTGCTTAGATGAGGAAGATGGTGCTATTGGCATAATGTTCAGTGCTCCCCTTGGGATTCATGACATGGCTTAACCGCCTCCCGTGTCTTCTATAAGTCTAGTGGTTGTATCGGGCATTAACAGGTCAATCTTTTGGTGCAATGGCAACCACTAGTTGTAATGAGTGGTATCAGAGCTTGGTCATAGGTTTGAATCCCCTCGGGTAGCGCCGAGGGGGAGATTATTGGCATAATGGTCAGTGCTCCCCTCGGGATTCGCGACATGGTTTAACTGCCTCCTGTGTCTTCTATAAGTCTAGTGGTTGTATCGAGCATTAACAAGTCAATCTCTTGGTGCAACGACAACTGCTAGTTGTAACAGGTGCATAGGGGGGTTTTAGGAAATTTGCATCAACACCTACAACACGTGGCCCAAACATAGGTGAGGAAACATTAATGCTTTCTTTGCACCTTGTAATACACCAAGATTACAAACCACTTTGGAGAGTACAAGGTGGAGGAAAAATGTCCATGAACAAGCAAAGAAGGTGACTGCAAATTTTGGGTACTTTTCCAACTTGCCTTTCCATGCTATCAAATCTCCATATTGGCAAGGTATGATGGATGCTATTGTAGGTGTAGGTCTTGGGTTTCAAGACCCATCTTATGAGACATTAAGGGTTGGTAGATTCAATGAGGTAGTACAGGATGTTAAAGATGTTAAAAAACATCGATTAGAGTGGGCCAGTAGTGGTTGCACCATTATGTTAGATGGATGGACAAATAGAAGGATCCAAACCCTCATCAACTTCCTTGTCTCATGTGATATTGGCACTATGTTTTTGAAATTTGTGGATGCATCATATATAATCAGATATGCAACTGCATTGTTTGAGATGTATGACTTGGTAGTCATGGATGTAGGGCCAAAAATATGGTTCAATTCATTACAAACAATGTTGTTGCTTGTGTTTTTGCTAGGAGGCTTCTGACAAACAAATACTCTATTTTTTTACGCCACGTGCAACACATTGCCTTGATCTAACCTTTGAGGACATCGGAAAAATTGAATGGATTAGGGAGGTATTGCAAAAGGCACACATGGTAACCAAATTTCTCTATAATCACACGAGGGTTTTGAGTTTGATGCACTCTTTCATAGGGTTCAAGGAGCTAGTTTGACCGGGGGTGACAAGATTTGCAACACACTTTCTTGCACTACATACTCTTTGTCAACAAAAATGAATTTGAGACGAATGTTTGTTTCAAACAACTGGATGGAGTTCGGCTTCACAAATCAAACATATGGCATAGCAGTGGTAGAGCACATGTATTTTACTAGTTTTTGGGATGCGACTAAATAGGTTGTAAAATTTTTAGAGCCTCTAGAAAAAGTCTTGAGACTAGTGGATGGGGATATATCCCCCATGAGATATTTGTATGAGACCATGGATAGGGCCAAAGAGGTGACGAGGGGTAGGATGGAAAATAACAGGAATAGGTATGTCTTTATGGGACATAATTGATAGGAGATGGGAGCGATAGATGCACTCTCCGCTCCAATTACAAGATACTTTCTCAATCCATCGTTGTTTTACAACTCTGGATTTAGACATGTTGATGTTGAGATCACATGAGACTTGTTCAAGTGCATGGACAAAATGTTTCCAACCTCGGAACAATTGCATGAAGCTATGTCAGAGTTGCAAATGTATAGGCATGAAAGGAGGTTTCTCTTCTAGGGCAATCGTGAAAGGCGGAAAGACCTTCCAACCTAGTAGACTATATAAACTTTTGACAGTGTCTTTATTTTGTTGACATGATCTTTAAATTATTGAAGATTTTAAGATACTCTCACGTGATATCATTTCCATATAATGTGTTTTTCAGCTCTGTGGTGGGAAGTTTTTGGTCATGAATGCAAAAATATTAGGTGGACGACAATATGCATTCTAGCCCAGCCATGCAGGTCATCTGCTTGTGAGCGTAATTGTAGTATTTTTGAACACATACATTCAAAGAAAGGCAAACACCTAACACAATAGATGAATGACTTGTTGTTTGTTCTCCGCAACCTCCACTTGAAGCTAAATAAAGCTCAAGGTAGGAGTTATAATATACTTGCAGTCAATTGAAATTGTATTCATTGTGTTTTTCACTTGTAAAGCAAAGACTAATTTTTACAAGGACAAAAACAAGAACCATTGAGGAAGGCTAGTCAATTGACCTTGATGAGATTGATCCATTGACTGAGTGGATTGTTGGTATTGATGACGATTTTCTTGAGCTTGATGATTTTGATATCAGGGCATAGGTCAACTTGGATCCTCAAGTTATTGAACGAGCTAGGACATGCTCTCACCCAGGAGCTTCATCATTAGGGCCTTGTACTCTCTAGTATGTCATTGGCTATGTTTGATTTTTTGGAACTTTGCACTTAGTTTATAGGTTGACTTTTTGCAAAGTCACAAACTATTTTGTAATTGACATTTTGACAACTTTTATCATCTAGTTATTATTTATGTTGCTGTGGTATGTTTTGTGCAATATAATCAGCGATATGAATATAAACAACGAATATCTAATTCTTCAATTCATGGGTTGAACTATCTGTTTTATTTACGCTCAATATCTCTATGCTATAGAAATGCCCTTAAATATTAAAAAAATAGTTTCCAATTGTTTTTCATCAATTTTTTATGTTTTGTTTTTTGACTCCAATTTCTCTCTAGTTTTTGCAAAATTCTTGTACTTTTGGTTTGCCGATTTTTTCCCTAGAAGATTAATGCTGGTATGGACTTTACCCTTACAATATTATTATTGGTAGGTCCATATATAGGAAGTGAATGTCATTGTGAGGGATGTCTAGTTTGTTGAAAGCAGCGTTACCCGGGGATGTGTCCTTGGCCTGAAAATCCCCGTCCCCGTACCAAGGACAATTCTGAGACAAGGGGACGTCTGCACCCCGTCCCTGAATTTCAAAAAATGACAAGGGATGTCCCGGAAACTTGAGGATGTTGTCCAAAATTGGGGGGGGGGGTGGGGCAACTGTATGTCCCGGAGATGGCTGGGTACGCCTTGGGGACACCTTGGAAGTCCCCGAGACAGATAGGTGTCCCCAACGGGATAGGCTGCATCTTTTATAAAACTCTTATTAATATTAAAGCGGTCCTTCCTTCCAAGTTTGGCCTATTATGCTTATTACTGTTTGGTAGTTAATTCCTGCTTTTTGGGGTCCTCTGATTAGTATTTGGCAACATTATATTAAGAATCGTGAAATTAAGAATGTTGTTACAGTCATGCTACATGCTCAAAATCATATAGCAGACTGTTTGCAAGGTTTTGGGAAAGTATGAAATGTGCATTACAGGCTTTGAACATGCATCATTATGTCATTTGGTGGCAATACATTAGTGCTTGGTTGGTTTTGTGTTGATTTGGGTCCTTTGTCGAAGACTTGGTGAATATTGGAGGTTGCATCAAGGTGCAATCTTGCTGTAACAGACCTATATCATTATCGGAACAGTATGGCAGACCTGTTCGTATTAATATAAATCCACTTAGAATGAACTGGAGGTGTAGTTTTAAGGGTGTAAGGGTGTAAGCCCAATTTAGATCATTGGTGAATGTTGTCTAGAGTGAGAAGAGGATTGGGAAACATATTCTTCATCCACTATCTGTAGCAGCCCTTTCTAGAGTCAATATCAAACCTGCAACAGGCAACTCCAACACGGTTTCCAAGGTTCTTTATGTTAGTATTTCATAGGAATGTTATTTCATATACATGCACTAATGTGCAAATGATTATATTCGAAAGCAATTATAATGCTATGCCTATAATGTGTACGCCGCTAATTTATATCAGGCTTAAATGATAGTAGTGTGCTTCAATTTGGAAGATGGGTTATTGTTCTTGTTGCTATTGACAATGAATTCCAAATTATGTTCTTGGGTGTATTTCAATTTTGTATGTTATTATTTTAATGTTACATGCATATTGACAATGAATTCCGAATTATGAATGCACATTGAGTATTGAGTTTGACTATTGAAGTGTTGTATGTTAAGGTTCTATTCTGTTAAAATGGCATGCTTTATCCATGCTTTCAATGTATATATGCAAATTTCCCTCTATATTTTAAAATTTTCCTATATTTATAGAGCCGCCTACGCCCTTTGCCGTCCCCAAACTTGGCAAAAAAATTTGCCGTCCCAAAAGCCCGCCCCCATCTCCTGCTGTCCCCGTCCCGGAAACTTGGGGTAACACTGGTTTATAGAGTTCAATTTGGATTCGATCTGAAGCTGGAGATATTGTGTGGAGTGTCTTCTTCACTAAGGAGAATCATATGGTGTTGCTCCAACTTTAGGTTAATTATTTTATACGAGTATATTGGATATAAAGGCATCTTGGCCCACAAACATCTCTTTTGTTGTGTGATCTCTATTTCATTATAACATATTGTTTTAATTATCTGGCAAGTTCATATTGGTAGATGCATGGATCTTATGAGGTGGTCTAAGAGCCAGTGATTTGCAGAAGGGAGAAACATTCTGTATAAATTGGGAGATTTTTACTGATTTAGAAAAAGTGTCTTGTGCAGATGTTATCCTGATGCAAGTGGTCATGGGAAAGATTTTGAGCATTATTAAGGGAGATAAGGCTGTGCAAGGTTGGCACTATGAATTTGATTTCTGGTTGAAGTTTTTGGCATAGTTAGGGCAAAATCAGACAACTTTAGAATCTCTGGTTTCTTTTCCAGATTTTTTTGGTTCAGACATTTCAGAAAGAAATCATTGGAGACTTCAGGGAAGTGGTCACAATTATGACTAGTGATGCTTTATTATGATTGTTATTTACTATTACCCCTTTTGTGGAATTGAAAGTTGTGTTTTTGGATTCCATAGGTTTCAAGGTTTGTTTGTTTCCACACTTGAGAAGATAGGTCCTTACCAAGTTTCTCTCTTACATATATTGCCATTTATTTGATCAGAGAATTTGTCTGTGTTTCTTCTCTGTTAATATTTTATTGTTCAGATTTGCAGATGATATTTTCTACAACTTTTATTAAACTGCTGTAGAAATTCAAAAACTGATTTTCTCCATTTTTGTAGTCCCTTTACATTGATCAATTACATCCTTTGAACAATAGAAGGTGAATTTATTTCCATCGTCAAGATTAAGATGTCAGTAACTTAAAGCTTTCATTGATGCCTACATAGAAACATATCTTTTTTACGGTGATTTCCCTTTTCAATTGTTGCATTGATTGTCACTTTTCTTTTGGATATGTTTGCCATTTGTAGATTCACATGAATTCAAGTGTCGATGAATTTCAACATTTTTGACTACTGATTCTTGAAAATGTCCTTTGGTATATAGCATTTGCAGATAGTGATTTATTTGAGTTGATTGTTTTATCTTTCTCAAACATATGATCTCTGAATGTGACACCTTCCGTACCTTTTACAGGATTCAGGCATGTTAATGCAGGGTAATGTTTCATGATTAAAACTGTAGAGTTGTGAGGCATAGATCTAGTAAATGAAGATAACCATGTGTACCTAATATTTTTCACTTAACCCAGAAGCACCTGTATTCATCACAATATTAATGTGTGAGATTTCTGTATTAATATTCCCATGTGATAAATCCAAAGACTTTTATTTGGCCATCATAGGTTTTCAGAATTTCTTATTAGTGTGACCTTTGCACTTTGTTTTGTCACTTGACGCCGCTTCCTTGATTTCTTCTTTGCTAAATATATTTGATTTAAATGTTGTCCATTCTGCTTTACGAAAATGACATTTGTTTTTTTTTATGCAGAGACACAGAAGTAATCAGGTTGCAAGGTTTGCAAGTTTTGGGAAGGATTTTGGTTGGAACACCAATTGAGAAAAAAGGCATGCGCTTATTTTCACTTGGAAGTGGGAGTGCAAAATCTTCCACTGAGAATCAGCAGAAGGACCAGTCAAAATTTGAACCCATTTTTGGTGCAATTGCGGATAGACTATTGACATTTCCTTTCACAGATGCTTTGTGTGCTACTTTATTTGATGTTCTTTTAGGAGGTGCTAGTCCTAAGCAGGTAGGTTGTTAGAACCTGTTTGTGACCATTTCCTTACATTTGTTATCAATTTATGTTATTATGAAATGAACTTGTCTTCCTTTTTCTATTTAAGGAGAAAATTAGTGATGTCTTCATTGAAACTGAAGGAAAAGAAGAATAGTTATTTGAATTCATATTGGGTATGCTTGGTTTAACTCAGGTTTTGCAGAAAGCTCATCATCCACAGGAGCAAGGTGACAAGAAAGCACCAGCTGCTGTGCCTTCATCCCATTTTGTCCTGCCTCAGATATTGGGAGTTATTTTTAAATTTATTATAAATTGTCAAGACTTTGCAACAAGGGAGTGTATATTGACAGACTTACAGATGCTGTTTCAAGCAAATCAGTCAAATATTGATTCCTTGATCTCGGTAGGCATTTTCCTTATTGTCCCTCCTGCCCCTTCAGTCTGATTTTCTAATGAAACATTTACATGAGATCATTTAATTTGTTCATAACCTTTTCCTTGCAACTCTTGACAACTCTTGACAGGAGTATATGTGGCAGGCCTGGTTCTTACAAGTTTTGTCTGATAACAAACTAAAGGAACGTCAGATTCTAAAGTCCAGTGAAGCTTATATTACACAAGATAGTGAGAAAATGCTAGTAAGAAATATTTTTTGTATTATTCACTGTCACTGCATATGCAATGTAAAAGGGGGATGGCGTCACATAGAACAAACTGTGAATTTCCTTCTCTTGTATGTAGAACAGGTGAGTCTCAGTGTTTTCTCTTCCTTTTCCGGTTGGTAAAGACCTTGTATTTTATCAGATTTTATGAGTATATTTTTAGCAACAATTGGAGTTTCAATATGCTGAAAAGCCATTCCCAGTGAAGATTTTTAATCTGGAATTTTCGATTATAGGCACAAATTTCTGGATTAACTCTTATGCATGAACTGCTGGAAGACTTGGTAAAAGGACTGCTTGACATTACCTTCAAGCAGAACATATTTTCTGTGCAACCTTGTCGTGATAACACGCTATATCTTCTAACGCTAATTGATGAGATGCTAATCAAAGACACGCTCAGTTCATTACCTGTATGTTCAACAACCTGGAGTGTGTGATTGTTTCTATCTCCTTCATGAAAACATTATTAGTTTCATTAATGCTAATGTGTTATTAACTTATTAATAGAATAATTTTTTTGAATGTCTTTTCCTTTGTACTTGCATACAAATCTCAAAAGGATGTGTTTGCCTGGATTCTTCCTTGTCCATAAAATTATATTGCCATCTTTTAATAAAGAAGAAGAAGAAAGACAAAAAATAGATGGGTTCAAGATGATATTTGATAATGTGTATTTAATGCAGAGTTTTCTTTCCATCTTTTTTGGAAAGTATAATAATCAGTATAACTGGAGTTACAGATAACAGAATATAACAGCAATGAATTGGTGCCATATATGGAAATAACAGCAATAAATAGCTAGAGAATGATATAGGTTATTCTTACTTAATGATTTCCCAACTTGAAATGATTTCACTTATATGTGATTAGAGTATTAATATTATCATTAAAATCTTTTTCAATATAGCATCAAAGTCTTCTTCAATATACTAACCAAACAAAGTCATAATATGTTAAGCAACTTAATCAAACTTAGTGTACTTGCCGCTCAACTATATAAAAACTGTATCAATACCTTATAAGCTGTTTACCCTGTCTCCTATAGATGGCCAAACTGTAGTTTGCAAACTCTGCAATTACTCTCTTTTTTTTTGCTGCACAAATGTTTACAAGTTTAACTCGCAAATTTCTATAGATGTAGGAAAAACGTGTAAAATTATCAACATGTATAAAATTCTGGTTAAAATACTTTTTTCACATGTTTCTTTTGCTATAAAATTAAGCATTTTCTCTTTTGAGATGGCAATTATTAATTTAATAAATTTTGTTTTTGAATTTTGCAATACAAACAAAAAAACGTTTTTAAGAAAATTAATTTTTAGTACTTTATAAGCTTTCAAGTTTTTACTGATTCAAAAATTATTGGCTTACCAAGTACTCTTCGCGTCTGAGTCTGCAAACTATGAGCCAAACTATTGATGACGCAAGAGGGTACTCCCCTCCAACTGCAAACACAAATCTCAAAACACAAAAATTTATTGCAGAGACTCTGCTCTTACATTAAACTGACTCAAATTCAAATTGCAATTTAAAAGAAATATGATCACAAATTCTTATTATAATGCAACTTTGGAATCATATTATAATGCTAGTATCCTGGCCTCTCCATTCTCGTCACAGACATAGGAAATATGTGTAAAAATATCGTGGGTAAAATTCTGGTTATAATGCTCTTTTCACATGTTTCTTTTGCTATAAAACCATGCATTTTCTCTTTTGAGATGTCAATTATTAATTTAATAAATTTTGTTTTTGAATTTTGCAAAACAAACAAAAAGAAGGTTTCTAAGAAATTTAAATTTTTAGAAGCTGTCAAGTTTTTACCAAGTCAAAAATTATTGGCTTACCAAGTACTCTTCGCGTCTGATTCTGCAAGCTATGAGCCAAACTATTGATGATGCAAGAGGAGACTCCCCTCCGACTGCCAACACAAATTTCAAAACACATAAATCTATTGCAGAGACTCTCTGCTCGTACATTAAATTCACACTCAAATTCAGATTGCAATTTAAAGGAAACATGATCACAAATTCTTATTATAGAGCAAATTTGGAATCATACTATAATACTAGTATGCCAGCCTTTCCATTCTCTGTTGTTTCTTTTTCTTTTTAGATAGGTATGGTCATCCCATACACACCTTTTCACTTGTCTCACTGAGCAGCCTTTGCTCAGTTGCTGCCTCCTTCTACTTTCTGTGCAGCCCCCACACACTTATCTTCAGTGCACTCTTCTCCATTGCTCATTGCTTGCTCCACTTATTCGCAGCTCATGCCTATTCAATGTTTTGCATCTCACTTGCTTTAGGCTTTAGTGCTTCATGCACCCTCTGTTTACCCTCGTGGGGTAACAGAGACTAATCGCATACAGAAAGTAAAGTATTCAACAAGAAGTGTGTAGAGAACATAACAACATTGTATTCATATAATAATCACCAAGTAGAAGTGTAATTCTACATCCCTATTGTCGTGTCTTGCTCAAAGAGAAGAATGCATACATATAATGTCCGAGGGGATGCGAGGTGAACCGTCACATCTGTGTAACTCCCTCAGATGGGCTAACTGTCTAAATACCCATTTTTTGATAACATCATCCCCCCCAAAAAGAAAGTCATCTCCTGACGACAACAACAAAACAGGAAAGATGACGATATACAATAACAAGATCAAAAGACTAAGAACTCGGAGGGGGCTGAGAATGCATCCCTGAAGAAGCGGACCCTGCTAACCGTGCTAGCTGCTCTTAGAGGGCATACACCTGCTCTGTTTGAGCCTTCAATTGGCTCTCGACCCTTAGCTCGTGTTCCGAGGAAGACTTCACCATAGCAACTACCTTTAGAAGTTCCTGTTGTTTGGCATACGCCGAGGCCTGTGTCAGATCCCTCTCCTGGGTAAGGACAGCCTGCTTTGCTGCAACCTGTGTCTCCCTGTCAGCGTTTTCCTTCCACTGAGTCTCCACATACTCATCCATGGCAGCTCTTTCCCTATCCCAAGCAGCCATCCTAGTGGTCCATTCCTGACGCTGCTCCTCCAAGGACTGCTCCAAACTAACAATGCGAGTGTTCAGCACTCGCTAAGCTTCAGATGCCACCCTATGCTCCTCCTTATAGGAGTGCTCCATCCGCTGAAATGCATAGTACTGACTTTAGAAGGCTCTCTCCAAATCAGTCACCAAGGCTTCGACTTGACTGGCTACCACAGGTTCTGTCACCTGCCAAGCCTCCAACATAGTTGTTGTCTCATGACTAGGCCAATCTCCGTTGAAGCATGAAGCAAACTGGACAGGACACTCCATCCTCACGAAGGTGAGAAGGTGCTGCAAGTCCGCTGCCACATCCTCAAGTGCCTGCCCCTGCGCGCTCGCTAACATCTCCCGACCTCGGGTCACTACCTCTGTCCAGAAGGCCTCCATGTCATTCCTCCGTTGTGGATGACTAAAAGCTGCCATCTCGATCCTGACCTCGCTATCCCCAGGCTCCTCCTACTGTTCTTGAGAAGACAACATGATGGGTATCTCCTCCCGTACCTCCGCCCCTGCCAGAATTGTTTCCTCTGGGCGAGGGGAGAACCTCACAGGTTTCTCTACCGGTGTCATGTCAAACATAGTAAGCCACTCCTTCATTGAAGCTTGCCGTGTGACGTTGTTATCGGCCTCCCCGAATTGACTGTCCATACTCTGCCCCACCCTCTTGTCTGGGTGCTCCAACTGGTCATCCTCTGCTAACTGGCTGGGTATCACTTCTAGCATAGGTAAATCGGGCAAAGCCGTTTCTTTTGCAGTAGGGTTATCTCCATCTCTCTTGGCCGTGGGTACAACTAGACTCAACACCACTGGTGCCCTCAGGTGCTCAAACATCGGAATGGAAACCGCAGTAGGTAAGGCAGTGGCCAGGGGCGGTGTAAACTAAATATCCCCGAGCAATGGTGGAGTGAACAGTATAGGCCGTGGTGCCGACTCCACCGCCAACTCCATACGGCTATGGCCGCTAGTCTGGGAGGAACTACTACCACCAGACGAGGCTAGCTCCCGACCACTATCGACATCTTTAGACTCTGTTTTTGGTTGATGTTTCCTCTTTGATCCTGATGGGACCTCCCAAATATCCAAGTAGCGCCACACAAAAATCAGTGGTTCATTCGGAGATATGACACTCTTCGACTTCAGCACTAGCTTAACTTTTGGGATCTGCAGTCGCATGGCCTCCAAAAATAGCCCAATGGCATGATGTGGCATATAGAAGGTACGGTATTACAGGGTCAGGAAATCATACATCCTGTGAGCAAGCAGCGTTGCCCAGTCATACAATGTGCCATTCAGAATACCACACATCAATGGAATCTGCGTGATGGTGATGTTGGAGGCTCTGCTGGCACCGGTGAGCCGACTTTTAATGACATCCATGATGTACCACTAGTGTCCAACGATGTCAGCCCTCTTCAATCCCTTCCCTGGTATTGTCTTTGCCAATGCTTTTACTTGATCAGGCGTGATGTTTCCTGCAGCCCTTCGTATCCACATTTCCTTGATCTCGTGCGTCAACTTTTGAGGCTTGGTGTCAATCTTTTGCCCCTTCTTCCTTGGAATACCAAAAACCTGGCTGAAATCTGTTGCATGAAATGACACTGTAAGATTGTGTCCCAGGTAGCGGAAAGTGTTGGTACGGGAAAATGTATCAAAGCTTTCTATCATTTGGCGCAGCTGGGACTCAAAATATTTTATGCAAAACAAGGGCATCATAATGGCCCAATGAACTCCTGCGTGTTTGAGGCTGTCTTTCACCACATCATCATCAGGCGTTTCATGCCACCATTTTCTGCACTCCACGCCATTCAAGCCCTCAAATGTAATATTCTGCACAGTCACGGCCTCCTTCGAGTCTGCTTCTTTCTTCTTGGAGCTCCCAACATCCATGGCTTTCTTGTCCACGTTCTTCAATTGTTTTCTCCAACTCCGTTTGCCAGCCGAATCCATAACCGTTTCTTTAATTCCTCTTCTTTAGAGCTTTTTAAATAAAATATTTAATGCTGCTCCTCTGCTGGCTGTGGTACAAACACTTGTATTTCCAAATCCTTAACTATAAACAACCACCTTAAATTTTTCTTCCTTCACCACCGTATGGCACCGTATGGTTGTTGCAAGACCTGGTTGTAAAAAATATGTCCTCCGTGCAGTGTCTTTCCTTGTCTTATTTTCTTTATGACTGGACGCATGCTCTTGCGTTCTCTTGCCACCTTGACTCTTCCCGCTCATACATAGTGAGTGTTCTGATGATACACTTATTGCTCTCTTACAAATAATCCCACGACCTGGCATCGGGCTTTAAGCTCCATACACATCGTGGGTGCTAGGCATGCCAGAAATGACAAACAAATATTGACTATAACATAAATGATTTCTACTCATGGCCCAAGGTTCACCCGCATTTGGACAATAATAGAATTGTTTCTGGAATGGTTCTGCATTCTTCAATTAAAATTTCCAACCTCCTTATGCAGTTGCAGTTAATGCCTTTTTCCCTTTTTAAAATGGTGGCCTTTATTTCTTTTTGGAAGGGTGACCTGCCACCGTTCGGTGGTCATGCCACTGTTTGGTGGTCTGTCGGTTCTTTTTATTTATTTATAATTTTATAATTTTTTTGTTTTTAATTTTTATTTAAAGATGAATTCTAGATACCTGATGACGGGCCTAGCCTCGGTAAGTGGAGTTTGCTTCCTGCCCCCGTTCGTGATATAATTTCAATTTTGACCCGTTGAAACTGTCGGGTATCTCCTCTCCAGCCAGCGTCCACAACTTGATTGCACCATTGTCCCCGACTTCGCGAACCTTTAGGGTCCTAGCCATTTAACTTTGAATTTGCTTGGTGTAATATCCTTGACTGGCTTTCTTGTAAAAATTTCAATACAAATCTATTACAGCTCTACTCAGTGCTTTATAGTGTTTTCGATATTGTCCTCACAGGCAATTATTCAATTTATATTTCCAAATAGAAGTAATAAACTTCATGCAAGTAAATAACAATTTCAACAAGATGGTATATGGATAATAATCACATTACATACATATAGATAGCATTTCGAACACCAGATAAATCGTATCAGATTTCTTATTATTCCCTCTTTTATTCAAAACAAAATGAGAAGGGTGGAGAACGTAACAACCTAACCTAGCCCTGCCGCCTTGCATTGGATAAAATGGCCAACTGATCCCAGCCCTGCGTGTTCTGCTTCAAGGGAGTGGGACGAGCGTCTAACACCCAATACCCGCTTCTAGTGGTGACTATTGTTCATAGAGGGAGCATCCTCAACGTTCTTCACGGGCTGTATAAGTTGCGTGTTGGGAGAAGTTCCGGCCTCCGCTTCTACCATATTGCGCACAACGCCTTACCCTCCGGTTTGCTTGGTATCACAACCGTCTGTACTTGTAGTCGTCCACTCTTCCACAACGAATCCATCCACCTTGCTACTGCCGTGTATGCCCAGAAGGGTGTTCCACGTAGTTCTTGAAAGCTCCAATAAACACCACCATACACAACACCCACCAACAATCCAACACTACCCGTTATGAATGGGAGGTGGAATACTGGCCGAAATCTTGTGTGTTCCAAACGTGTGCTGGCCTGTAAACAAGCAGTGCCTCTCACAGAATGAAAACTGTTTAGTGGCGCTTAAAACATGCAGAGACTTCACCCACGCAACTACTAGTTTGTCTCTTTCCTTGCTTGCCCAAATCTGTTTGTAAATACTGATGCGATGATCTTGTCCCTACATATGAAACCAACTGTGAAATCTGTATGATCTCACCATTAATGAGGTGTTGGGGCTACATCCAACCTCTCAATTTCCTCAAGGGGCTACATCCTTAAGAAAAACAAGTCACACGCGTAACTTGGTATTGTTTTTCTTTTTATAAAATTCATGATGTTGATCCCAAGGTGTACTTTATGCTTTTATAACCTCGAAGTGAGGGAAAGCACAGAAAACTAAGCAATGTGGGATAAAGTACGCTCACTTAAAGTCACTTTAAGTTACTTTTAATATAAAGCGACTTAAGACAGTAATTTTTATAACCTCACTTTATAAAATAAAGTGACTTAACTGTAGAAAAGGGATCCCAAATAAAAAATATTCGCCCACTGAAGCCTGTGATTGGCTGGCATCCTCTGAAAGAAACCGTTAGCCTATCCGGATGGGGAGATAGACTAATCGACCGCCAAATTGGCCTAACACAGAGAAGGGGACATTACACCCGGCTTAATTTGATTCCGCCCATTATACTTAAGGACCAACTGTCCTGGTGTGAACTGTGTCCGCTTCAGATGCTTGTCATGCCAGACCTTCCTACGTCTTTGGACTATCTCTGTTGCCCATTGTGCCAGCAATTGTTTCTCGTCGAGCTTATTGAGATTATACAATCGCTCCTTCAAGCTTTCCATGTCTCCTAGTCTGTTCTCAATGGCTATCCTCAGACTTGGTACCATAAATTTAGCAGGCACGACAACCTCTTGTCCATACATCAGTTGAAATGGGGTTCTTCCAGTAGTGACTTTATATGTTGTACGATATGCCCACAGCACCGAGGGAAGCCCAATTAGAAAATGGTAATGTTAGCATCAACTAATGGTAACCGGTAAGCTCTCTATCGGTCCAAGTATTGTCATTGATTGGCAAAAGAGGATAGGCATCTGTCATCTCTATACAGGTGGAAGCTCTAAAAAAATCTACATCAAGAGAGGCTGGTTTGGCAAGAAAAGAATAACTAAAGAATAAGTGTAATCCATTGTAACTGGTCTCTACACTAAGCATCAGTAATCGGGCAATGCACTCAATTAGGGAAGAGAGTATTCCAGTATCAACCTAGAACCAAACTACAACCGGTATAGACAGGTACAAGTAAAAGCAATATCCAATTAGTGTCTATAACAGTATTGGGACAGTGGAACCGGTAATTCGCGCAAAAGGAAGCACACCGAGGACGTGCAACCGGTAAGCCAAGAAAGAGACAGAAACAGGTCAAAGACTCTTATCTGTTTATAGCATGAAGAACTCAACCGATATATTATAAGACTCCGGTCTAAACTGAGGAAGTCATAGTCAATTGTCTATTCCAACCAACTCTTATTGATCGGGATTTATCACAGTAAATCTGGGTGATCTTGAGTTGTCTTGGTGATCGGTTTGCGGCTCAGGTAAAGGATTTAAAGCTGGAATCAGTGGTTTCTTGAGGCGTGACTGAAGGATTTAAAGCCAGATTCAGTGGCTTTAAATCAAGGTGTTATCTCCTATGAAGAAAGGTTGTCTGACACGCAACTGTTGTTTTTCTTCATGTAGTGGATGAAGCCAGAGCTTGCATCGGATGCTTGCCCAGTGAACCAACACTTCACCGAGTGATGTATTTGTAAGATCTCAGGATTAGGTCATGCATTTGAGGCGCAGTTAGGGCAACAAAACTGTATATATTCTTATGTTTGTTGAGAAGAAGAACTGCCTTCATTCTACCGAGAAAAAGAGTGAACCTATATGCTACAGAAGCAGAGGTAAAAGAAAACTGAGAAAGAGAGATAGAAGATTGTGCAAAGTAGCACAACAGTAGATGAGAATACACCTGTGGTGACCGGTGATGATTCTCAGTTTAGCACAAATAGAGATCTTATCAGGCTAAGCAAAGCCATCTGTAAAGATCACACTTCTATTGTTTTCTAGCAAACTACAATAGACAAATCCCAGTATTTGGGTGGACTCTAACAGGTCCCTTGTATCAAAATCCCTTAACTGGGTGACATCTTTCCAGGTGTTTAAAGTCCTTTAACCAGGTAGGTCCTAATAGACCTTTTGTAACAAATCCCTCGACTGGGTCGCATCTAGCAAGTGCGTTTTTATCCCTTAACCGGGAAGGCTCTTAACAGGGCATACTCCAGGAGAGTACAAAATTTGTGAGGTCTCCTCATACCGTGGTTTTTACCCTAAACGGGTTTCCACGTGATAAATTTGGTGTCACTTTGTGATTGTTTACTTACTGTTATTATTTGCTCAAATCTGCTTACTTTTAGTGCTATAAGTTTACTTCACTGGATATAGTGAGAAAAAGTTTTTACAAGTGTTGATTCACCCCTCCCCTCTCAGCACCAAGTGGGACTGTCAAGTAAAACTGCTATTCTGAACATGGGGGCATCTGAAAAATCATCATCCACCCCTTCAGGTGGTTCCCCTGATTCAATCCGGGATAGATGATCCACACTTACATGGCTCTTCCCAGGTTTAACTATGATTTTAAAAGTAAACTCTTGTAACAATAGTAGCCAGCTACTCACCCGACCTTGGCTTATGGGTTTGTTTACCAGATACATCAGAACTTGATGCTCCACATAGAAGGTGAACAGGGTCGCCAATAGATAGTGCTAGAACTTTTGCACCGCATAGACCATTCCCAACGCTTCCCTTTCGGTAGTGCTCTAATTTTTCTCCACCTTCGAGAGAAGTCTTCTTGCAAAGTCTACTGGGTGATCCAACCCGTGATCCCCCATTTGTGCCAGCGTCGCCCCGATAGCAAAGTTTGATGCGTCCACATGGACATGAAATTCTTTATCCCAATTGGGATATGCCAAAATAGGTGCTGCCACCAGCCTTGCCTTTAGTCCCTCGAAGGCCTTGCCTTGTTCTGTACCCCATATGTAAGGTTCTGTCTTCTGAGTTAGTTTGTCCATCGGGTAGGACACATGAGCATACTGTTTGATGAACCTCCTATAGTACCCAATATGTTCAAGAAACGTCTTTACGCCATTGACATCCGTGGGAGGTTCCATTTCTAAGATCACCCTCACCTTGTCGGGGTCTGTTTTAAGTCGTGCTTGGCACACAATGTGTTCGAGTAGTTTTCCCTGCAGTACCATGAAGTGCCACTTCTTCGGATTCAACGCCAACCGTGCCCTTCTGTATCTTTCCATGCACTCTCGAAGGACTACTATGTGGTTGTCCTCGGCGCTGTAGAAGGAGCAATCATCCAAGAAGGCTTTGAAATTTCCAACAGACATTTGATCAAAGATATGAAGAATTATTTTTTGAAAGGTAGCTGGGGCGTTACACAGCCCGAAGGGCATCCTGTTATAGGCATATACCCCATCTTACACCACGAAGGCTGTCTTCAGCTTATCTTCCTCAGCGATGGATATCTGGTTATACCCGGAAAATCCATCCATAAATGAATGAATTTCATGTGCTGCTACTTCCTCTAGGATGCTATCTGTGAATGGTATAGGAAATGGGTCCTTAATAGTAACCACGTTCAAGCATCAGAAATCAACACATATCTTGATATGATTGGCTTCTTTCTTCAAGGAGATGACTATGGGAGATACCCATTCGCTCGTTTGTACTTTGAATATAATTCTTGCCTCCATCAACATTCGTTGGATCTCCTCATTTACCCATGCGGCATAGTTTTTGTTCATTCGGTAAGGACGCTTCCGGACGGGTACCGCTATGTCTACTAACTTTATTCTGTGGACGCACAACTCTGGAGGTACCCCCTTTAAGTCCTTGTAGGTCCACACAAAAACATCTTTATATTCCATAAAGATCTTGAAGTCCGCTGCTTTAAGTATGGGATTCCAATCATCCGCAACAAAGATGTTCTTCGGATTGGCCTCGTCCCCTAGGTTCACAACTTTTAATGAAGGCTCCTCAGATTTGATTGGCTTGTCTTTGTCAAATTTGTGTGCCGAATCCTCCATCACTCGAGCGTCCCCCTCCTAGTACTCAGTATATTCTCGCATAAATGTTTTTTTTTTCGTCCCCTTCATCTACCTGGAGCATGTTGCATTGGAATACCTCATAATCCTCCATCTGCCAACGAAAGAGTCCATTAAGGGAATCTAGATTGTCGTCGAAGCATGTTTCAATCTCCAGGACTCCTTCCTTATTGGGTTCCATTCTTTGTCGTGCCTCATCTTCCTCCTCTCCTTTGGACTCCAAGGATGATGCCAGGTCCTCACTAACCAGCTGTGTCTTCAGATTAATGGTGAATCTTCGACCACTCTTTTCTATAGAAAGAGAATTTCTCTTTCTGTCATGCTTGACCTTAGCCTCCACTAACCATCCTCTTCCGAGTATGGCGTCATACCCTTTTCTTTCTAAAGGGATCATTATAAAATCCAACACAAATGGTTGGGTACCAACCATTACCTACTGTGCCATTAACGTGCTGATGGGTTTAATCCCGTGCTGGTTTGCTCCCAGGACTTGAAAGCTCGGCGGCCACAATGTAGGTTTCCCCAGTCTTTTCCAAGTTTCTTCTGGTAACATGTTGACCCCGGACCCTCCGTCTACTATAGTTTCGGTTAAGACTGCTCCAAGGATTCCCATCTCTACTACAACCAGATGCCTTCCTGTGTTAAGCGCTAACACAATTGGTTCCTGTGAGGATCCAAGAGGGTCTTCCTTGCTGAGGGAGTTTTTCTTTCCGCTGCTTGGTCCCCGTATTTTCGGCTCCTTGGTTGCCGTTGTATTTAAAAGGGTCGTCCTCAGGTGGGGCATAGCCACAAGGAGGTCTTTGAATTTTACCAAGACTTCCGTGTGCAACATCTGCCGGATTATGCTTTTTTCTAGGTTTCTTTCTAAGGAGGTATTGGCCTTCCCATGTGCTTCCCTCCTTTCGTTAGTCAATACCTTCTTGATGGTGGCCTTAGCTTCTTGAAGCCGCTCCTTTTCTGTCTTGAGTTGGGGTGTAGGCTTCTCTTTACTTGTCCGTGGGTTAGCATCAGTATTTCCTCTTCTGCTATGCTTAGGAAGTTCACCCCGGGCTTAGGACACTTAGTCTCATCGTGGTCTCCCGGACCACACCATCGGCAGAGGAATTGTGGTGCTTCCTTTGGGCATTCTCTCATGAAATGTCCCCACTGACTGCATGTATGACATTGTATCATGGGTCGCCCGGAGGTATCTTACTAAAGGCGACTTTGACCTCCTCCACTGTTATTGTTATTATTGTTGTTTTCGTTACCCCTGCCCCCTCGCCTGTTGTTCCGAAAGCCGCCAGACGATGCCGTGTGTTGTTTTGGTTGTTTGTACCCGTCGCTGCTGAGGCAGATGCCTCCGCGGTTAATAGCACCTGGTGGCTTCAAGATTTCATGTTGTACGGGCATTCCCTCGTGGAATGATCCGTGATCTGGCAAATGTTGCAAAACTGTTTCTTGCGACATGCTCCCTTGGTGTGACCCTCCTCCTTATAGTTGGTACACCACAGATTAGCTTCGTCACTCTTACTTGTGCTCCCCTTCATAGTAGTTTTGAATTATTTCATCATCCTCATCGTATCCTTCTGAAGAGATTTTACCTTTTTATTTGCTTCGTCGTCGCTACTTCCTTAGGAGTACTCGTCGTCATCAGAGGATCTAGCCTTCTTCTTCTTGGAGGTCTTGTTTTCGTTCTCCAAGTCCATGGCTCTGTTGTAGGCATCATTGTAGGATGCTGGTGGGACCACCTTCATCTTCCTTCGGAGGGTGGGCTTCAACCCTTTGATAAACCACCATTGGCTTTCCATTTTCCCGACCAATTCCTTTAGCCTACGTCCATCCATAGCCTTGCACGGTTTCGTCTTTCCCTTGTTTTGTCGTATAAATCTCAGCCACTATTTCGTTATCATCCCTTAGCAATCTGAATTCGGTCTAGAATTTCTTTTTCAAATTTTGCCATGTAGCAATCTTTGTCTGGTCCACGTTTGAGAACCAGTCTATAGCCACTCCTCCCAACGTTGCTGAGAACTGCTTTACCCATTCGTCAGCGTCAGTCACCCCATTGGCTGTCCAAATTGTTTCACAGGTCCTACAATGCCGGGTTGGGTCTTCCTTCCTGTCATCCATGAACTTGGGCAACTTTGTCTTTTGTGCCATGTTCACCTTCACTAGCGGTGTCGGTAGCACAAATTGTGCCGTAGTTTGTGTTGTTGGTTGTGTCACTATTTGTATTACAGGTTGTAACGGTACTGCCAAGTTTGGTGTTTGGAAAGTGTTTGGTACCTCACCACTTGATGTCCCCGAACTCTTGGAAGTGTTAAAGCCTGGTAGGCTATTGCGATCTCTGTGCCCCTCTATCACTCTGATAGTCTCGGCAGCAGCAGTCTCCTTAGCCTCCCTACACGCGACTTCTTCTCTCTCCTTCCTTCGGGCTTCTTCTGTCTGTGGGGTTAAGGTTAGGCTTCCCAACAAGCTTCTTGTTTCTTCTAACAACTCTTCGTCACACCCGTCGTCGTGGTGGCTAGATTCCCCCGCACCCACGCCTTCACTTCCTTCGGTAGTCCTTCGGCGCGTCGTCAAAATCTTTCCCTTGACTCGGCTTGCTGTTGTGCGAGTATAGCTTTTCTAGCGGCTTCCTCCCCTTCAGGTTCCTTCTGTAAATTTCTATTTTTATTTAATTGATTGGGCATAAATTCTTTTCTCACTTCTCCACAGGGCAGTAATCAATGCATCATTTTTTTTTATAGAAAAAGAACACTTTTATTCATTCATGTCCTTTTATTACAACACTTCTCGATCAATTGAGTGATTCCTCATTTTAATTGTTTAGTGTGCCTTTCTTCCGCTTGTCTCAAATTTTAAAATTCCTGAGAGGTGCCATCGCGTTCCCGCTGGCGACGGATGTTCGCACGTTCCTGGTATGCACGGAGAACTTCCTGTTGGCATTCCTCATGGGCAATCTCCTCTAGGTGGGTTTGTTGTGCCAATGACGCCTGTGCAAGCAACCGGGAGAGGTGGTTCATCAACCGGTTTACTGCGGGGCTTACTTCTAGTGTGCTCCACACAACACGCGTTGAAACTTCAGCCTCCGTGGCTTCCTATCAGATGTAGGTTTCGATGGCCGCCTGAAGTAGAATTGAGAATTCCCTCGTTGCGGTGTCTTCTCCTTCGTAGAGCTCCGTATGTGCATCGTCGGCCTCTGGGTTAATCTCACCAATTGGTAGGCCCATAGTGCCCGTACGCCATCCAATCCTTCCTTTCTCGAGTATGTCTAGGCAATGGCGTCAAATGTTTACCCTCGTGGGGTAACAGAGACTAGTCGCATACAGAAAGTAAAGTATTCAACAGGAAGTGTGGAGAGAACATAACAGCATTGTATTCATATAATAATAATCAAGTACAAGTGTAATTCTACATTCCTATTGTCGTGTCTTGCTCAAAGAGAAGAATGCATACATATAATGTCCGAGGGGATGCGAGGCGAACTGTCGCATCTATGTAACTCCCTCAGACGGGCTAACCGTTTAACTACCCATTTTGCCGATAACACCCTCCCTTTGTCTTCTTTACCACCTTACTTGGAGTTACCAAGTATGCTGACAAAGGTTGCTGAATTTGGTGTTACACTTCCAATAGAAATTGTTCAGAAGTTTCTAAAGCCTAAGCATATCCTGCACATTCCATGGGATGACATCTTTAAGTGCGATGTCAATATTCCCCATTTGCATACATGTCAGCAGTGGCATTTGCAGTTACAACATTTGAAAAGAAATTCCTCTCTGTTCTTTGATGGATGTTCATGCCGTTTTTCAAATTTCCAATTTTCGCAGGCTGTAAGGATGTTATGGAGTTGTGGAATTTGGCTTTACACCCGCCAATTGCATTTGCTTGAAAGTTACTAAAGCATTATCAATAAATCAATTTCGTGCATCATCTGCAATCATGAATTTCCATGAGACTACATTCTGTTGAGGCATTTTGTCAGCAATGTCCTATCTGTGATTCCACATTTACAAGCACTTATGTTGATGCATCAAAGGATGATGAATCTGGCTTTCAAGTCCAATGTCATACAGTTAAGGAGCCGTCATTTGTAACTTGTCAAATACATATTTGTCAGCGCATTTAAAACTGTAATGTCAAACATTGATAGATGTTCATTGCCTATTCCAAACCTCATACTTTGTAGACAACCATTGGAGAGCTTTACAGTTAGTTGAATAAAGACCTGTCAAACCACCAAATCAGAATTGAAGAAAAGCAAACCAAAACAAAAAAGAAATTTTTTTTTGGGCAATGCTGATTGTTCATCGATCCGCGCTTGCTCTTGCACCAGATATGCTGGGTAGGAAAATTTTTGTGAGTAGGACTCACAAAATGGTGTTAGGTAGTTGGACTGCCCTTTCAAGTTGCCGGCAACCTGCAGCGTACTCCATCGCTGTGTCGAGGAGGTGAAATCTCTTCTTTTTTCTTTTTTTCCAGCGATCGTTGTAATGACCGTCACCCTCTGCTCGCAACTCTGCTCACCACTCTTCTCTCCTCTTGTGGATGTAAACCCATCATGTACTGTCCTCTTTCGCCAAAGTCTTCCTTTTCTCTTCTCCTTCGTGGGATGCAACCCACCACTAATTGGCATCCTCCACCAAATATCCTCTCCAATCTTTCTCTTCGTCGTGGATTTCAATCCACTAAAAACCGATCACCTCCACCAAATCTCACCTGCAGCATCCTCCGGTGCTTCCACATCCTTGTTAGATTCTTGTTTAACCTCTGCTGCAGCCTCTACCTTTTGAACTTCGTTCTCTTTGACCTCAATCTGCGAGGTACTTTCATCTTCATTGCATTTGTTGCGTTCACTCACCAATTGATAGTCCACCATGACTGTGTTCTCTCTTTCCTCTTTAGTTGTGTGGGCTGCTCTCACTTCTTTCCATTTTTCATCTCTCACTTTATCTCCTCCAAGGCATCTCGTGCCTCTTGTCCCACCTTTTGCACTTCCTTCTCAATTATAGCCATCCATCTCTTCTTTCTCCCCTTGTTCAACATGGGGATCGTCAACACCCAACTGATTACAAACCCCCGCTTCTTCTTTCTGATTACAATCTGGTTACAGAACGATGAATGAATTATCAATGGTGGTGGCTTTGGGTCTTTCCAACCCTCACTGTTACAGGACTCCTCCATACCTGACTTAGTCTTTTGAGTTCCTCTCCGACTCTTACTGCTTCACTTTCTTTCCAGGACTTGTCCCCCTTAGCTCTCAATTGTTCAAGACTCCACATGCACCTGCAACAATCCTCTCGAACTTCTTGGACAACTTAATTGCTTCACCTCCACTTGCAGGTCCTGGCACAAGTTGCCTCACATTCGGCGCTTTGCTTATGTGCTCAGAACCATTTGACGCAAAGAGGGTATTCCCCTCCAACTACAAACATAAATCTCAAAACACAAAACTCTATTACAGAGACTCTCTGCTCTTACATTAAAGTCACACTCAAATTCAGATTGCAATTTAAAAGAAATATGATCAGAAATTCTTATTGTAAAGAAACTTTGTAATCATATTATAATACTAGTATCCCAGCCTCCATTCTCCGTTGTTTTTTTCTTTTTACATAGGTATGGTCCTCCCATACACACCTTTTCTCTTGTCTCACTGGGCAGCCTTTTCTTAGTCACTGCCTCCTACTCTCTGAGCAGCCCGCACACATTTCTCTTCTGTGCATTCTTCTCCACTGCTCATTCCTCGCCCCTCTTAATCGCAGCCCATGCCTAGTCACATTTTGCATCTCACATATTTAGGCATTGGTCCTTCATGCCCCCTCGCTTCATCTTCTTTAGCTACCAAGTATGCTGACAAAGGTCACTGAACTTGGCATTACACTTCCAATAGAAATTGTTTGGAATTTTTTAAAGCCTAAGCATATCCTGTGCATTCCATGGGATGGTATCTTTAAGTGTGATGTCAATATTCCCCATTTGCAGACATGTCAGCAGTGGCAATTACAGTTACAACATCTGAAAAGAAATTCCTCTCCATTCTTTAATGGATGTTCATGCCATTTTTCAAATCTCTCATTGTCGCAGGCTGTGAGGTTGTTGATGGAGTTGTGGAATTTGGTTTTACACCCGCCAATTGCGTTTGCTTGAAAGTTTGTAAAGCTTTATCATCAAATCGATTTTGTGTATCCTCTGCAATCATGAATTTCTATGAGACTACATTTCGTTGAGGTATTTTGTCAGCGATGTCATATCTGTGATTCCACATTTGCAAGCACTTATGTCGATGCATCAAAGGATGATGAATCTGGCTTTGAAGCCCAATGTCATACAATTAAGGAGCCCTTGTTTGTAACTTGTCAAATACAATATTTGTCAGTGCATTTAAAACTGTAATATCAAACATTGATAGATGTTCATGCCCTATTCCTAAACTCATACTTTGTAGCAACCTTTGGAGAGTATTACAGTTAGTTGAACAAAGAGCTGTCGAAGCACCAAATCACAATTGAAGAAAAGCAAACCAAAACAAAAGAAAAAATATTTTCTTGGGCGATGCTGATTGCTTGTCAACCTGCGCATGCTCCTGCACCAATTGACATTCTACTCTGGAAGCTGTGTATTGAATTCAATTATTCATGCTATGGCTGCCAACACCATTAATAATTCATTCATCGTTCTCTAACCAGATCAATGCCTTATTCTTGATTGTATGGACGTTTTTTTGAACTACAAAGGTTTTCCATGATGTCCTTAACAGTAAACTAGAAATTGCAGTTTTCAACTCTTCACCTTTCCATTAATTAGATTTTTATTTATCTTTTCAGATGGCTGCTTTCTTTTGAAAATTAAGTTTCTTCACTAGTGCTTTGTTTAGGTCTTTTGGCAAGCATATTAAATGTCTGATGATTTGTGGTTGCTGATCATGATCCTCAATTGGCAGTTGCCGTGCCCCCCTCCCGTTGTCATCAATTAGCAGTTGCTATACATTAATCTGTGATCATTAATTAAATTGTTTGATTGGCAATCCGCTAGACATGGCAACCTTAAGTGGTCGGTAGTCAAGTATTTTATCATTGTGTTTTATAAATTAATACTACCTTTCAAACCAATGTCATCAATACTAGGTTGTTTGGCATGTGGCATCTATTTGTATTGTCAGTGTTTGCAGTTGTGTCATCCTCTTTGTTATTTGATTGTGGTTGTTGATGATCTGTAGTTATTCTATTCATTTGGTACTGGTTGGTCAGTGCACAGTTTGCCGGTTTACATTTTTTTCCTCAGTCACCTTGCTTGGTGGTCACTGTAGATGGAAACTTTCCACTGTGGGGTCTAACTTGTATATCTGGTGACTTATTCACAATTTGTTGATGGGCACTAGTTGGTTGCATTTGTTTTAAACTGTATCTCAATACAATTTACTAATTATTCAGTTTTCAACAATTCAATTCTTCCATTTGTCAATGTAATGTCTGTTTTAATTCATCTACTAGCTTGATAGCATTCTTCTGAATGCAATACATGTCATTTTTAGTTTCAAATTGATTAGCTTAAGCCACACTTGAATTAGAGTGCTCTTCATTTCTTAGGTGTAATAATGTATCCATTGTCGATCGAGATGTATTAATTGTAGCTGCAAAATGCTTCTCAGGAATAACTTGGCAAACTAAAAGGTGCAGTTTTTTTCAGTTTTTTGAGATTAAATTTGGGAATTAAAAAATGCAAAAAGAATTGGTAAAAGCAAGAAATAACTGACTATTTTAATACTTAAAGGCAATTTAATTAGATAATTTAACATGAATATTAAAGTTTGTATTTTTTTAAGTTACCAGATTCACTCCTAGACCTGGCAAAGTCTGGTTTGGTTCTGCACAAATTCGGGTCCTTGTCAAATTCGTAGGTAATTCTGCCGCAGAGACCAAAATTTGTTGCCAATTCTGACAGAGGAACCCGGGCAGAATTTAGCAGACTTTTGGACAAATTTGCTTTCCAGCGGACGAACTGGGGAGGAATTTGGAAGAATTTGCAGCAAATTTGGTCCAAAAACAAATTTTTTCGACTTATTTAAATTTTTTTTTTTCTTAATTTGGTCTATTCGACCCTCCAACACTAAAAGTGACCAGTATAAAGGCCGAAAAGGTTGTTTTATTTTGTTAATTTTTAATAGCTAGATTCGAATTCTAGCTAACAGCAAATCTAAACTAACTTAACATTTAAATTTATATATTTGATTTAAATTTAAAGTTAATTAAGGGCTGGGCCCCTTTTTGTATGCCTTTACGTCTATGGACGTTTCCTCTTTATGGCGCCAAAGATTTAATTTCAAGGTCGGCCTTGGAGGCCGACCCTACCATGCTATTATGTCTTCCTCATATATGTTTAGGAGGACTTTTGGATGGTAATCACAATCAATACATATTCAAAAGCAAGCTTGCGAAAACTGTCTCTGCTATCAACAGCGAATACATGGTGAATAGTTTCCTTTGCCATTCAATCTGATCCTGACTTGTTTCAACGGCGAATTCATGGTGAATCTATCCTAACATCAAGCAAGCAAATTATGACTTCACATGCAAATCTGCTGTGATAATCTGCTCCAGATCTCGAACTTCTTGTCAATCTGCTTCAGCAGCAAACAGGTTCTTGGTGGCATAGTTGAAGTCCTATTCTCATCATCAGCAATCTGAACTTCCAGCAGCGAACTCCATCATTAAGTTTGCTCCAGATCTATTTCAACAGCCATCACTTCAAGTAGAGTAATTTATCATTAAAATCTGATTGAATCTGAGCCATCAGTTTGAAGTTAATTTTCTTCGTGGATCGGGGATCCTCAGAAAATCCACAGCGATGTTATTGTAAGTGAATTGGAGAAAAGTAATTACAATTGGATCTGAATGCTGGGTTTTTCCTCTTAGAGGTTTCCCAGGGTAAATTGTGTTGTGTTTCTTATTCTGATTTGTTTAATTATTTTATGTTCTGATTTAGTTTAGATTTGATTACTTAAAATTTAACATGGTATTAGAACTAGGTGCTTACTAAATGTGATCAGATCTAACCCATTATACATTAGATTTGTTTCTTTTCTCTCTCTTGTTGCTGTTTTCAAAATGGTGACAGGGCTCAAATTAGAGGACAGATGGTAAGGACCTATAAATTTCACATCATGGAAGGTTCGAGTGCTCCTTGTTCTAGAGGAAAATGATGTACTTCAATTCGTGCAAGGGCCAGCTCCTACTGAACCATTTGCTCCGGATGAGTTGAGTCAATTTAAGAAGAATGAAGTGAAGTCGAAGAAAATTATGATTGACTTCGTTAAAGATCATCTTGTCCCAATCATCTCTAGGGTGACTTCAACACATGATATGTTAAAACAACTTGAGGGCATGTATGAGATCAACAATCTAAGCAAGTCTCTCACCCTAAGAAGGCAACTTCTTCAAATCAAGATGGACAAGGGAGAAACCTTAATGACATTTTTCATGAGGATCGCTAAATTAAGGGATCAGATTCAAGCTATGGATGGAGAAGTGGTGGACAAGGACCTTGTTATACTAGCTCTCAATGGCCTACCTTATTCTTCGGAAGCATTCATTCAAGGTTTGAGTGGTAGAGGTATTCTTCCTTCCTTTGATTGTCTTAGAGCTGATTGTATTCAAGAAGAATCTCGTCTAAATGCTAGAGGATTTAAAAGTTCTTCTTCATTAGATAATCAAGTTCTTGCAGTTCAATCCTTCAAAAAAGGTGGAAATTGGAAGAACATCTTCAAAAGGAATAACAATTTCACATCTCGAGACAACAATGATCCAAGGAAGAGACCTAAGGATATTTCTCACATTCGCTATTTCAGATGTAACAAATTTGGTCACTATGCCAAAGAATGCAAGATTCAACCAAATCATCAAGAAGCACACATCAATGAAGTTGATGATAACGAAAACAAAGAAGAATTTCTTTTCATTTCTGCCTTATCTAGTAATATTCCTACTGACAGTGACACTTGGTTGATTGATAGTGGTGCTTCTAGGCATATAACAGGTTAGAGGAATCAACTTATAGATTTGACCGAGAAGGAATCAAATCTTCACGTAGTCATTGGACATGATGACCTAGTGCTTCACCTATGTGAGCATCAACTAGATGCAATGAGTGCTAAGTGTTCCATTTAGTCTCATGAGAGATGGGTTATTGTGAACCACTAGTCATGAAACTTGGGTCAATGAGTTTGTCTCAAAATCTAAACAGATGAATCCTGATTGCAATATCACAATTGGACTTGCTGTGGAAAATATCTTCTACTTATCAATTGATGAGATTAAGGGGCTTTCTAATGAATGGTTTGTAAGACACAACACTTGCCAAAGGTTTTACAAATGGGGTTACAAGCAAGTGGGCTTAACCTTGGAGGAAAGTTCGTGGTTAAGCATGCTTGTGTTGGAGTAGTACTGGGATGGGTGACCTCTCGGGAAGTCCCGATGCTTCACCTATGTGAGCATCACTTGGATGCAATGAGCACTAAGTGTTCCATCCATTCTCATGAGAGATGGAATTTGGTAAACCACTAATCATGAAACTTGGTTCATCGAGTTTGACTCAAAAACTACACAGATGAATCCTGGTAGCAATATCACAAATGAATATGAGATATTCTTTTATTGACAATATTTTGTGAAGAAAGCTTCATTTTGATTTTGAAAAATAAGAAAGCCCACATCATATTTTGGTGCTACTTCAAATTATACCTTGAATGAAATTTATGCAAAAAAATATCACTGTTAAAATTGAGTCTTCCAAGTTTAAAATATATCAAGAGGAGGTTGTGCAAGTACTTTGAATCATTATATAAGTCCTTTATATAAGTAGTTCATGACTGTTTTTCTTCAATTTTTTGTGTTTTTCTAGAAATCCATTTTTTTCCTATTCTTTCAAAAAATCCTACTCTGGTTTGTCGATTTATTCCCCAAAAGATTATGCTTGTATGGGGGAAATGATAGAAAAGTATAGCAATTGATATAGGTAGATATTGGCAACCATTGGTTTTTTCACAAAATGGTTGTAAATAGTCATTACAAGAAATGCAAGCTCAAAAGTAGTGATTGAATTTTTGCCAAATAAAATAATTACTGTTTTTGGTGTGCCCTCCAAAATAGTTGTTAATAATGCAATGTGTTTTCGATCCCAAGATTTTGTTGATGCATGTTCTCAATATGTGATCTTGAGATATTCATCCCCTTGTCATCCACAAGGAATTGGACAAGTTGAGTCAAGCAACAAGTGTATCATGAATATTGTTAGAAAAACTTTGGATGCAAACAATAAAAGATTAGATGATAATGTAAAATTTTCTATTTTAGTAGATAGTCTTGTACATGAAGGCATGTAGGCTGAATTATCAATTGGTCTTGAATTGCTAGTCTGCAGATTGCTACAATTGATTGATAGGGAAGAAGAGGATACCATTTCCAAAAGAGTGCATGCATTGATCGAGCTGGAAGAGACAAGAAAGGCTTCCCATGAGAGAGGTTTGTTGAGACAATAGAAAATGAAGTATCTCTTTGATAAGAAGGTTGTGAAGAGGGAGTTCTAGGTTGGGCGCCTTGTCCTCGTGGAATTCTAGGATAGAAGATAGGGTAAACATGAAAAAATTGATTCCCTATAGGTTGGGCTTTGTGAAATTGTTGAAGGGTGTGGTTAGAGCATGTTCTACTTAACGAGCCTTGCTGGGAATTTCATGAAGCTGTTAGTTATGGTCAACTTCGCAAGCACTATTTCTACTATGGCTGAGGATGTAAGAACCCCAAATCGGTCCTTAACTACTGTAGATGTTTATCTCAATTTGTTGTTTGAAAGTTTATGATTTTTTTGGATTTTCAAGGGTTTTAGAAATAAAAACCAAATATGCAATAATCTGAAATTCTGAAACTATTCAATTAACTGCTGCAACTTTTATTTATTTTCCAAATGAAATACAGAAGGAAATCAAGACAATCCTTTATTGGAAAATGATTAACAAAGGCAACTACAAAATGCATAAAAAACCTGGGAGAATACACCAGCTGCTGCAGGAATTTATTTATTTCAACTCTACAATGTTGTGGCTATAACTCTGAAAGAGGATAATGGCTGCGACTTATTCCTCCATAAAGCTGCAATTAAATACTATCTTCGTCTTCTTGCTGCTGAAACTTATACTGCTGAAGCACAAATAGAGTCTCTGGATGAAACTCTTTGAAATCCCAAATTCACTGGATATTTCACCAGCTCAAATGGATACACACAGAAGAACTACGTTCTTCAATGGCAAAGTTGAAACCCTTCTTAGAGTTTGAAATCACAATGATCAATTTGCAAAATAACAATGGATAGCTCATTCTTCATTTCCCAAGCAAATACAGGCCTCCAAAACCCTAATAAAAAATCCTCTTGAAGGCTGCGACTTTATTTAATGAAATAACATTAAATAAAATCATTAACATTTAATTGAATTAAACTTAGGGAAAGTTTTTAATAATTCACCTCCAAAATAAAATACTCAATTGGCCCCATTCGATGTGTTATAAACCCATCACTTAAGTGATTTAAATATAAAGTCAATTTAACTTTATATTAAATCCTTTGCCATTTAATTAAAATATATAACCACTGAAAATTGAATAACTCCCTTAAAAATGAGAATTTGACTTAACCGTCTGGAATTAGAGTTGGTCTAATAATTTCCCATGTGATCAAATAATATTTCTAAAAATAGCAGGGGTCCATCTCTATGGCTCAAAAATAAACCCAAATATAGAAACCTTTGCTAAAAATAGCAAAATCCATATAACTGAGCGAAAAACAATCTCTTAAGCCAATTGAAAACACTGAACTCTGCCACTACTAAACCATTTGAAAACCATACCTTCGCTGTGCCTGAAAAGACCCTATCCATGCCTACTAGCCTACGAGGATCCACTGATAGGCTAATCACTTACTAGCATGATGTCGCTAGCTAGAAGGGGACATCACAATCCGCCCTTCCTGAAATTGCTTGTCCTCAAGCAATGTCTACTATAATGTAACTCCACTCCACCAGAGGTCGAAAAGATGAATTGCATCATGTCTCATACATCTCGAACCAACTCTTGTATTACCAACATAAACACAACTGCGCAAGGACAATCATCATGCCAACTATCCAACCCCTGTGCACATGAATAGTGCATCAAAATCAAAACATGTTCAAGAAAGCCAAGGATGAACCAGTATACTTTCCGCACATTGAACATGCTGCAATGCTCAATTGTAAACCCTGTCTGAAATCCAGATCCACCCAAAGAATCCCAAGCTCTACACTCAATGCTCAACTGAATATCCCAATTCACTCTGTAGAGTACTCCATACAAACCATGTGGCATCAACATAATACCATTGTATGCTACAACTAAGTCAACCCCAACCAAAGGAAGAAGCAATCCACTAGCTAGAACAATCCCTGGATCCCATAGGCAATATGGAAGTCTTCCAAAATGAACTTCCTTAGACTTCTGTTGTTCAACTTTGATCCCAACTTCACCATACCAAAAGTGGTGAAGCCAACCAATAGGACCCACGAAAACTGCAGTGCTAACCCTGTTGCCACCCGAGTCCCAATGCTAGTGAGACTCACATCCATCTGTACTGTGGAGATAAGAACTCCTAAAGTTATCTGTATCACAACCACTATCTCCATCCTCTGCTAATCTATCATGGATATGATCACTTTGCAAGTAGCTCCCCACTAACTTGTACCTACTGATTCCATCTACTAAAGATGGTGAATACCCATCCCACAAAGGACGGTATAATCTTGGAGCCAATCCACATCGACATATAACCAAATCCTCTACATGTGGATCAAAAGAAAAATGATAAGCACTCCTCACTATATAGTTTCGGTAAAATGCTCCGATCTCGATCAAGGGCTCATCACTAACAACTTGAGAATCAGGAGGTGGCTCCAACCTCTGACCCCAAATAACTGATTGGGCAGGATCATTGGTAACTCTCTCTACAAACCCAACCACGAAATCTCTGTGAGGGAGCATTGCAATCAAAGTATCTACAATTGCTCCTACCAATTGCCAATTCCTACGAGAACCTCAGATGAGAGTACCCTTAATAACTCCAAATGGTCCCTCTTGGAACTCTGGACTCTCAAGCAGGTATTCAATAAATGTATCTGTGCAATAGAAACAATATGATGCAAAATCAATCCTATCCTTTGAAACCTGCAGTTGATCACTCGGACCTTGTGATACAAGCTGTCTATCACCATCAACTGCAAGAGATGAGGTAACTGACCTAATTCTGGGAGAGGGAAACAAATCAACATGAGAGCTATACTCCCAACCAGATGACACTGTACCAACCCCCTGTGCAAATGATGGAGTAGTTCCCTCTGCTAACACAACTCTATGATAAATCCACCACTGCCACACAACAACTATCAATAATCTGTTCTGCATCATCTAACAACGTGGTGACCGCTGGAGAACCTGATACAACAAGAGGCTCTCTACAACTCTCAACCAAAGTACTCATCCCAATTGAGTCTATTGCACCCAAATCTGTAATGGATGTACCTACATCCTCACTACAACCTGTGAATATCAACTCATCACTAACAACCACTGTAAGAAGTTGAACTGAATCTATAGCTAGTGAAAGTTGTACTCGGATCAATTCCATGGTAACATCATCTAACTGTAACTGCGACTCCTGAAGAGCCAGCTAAGTGCTCTCCAATATCTCTGTAGTCACCTCAAGCTCATGAGTGAGTTCAACTACCTCTTCTTCCTTTCCCATCAATGCATCATAACAAGTGCAACCACACTCAAGAAGGTAATCCCTGTCAGCTAATAATTGTAAGTAATTATATTTCATTATCCTTACAGCTTCTCGTAGTGAATGGATCTCTGCAAGGGAAAGGCCACTATCACCGTGCTCATCCAGCATAAGAGTACCCCAACCACATATGGCTAACATCTGACGAGCAACATCATAGTGCTCAATAGCTGTAGCAATTTGACTATCACTCACCTTCAATTGCCCGATCAAATGATGTTTTTGAACTCTCCAACTCCCATGTAAGCTCTCTGACCCACAATCCACGCTATGATAGGAAGTTGTATCCTCAATGCTCATCTCATGATCAACAACACCATGTGTGCTATCATCTTCACACACATCAACAACCGAGGTACTATTGTTAGGCACTTCAACAAATGGCATGTCTGGTAAAGTGGAAGCTGCCGTTACAACAGTCTCCTCACACACTCCCACTTCCAATGTAACTGTAAGTCCCTCTGAAGAACAATCCTAGGACCTATTACCAACAAATAAATTTTTTGAATCATTTTCTAAAGTCTGATATGAAAAATCAGACTCGTTGAAACATGAGTCATCCTCATAAATTACATCAGTAGTACCCAAATCATGAGTACCAACATCATCCACCTGTAAAATCTCTGCTATCTCATGTGGATGCAAACATAATTCACTGTTGTCATAAAAGTCAGAATTATTAGTACTCGTATTTTCTATGCAATCCTCAAAAGTGACACTCCCATCTTGCGAATCAAGACTCAAGGAAACACCCACTACATCTTCTGCACTGGCCCTGTCATCAACAACATCATTATGCTCAAACAAGGGACTGCTGTCATGAAAATCAGAATTGTTATCATGGCTGATAACAACTTCTGGATCGCTGAAAGTACCAACATTCTCCTCAAAACTCACCTTCTGATCTTGGACATCTATTAGAGTTTCATAATTATGAACAACATCACAAGAAACTTTATCTTCATGTGGCTGATTGAATGCAACTGGTTTATCTTCGAACATCACCAACTCCTTCCCAGTCTGGAAGTCATCATGAAGTGTTTTGTGCCCAACATCTCCCTTAATGTAAGCCTGATTTTTAATCTCCAGTGGATCAGTTACATGCCGATCACTAGTTGCTGAAAGTTCATTGTAAAATTTTCTTGATGTTCCACCTGCAGAGACCTCTTGTTTCTCTTCCTTTTTGTTTTGTGATGTAGACCCCTTAAAAATGGATGTCATATGTCATACTAAATTGTCCATGGTAGTCAGGTTTGAAAGCAATTCATCTAGTCTTTTTTGATTTTGCTTAATCTTCTCTAAGTTTTTCATTATGGCATTTGTCTGCTTCTTGGAAATAATCATACTATGCAACTGGTTTTCCTATTTAATTGATTTCCTGGACTTTTCCATAACTGAGACAACTGCAAGAGTGTTGGACACTCAAAATCAAATGTGTGAGCTCAATGATGTTTTTAAAATCAAACCCCAAAAATTTGTATTGCTTGAAAATGCTATGCAACTGAAAAATTTGACATGCAACCTTACAGGATGGCAGGAAACCGCTTTGATACCATTGTAAAAACCCCAAATCGGTCCTTAATTGCTGCAGATGTTTATCTCAATTTGTTGTTTGAAAGTTTATGATTTTTTTGGATTTTCAAGGGTTTTAGAAATAAAAAGAAAATATGCAATAATCTGAAATTCTGAAACTATCCAATTAACTGTTGCAGCTTCTATTTATTTTCCAAATGAAATACAAAATGAAATCAAGACAATCATTTATTGGAAAATAATTAATAAAGGCAACTACAAAATGCATAAAAAACCTGGAAGAATACACCAGTTGTTGCAAGAACTTATTTATTTCAACTCTACAATGTTGTGGCTGTAAATCTGAAAGAGGATAATGGCTGCGACTTATTCCTCCATAAAGCTACAATTAAATACTATCTTCTTCTTCTTGATGCTGAAACTAATACTGTTGAAGCACAAATAGAGTCTCTGGATGAAACTCTCTGAAATCCCAAATTCACTGGATATTTCACCAGCTCAAATGGATACACACAGAAGAACTACGTTCTTCAATGGCAAAGTTGAAACCCTTTTCAGAGCTTGAAATCACAATGATCAATTTGCAAAATAACAATGGATAGCTCATTCTTCATTTCCCAAGCAAATATAGGCCTCCAAAACCCTAATAAAAAATCCTCTTGAAGGCTGCGATTTTATTTAATGAATTAACATTAAATAAAATCATTAACATTTAATTGAATTAAACTTAGGGAAAACTTTTAATAATTCACGTCCAAAATAAAATACTCAATTGGCCCCATTCGATGTGTTATAAACCCATCACTTAATTTAAATATAAAGTCAATTTAACTTTATATTAAATCCTTTGCCATTTAATTAAAATATATAACCACTGAAAATTGAATAACTCCCTTAAAAATGAGAATTTGGCTTAACCGTCTAGAACTGGAGTTGGTCTAATAATTTCTCATGTGATCAAATAATATTTTTAAAAATAGCAGGGGTCCATCTCTATGACTCAAAAATAAACCCAAATATAGAAACCTTTGCTAAAAATAGCAAATTCCATATAACTGAGCCAAAAACAATCTTTTAAGCCAATTGAAAACATTGAACTCTACCACTACTGAACCATCTGAAAACCATACCTTCACTGTGCCTGAAAAAACCCCCTATCCATGCCTACTAGCCTATGAGGATCCACTAATAGGCTAATCACGCACTAGCATGATGTTGCTAGCTAGAAGGGGACATCACAGAGGATCTCCAAACCTTTGTATTATAAGTTGTGCTTTTGTTGTAATTTTTGTCTTATATTTGCCTTGTACATATTTTGTTGTGAGATTCTTTCTACAATATAATCCTTGTTTGATCACGATTAAGTGTTTTTTTCTTGGTCTCCCTTTTAGTCCACAATTTTGGTCTATTCCTAGAGACCTAGAAATCTTGCTATATTTACAAGAGACACATGTCTAACTAGAGCCAATGTTGTCACATCATTTTCATGTGTCTCATGATTGCTTTGTTCTATTCTAAAGTTATGCCTTAGGCCCTATCCACCCTCTATTGATAATTTATTTGAGAAATATTTGGTTGGGTTCCCTATGCTGAATAATTGTCCAAGGGTATTCATTTGAAGTGTTTTCATCAACTATTCTTTGTAAAATTTGTTAAGGGTACTTTTAAGGTCGATGCCTTGCATTTTGGCCTTCTTTTATTGATTTTAGGCAATTTCAATATTTTGGACTTTCTCATTTTGACATCCCTATCAAACTTCTCATCTTTGAAATTCCTTTTCCCCCACTTCCTCTCTAATCCCCCTTTCCATAAATTTTGAGATTTTCAGTTTGCTTGCCCATGCATCTTTGCTTAAAAGTCACTTTTTGCCCCCAAAATCCAACTTTTCAAGTTTTGGAGTTTCTCATCCCAACATACCTATCAAACTTGTCATTACCTTTCATGCCTTTTGCCCATGCATCATTTTTTCAAAGGTCACTTTTTTCCCCCAAAATTCAACTTTACAAATTCTTGATTTCAGAGTTTCTCATCTTAGTATCCTTGTCAAACTTCCCTTGCTTGGCATGCTAAGTCTTGAAACTCTACCGTTTATAACAAAAAAGATTACCTAGCTCCCCGCACAACCCATACTGCGATTAATGGTCTCAAAATGGATGAGTTTTGACAAATGAAGACTCAAATACCGTTTGGTACTTGTGGCCCCTTTGAAACGTGAATGTTTTTCAAAGGTATGGTTGCTGATATAAAGGGCATGGTTTCAAATTTCAATTGTATGGCCATGCGAGGGTGATGTAAGAAGACATGGGAGGTTTGTACAATTGCAAACAAACATAGAAGGTTTGTACAATTGCAAGCGAGCATGGTTCTTGCCCCAAGATTGCTTTATGTTGTGGGAAGATATATTTTTCAGATTTGCTTGAAAGAAGAGAGGAAGTTAAAATGAGTAGGTACAAAACTAGGAAGAAGAAAATATTGTATGAGGCCTGAGGGTTTCATTTTCCAATATTGGGTAGTATTATTTTGAGGCTATATTGATGTGGGTTTGTTCAAAATTTATAATGGAATCATTGTAACTTTGAGGGATGATTGTAACTAAGAGATTTGATATTGACGAGTGTCTCCCAGAGTTCTTTGTGTATTGTCTTAATGGTTTCTTGATCAATTGGTTAGCCAAAAGGCTATAAAATCATTGCAAAGCTTTTCTATTGTATCTTCTCAAGATTAATAAAGAAATATACAAGTATATTACTAGATTATTAATTTGACTTTTTATAAAATTTTGCAATTTTTGTTATTTATTTATTTGTTTGTGTAGATCGTAGCTTATGTCTGTATCTGAATAAAGATAGTCTTTAGGTCTATTTTGGTTAAGGGATCGTATTTAGTTTCAATAGTTACATATTTTGCATAAACTCCAAAGCTCTGCGCCCAATTGTATATAGGTACCAATCTATTATTTGTTGCCTATCCCATCACTTAAATACACTCTTAGAAAATTAAACATTGTATACATTTTTCGATTATGTTGTCTTTCCAGCTTCCATGGATAAGTGCATAATAGCTATAAAAGGATTGTTTTATCTATATTTTAAACACTTTTTATCAGCAATTATGGACTGTCTAAAATTCATGGTTTTAATTTTACCTAGTAAGCTTTTTTTGCTCAATAAAGGTGTATAGCCTTGTATATTCAAACTAACACATAGGTATGTTGTGAAAATTGGAATAGGGGTACACTGTGTACTGGGTATGGTTTGTAGCAAGGTCATTGTTCAATCCTTGTAGTATTATATAATTCAGCGCTTTAGGGAAAACTCCTTCGGTTTCGCAGACCCAAAAGTGAAGGTGGTCTTATGCACCTTAATAGTCGATTCTTAGTTGCCCAACTTGAATAATATGATTTGTGATATTTTCGTAGGTTGACACCCTCATGTGCGAGACTATCCAACCTTAGGGATTTGGAACCTACAACTTAGATTACTAACAAGGTTCTTGTCTAGAATTGTCTGATAGTTTCAAACTTCGATAGCCTTTTTGGCTTCTTTTGCATGCTTGGTAGCCTCTTTGTAGCAGCTTTACTTATTAGAGATCTTTGTTCCTCAAGATTCATGGCTGGTTGATGGGCTTTTTGGAGTGCTCTTGGAGATGGGTTTGTCACCTTTCTATCTAGTTTTTTGGCTTTTTTGCTTTACTTATGGCTTTGGCTACTTGGAAATCTTTTTCTTGTAATATGTAATTAGTTTCTTTTAAAAATAAATTAAAATTTCTTTGAATTTTTGCAATTGTGGACAATTGAGTGTCCCAAGTGAGACCTGCATATTGTTTTCAAAATGCATAGTTAATTTGCTTGAAGTGCTTACTGTTTAGCCTGTGATACTTCTAATATTCTGAAATGAGTCAATTTCTGCATCTGAGAAAGGAATCTGATTGATGTTAAGATCAGTTGAATGTGTATCTATCCACAACCTTAAGGACCTTCTTACATCCCTTCTGTTTGGTTGTTCATCTCTTTCTAGGTGTGTTTTTGGTGCCTTGACAATTGAAACTGCTGTTGATGAATAATAAATACAAGTTCTCTTTTGTTGTCATGCTTGTCTCATCGATGATAAAATTTGTCCTCTTTTTCTTCAAAGCTTATCAGGAAGGTGTTATTAGCAGTTTGATGTAAGTAATAAAAAACCGAATATAACAGTAATATATCATGCCTATCTATGAAAATAACATCAGTTAATAGCAAGAAGATGATATAGTTTATTCTTCCTTAGTGATTTTGTAGTTCTCTTTTATATAAAGTTGTCTTCAATATGAATCTTCTTAACTTTTCAATTATTAAACTTAATTAGAATATGTTAAGTAATTTTATCAAGCTTAGTTTACTTTGTGCTTAACTACATACAAAGCTTACCCAAGTGCTTTTTACGCTGTCTTCAATATTTTTCTTAAAAGAGCTTACAACTGTTTCATATAGATAATTAGCTATTGACAAGTTAGAAAGGATAAGACTCCTTTGTTTGAAAATTCATGCCATTTGTTGCCCAATTAACTAGTCTTTCTTATCTTTTTCCTGTGGTTTAATAATCACATGCTCTATTCATTAATGCAGTTTCCTGGAAATAGTTTGTCTGAGGAGCTAGTAGATGACGTTCAGACTTTTGAAGGTTCTTCTCAGGCTGGGCCTTCTGAACATTCTGGAAAAATGCACGCATTAGTCGATGATTTGAGTGGAATTTCTGATGGCAGGTTCTTCTGCTACCCTTTTGTGCTTTACCTTATATGTTATGCTCTGGAAAAGCTATATCCTGTGCATAATTTATGTTACTTTCTCAAGTATATTCTGACATAAAATACTAGTAACCGGTGGTCGGCAGCCACAGTGTTCTGCTTAGAACAATCCTTTTCTGTAGTTATCTTTTCTTTTTAATTTTTTTTTTTCATTTCCTCATCTATTGCATCTGGAGGCTTGAATATTTCATCTCTATTTCATATTTTTGTGCAAGGTCTCTTTATGTTAGGGCATGCTTATTCAATATCTGTTGATATTATGGTAATTTTTTCCATGTATAAAATATTTGATTATGTGTATTATTTACTATTGTGATTGGTCGGTTACTTTTAGTGTGAAATATGTGTTTAAGGAATCTTGTTTTGTTTGAACTTAAAAAAGAAATAAAAGTCTTTTGTATGCTGATATGATGTTCCCTGTCAGAATATTTACTCTTATTCATCTATGTTTCCTGTATGATGGATTGCCTTATGTAATAGCCTTGCTGCTAGGAAGTATCCATAGCTGAATTTGATTTTTGTTTTCTATTTTAAAGATAGTAACTCAAATTAAAATAAAATAAAAGCATACTTTTTCCCTTGGTGGTGTTAGAACCATTTCTTTTTGGGGGACGGAATAAATGTGATTCACTTTCTCTTTAATCATGTGTTATAATAAATTAACAAACTATTGGAATTGCAGCACTGGTCAAATATTTCATATGCTATTGACATGTTATGTAATCTTAAAATCAGGAAATGTTTGGAAAGATTTTTCACTAATAACCATGCACACTTTTTGGATAAAACTAATTTAACACGCTTTGATTTTTGAAATCATGTGTTTTGCCAGAGTTGTTAAAAGGTCCTCGTCAATGAACCAGTTGAGAGGTTGGCAACATTCTTCTAATCAAGAAATTGCCACGGAAGACCATTGCTGGCACTTATATGACAAGGTTTGGACACTGATAAGTGAGATGAATGGAATAGGTCCAAGCAAAAGATTCATAGAGATGATGATGGGTCCATCTTTGGGTCAAAGAGCACGTGGTTTAGTAGAATCTCTTAACATACCAGCTGCTGAAATGGCAGCAGTTGTATCAGGAGGACTTGCTGGAGTGGTGAACATTAACACAAGTAAGGTTGCTGACAAAGCTATCCGACTGCGAGGAGAAAAATGGCCAAGAATTCTCTTCCGACTGGTGTTACTGTATGTTTACAAAGCTGATCTGGGAGGAGCATCTCATTGTGCTCAACAATTTGTATCACTTCTTCCACGTCTCTTATTAAATGACAATGAGCAGATTAAAAACAGGCTTCAACTCTTTATTTGGTATTTCCATTTCTCTTTATTCAAATGTTCTCCATTTGTAATTTTATGAACTGTTAAATTGGGTTTTAATATTTTGTATGCCTTTTGAGTTTAATTTAGATTCCCTTTTAGAGTTATTTCTATTGAACCCAACTATAACTGAACCTTGATGTAATTTTCATGAGCAGGTCCTTGCTTGATGCAAGAGCACAAGTTGGGAGCCTTGATGATGGAGCCCGTTTTCATGTGATCTCTCAATTGGTACGAGAAAGTGTAAGGCATGGCAAGAGCATGCTAGCCACGAGTATTGCTGATAGAGACAACTCAGAGGATCCAAGCAGCATGCTGAATGAGACTGGGTCTGTTAACAGTTTACTGCAGAGAGATAGAGTTGTTGCAGCGGTATATTGACAGAAGCCCATTGTTGTGATCCTATTAAAAATTGAATTTTGTAGGAAACATAATTGTATACATGTGCAGCATATTCATTTGTTTCTGACCATAGAATTTGAAGTCTATTGCATAAACAAACACCAATGCCATGGTGCTTTCCATACTTCACATTTTTGTCTGTCCTATTTATAAATCTATTAACATTTTCTAAATAACTTGTTACAGGTGAGAGAGGAAATAAACTATATAAAATCATCCATATCAGAGCGCTCAAAGCAAGTGCAAGAACTTGGTATGGAGGTAGAAGAGTTGTCTAATTTGGAATGCTTGCAGAAGAAACACCTGGAGGATGAGTTGCTAAGTAACGTGGGTGTGATTTCTTTAAGTGATGGAAATCGTAGAGCTGCAGCACGGCTTTCTTATGATGAAGATCAACAATCTATATCTGTAAGATATGTTTTGTAGGGTTGCTGGCATAATTTTCATATAGAGGTTGCTTGAATGTATCTCCCTTTTGCTTGTTTCTGTCTATCCTGGGTTTTCTTTCTTTCTCAGCATATTAGAGCTCTGAGTGGGTCAGCAGTGTGATATTACCTTCCTAAATCAAGATGTATACTCATATTGGTTTCATCTTTTCATTGTTTGTCAAACCCTTCAAATACAATGTTCCTTATATCAAGTACATCATTGTATGTTTTAAGTAGATATCACCTAAGATTTTGTTTGGTAGTTTTAGTTTTAGATTCCTAATCTGTAAGGACATAGTGGTTCATTAAAGTCTACTAAATGGTAGGATAATAGCACCTAGTTTATTTGTTGAAATAAAAACTGTTTCGTACTTTTTTCTTATTTTGCAGGAGAAATGGTGCCATATGTTTAGGGATCTGACTGATGAAAGAGGGCCATGGTCAGCCACACCTTTCCCAAACAATAAATTGACACGGTGGAAGCTTGATAAAACTGAAGATCCATACCGACGAAGGATGAAACTTAAAAGAAACTATCTCTTTGATGAACAACTGTGCCATCCTCCATCTACACTTGTGCATGATGATTCTGAAACTGGCCAACATGTTGATAACTTAAATCCTGGCACGGGGAATAATTTGCTGGGCGAAGTCAAAAGTTTCCTGCTCAAGGGTTTGCGAGGAATCAGCGAGGAGGAAACTTTTGATGTTCCAGGAAATGAAGAAGATGAACCCTTAAATCCTGATTCAGCTCCCAGTGAAGTCAGTCCTGCATTAGATCTTGATACTGAATGTTTTGATCACAATGACAAGAAAGTAGATGATGAACTTTCAAACAACAGGCAGGAGCAGACAGGAAAATTCTCAGAGGCAGGAGAGAATGAGGTATAGTTTATATATATGCATGTGTTTTAGAAGCAAATCTTGAAGTGTGGTAGGATCCTGCAATTTAAAAAATTAAGAATCTTGTCTTTGCAGGTGCTTCTTTCAGTTTCTTGTGTTGTTATTACACCAAAGAGGAAAATGGCAGGGCACTTAGATGTTATGAAAGGTTCTCTGCATTTCTATGTTGAGTTTGTGGTGGAGGGAACGGGAGGCTCACATGTTTTTAACAGTCAAGGTGGTTTAAATTATCCTGAAAGTGCTGAATCATACCATTTGGAAAGAGCTTCGAAACAAAAAACCTATAAAATCCATGCCAATGGAGAGGGCGAAAAGGGAAATCCCATGGAGAGACTGGATCCTGTTCAACAACAGGCTTTCTCTGGGAAGCCAAAGGATGTTAAGCGGCATAGGCGATGGGATCTCAGTAAGGTAGTTTTGTTAGATATTTCAATTATAATAGTTGCTTTATGTTTAAAAATTTTTCCCTAACAATTCTTGAAGTTATTGCAGGTTAAAGCTGTTCATTCAACTCGTTATTTACTGCAATATACTGCGATTGAAATCTTCTTCAGTCATTCAATTTCTCCTGTTTTCTTGAATTTTGCTTCACAAGAGCATGCAAAAGATGCAGGGAAACTGATTGTCTCTTTGAGGAATGAGATATCTTATCCAAAATCAAGTTCAAGAGGCAGAGATGAGATTATTCATTTTATTGATAAACGATTAGCAATTGAAATGGCAGAAAGGGCAAGAGATGTCTGGCGGAGGCGAGAAATAAGCAATTTTGAATATTTAATGATTCTTAACACTCTCGCAGGGAGATCTTATAATGATCTAACACAATATCCTGTTTTCCCATGGATCTTGGCTGATTACACTTCTCAGAATCTCGACTTCAACAAATCAGCAACATTTCGTGACCTTTCTAAACCTGTTGGTGCTTTGGACACAAAACGGTTCCAGGTAAAAACAAATTCAAAGCTTCAAGTTGTCTTATACTTGTAGATGTGTTTGTTTAAGTAAATGATGCTATTTATGTAAGTCATTCCTTGTAATTCACTATGAAAGTAAATTTCTAGTTTGTTTATAAAAATGCATTCCACAGGTCTTCGAAGAACGGTACCAGAACTTTTTTGATCCTGATATCCCTAGGTAAAGCATTCTTCACACACCCCTCTACCCTTAACATGTTCTTTCTCATTTTTTAAAAAACATACATGAGAATAGGCTGATTGATCAGACTGTAACTAGACTAATTGATTTATTTCCTCAGCTTTTATTATGGGTCTCATTACTCAAGTTTGGGAAGTGTACTCTATTATCTACTGAGACTGGAGCCCTTTACAACACTTCATCGTAATTTGCAGGTATCATAATATGGAAAGATTAATGTTGCTTCTGTCTAATCCATTGTTACGAACATTGTAGAATCTGATCATTAGTACGAAGTTTGAACTTAATCTACTTTTGACTTAACAAAATTTGAAAACTTATTCAATGATGTCTAAGATTCTGTCGTTTCTCCTTTACTTAGGCTACTGAAAAATAGCTTAGCATGTGTCATCCTCCCTTGGGTGCACTCTTTTACAATGTTAAATACAGAGCATATACATAAGATATTTAAAATTCAAAACATATATGAGTGATTATCAAGAACAGATAAGTTTAAGACACCTTCTCTTTGGTGTTCTGTAATACAATTTTAGATAAATAACATGAACAGATCATTTTCTCTCATTTGGATTGCTGTAAGTTTTTATGCCATTAGACATTTTTTGATAAATGTAGCTGATTGTTATCTTCTTGAATATTTTATTCTTATCAGGGAGGTAAATTTGATCATGCAGATCGACTTTTTCATAGTATAGCAGCTACATATGCAAATTGCTTGTCCAACACTAGTGATGTGAAGGAGTTGGTGCCAGAGTTTTTCTATATGCCAGAATTTCTGATTAATTCCAATGAGTACCACCTTGGCATAAAGCAGGATGGTGAACTCCTTGGGGATGTTTCTCTGCCTCCTTGGGCAAAGGTAGGTAATGGTTATATGTACTTCTATTGTATGCAGACATCCCCATTACAGGCTTTTGTTTTGGATAATGATGGGTTGATTATAAGTCGTTACTTTTTAGTGCTAGTATAAACAAGCCCTCAGATTGAATTCACAATTAAGGATCCTCTTGTTTTGACATCATTATAAAATAAAATTGTGTGCGCGCGCACACACACAGATACACACACACACATACACTGACAAATATACAAATCTTGGTTGATTGTGGGTGAAAGTGTAGTTTAAGATGAGAGTTTTTTCTATCCAAACATCAAGAGTCTTTATTGTATCTGGAGGACAAAAAAATATAACCTTCTAGTCCATAATTGTGTAGAATTAATCATGGAGGTCTCATGGGAGGTTTCACAAGAAGATGTACCATCTTATGATGCCAAGGAGCAACTAGTAGATGAATCTTCATTTTCGGTATCGAGCTCTAGTCATTTCCTAATATTAGATGCAAAATGCTAGGATTTACTAAAACATGGAACTATAGTGCTTCACCCACAGTTTTGTTGTGTAAACTAGCTAACAAATAGGTCTAAGCACAACTATGTTTCCTAAAACACAGTTGTATTTCCTCTAATTATATAAAAGAGTAGAGATTTGCTATTTGACTATGCAGCACATGGTTTCCAAGATGGAGACAACAGGCGACAACTTACACTTATATAACTATTTATGTATGTCAAATTTAACATCATTAAATATTCTAAAGCAAGGTTGCACTGAGATAGGAGTACATGGAGACTTCGGAGATTGGTACCGTTACCAGTATGGCTATTTTTCAAAATAAGAGACGGGTACTTGTGAAAAACAAAAACTGCTGAGAGGGGGAGGGGGTGAATCAGTATTTTACGTTGCCTTTGGAAAACTAAGAAACCAGAATTAAGAGAACACATAGCAAACGAGACAAGACACAAATTCTCTCGTGGAAATCCAAGGCGGGTAAAAACCATGACATCACTAAACAGAAGGGCTACAACCCATTACAATCAAGAGTTGCAACTCTCCTTTGTTGTCAGGATAATTGTATGTACAGGTTATTATATTAGTAAAGTATTATGTTACTCTCAGTCGTTAGCGACCGAGAGGTTAGACAGTTACGTCACGACGTTTCGGTCGTGGCCCTTCGGGTACTTTATATACTCTCTCGGAGGTTGGACATGAGATAGTATTGTATGATCATCATGATGTAAATGTACTTGCCAGTCTGGAATGATTAATGAAAGTATTTATTATTCTATGATATATTCTATGTTCATTATATTTCCTATACTGTCTGTGCAATACTAAGTTTACCCCAGTGGGCAAACAACACTACGAAGATCAGGCATCAACCTGACTTAGAAGGCTACTACCTTCCTTACAAGAGATATGATGAAACTAGAACAAAAGTTTGAACTTTGTCTTCACAAGAACATGAAGACACTTAGGCTGCAGACAATTTCAACTCTAATTATTATTCATAAGACTGACTGTGAGATCTCAGATTTGACAAGGACATAAAACTCATAAGCATCAAATGCATCCTCCCTGTGATACTGCAGTTCGAAATCATTGAAGCTCTTTTACTCACAAACCTCTCACTGTTGTAACACACACCTTTCAGATTTCCTGTTTTTTATTTACTGTCTCATCTTTCCAGTCTTCTCTCTACCTCTTTATTAGGCTGAGTGTCTTTTAGTATATGAATAACCTTGTTCTTTTCTTAGACTAACATACTTTTTTTGATGCGAAAAAAATGCTAAAACCATCCAAATAGCCATTTTTATGAACTGATCACGCACCCCTGTCTTATTCTTTGATACCACACCGTTCCTCTTTTTGACCACTCACCTTTCTCTTCTTGTCCAGTTCTGACTGCAAAGCCGTGCCTTGCTTTTCTTACGCTGCTGTCTTCAGTTTTTTACTTGTCAAAGAAAACATTTGAACTCCATTTCCTTTGCGTTATTTCTGCACACCAATGAATGTGGACATTCCCGTGTTCAGCTCCCCAAAAAACTTCGATCTTTCCTCTTCTTTTTTTTATTTAATGCCTTCGATGACCCGTTATATGCAAGCATTCGATGACTCGTGTTCTAATCATAAAAATAACTTGGGCTGTAACGTTTTTTTTCATACCACCTTCCACCGTTTTACACACACGATATGCTTAAAAACGCTTGCATACTGACATGCCGAAGGTGGTCACAGGTGTAAACATCCGTTTCAGATTCTTTTCGCGGGACTGGTTAAGACAACATCAAAGCTATTCTTCAAACAACACTTACACGAAATGCAAGAGACACATGCATTTCAAAAAGTCTCAGAAATCTCAACAGCTCACACTCCTTCGCAGATGAGCAGTTGTGCAAATAGCACACTCAAAAACGTTTTCTGACATTGACCAGAATGGACAAGAAGCATCCACGTGTGCCAAGAGGTGTTAAGGAAGCAGTTAAATCATTTTACCGCGTTCGGACATTCTTAAATTGTCCGCATACTGGCGCAGCCAATACAGATGATAGACAATTAGATACTTACGAACATTCCATGGAAGTTTTGTCTTAGAACACCTGGAAGAGAAGTAACACCAGCGGTGACAAACAGTAGAGTCTTAGAAAGGGACACAACACAGGTGGCAAAACAAGATGCATCGAATGACAAAAACACAACAACTTGGAGATGCCAATTTTTTTAATATAATTTAATAATTTATAGGAATTCTGAAAAAAGGTGTATATTTGTAAAATTAAATATGAATATAGACAGTGTGTAAGGAAATTGAAGGCAATGGCCCAAACGAACAAGTTGAATCATTCAACACTGCAAATCCTTTAGCTATTCTATGTGACATTATATATAAGTATGTGAATATAGATTATATATATGAGAATATGAATAAAGACATACAAGAATGAAGAAAGAAAATGTATATCATAGGAAAATTCCCAACTTTGAAGGATCTATAATAGAATTCACCCTCATTGTGTATATTGCAAAGTCTACATAAAGGAATTAAAAGAACAAGAACAAGAATATATAAAATATGAATTTCTTTTGAGTTTTGCATCGAACTGCAAATAGCCAAATGGAAAATACTTGTGGTCTTATTAGCTCGAACTGCAAATAGGAAAATATGAATAAAGACATACAAGAATGAAGAAAGAAAATGTATATCATAGGAAATTCCCAACTTTGAAGGATCTATAATAGAATTCACCCTCATTGTGTATATTGCAAAGTCTACATAAAGGAATTAAAAGAACAAGAACAAGAATATATAAAATATGAATTTCTTTTGAGTTTTGCATCGAACTGCAAATAGCCAAATGGAAAATACTTGTGGTCTTATTAGCTCGAACTGCACATAGTTTCCAAGATGGAGACAGCAGGCGACAACTTACACTTATATAAATATTTATGTATGTCAAATTTAACATCATTAAATATTCTAAAGCAAGGTTGCACTGAGACAGGAGTACATGGAAACTCCGGAGATTGGTACCGTTACCAGTATGGCTATTTTTCAAAATAGGAGACGGGTACTTGGAGATGCCAATTTTTTTAATATAATTTAATAATTTATAGGAATTCTGAAAAAAGGTGTATTTTTCGTAAAATTAAATATGAATATAGACAAAGTGTGTAAGGAAATTGAAGGTAATGGCCCAAACCAACAAGTTGAATCATTCAACACTGCAAATCCTTTAGCTATGCTATGAGACATTATATATAAGAATGTGAATATAGATTATATATATGAGAATATGAATAAAGACATACAAGAATGAAGAAAGAAAATGTATATCATAGGAAAATTCCCGACTTTGAAGGATCTATAATAGAATTCACCCTCATTGTGTATATTGCAAAGTCTACATAAAGGAATTAAAAGAACAAGAACAAGAATATATAAAATATGAATTTCTTTTGAGTTTTGCATCGAACTACAAATAGCCAAATGGAAAATACTTGTGGTCTTATTAGCTCGAACTGCAAATAGCCAAATGGCAAATACTTGTGGTCTTATTAGCTTGCGTTGACTTATGCCCTGCATTTGCTCCTGCTTTCCCTTATGTGGTGTGTTTATTTTATAGGTTCCCAGTGCATTCAACTTTTGATTTGTAGGGATTTTTGTTTTGTTTTTGTGGGAGTCGGTGCCTTTTGCATGGGAGACAATGGGAGTCTTCGTGAGACGACGGTTGAAAGTCTCGTGTCAAATGTCTCGAGTGAAGTCTTCGATACTGGAGACATGACTTGGTCTTGGAGATGCATCCCATGGTGTTGCAGACGTGTCTCTATGCAACTATGATCTAAAGGTATTCGTAACATTTGTGAATTTGAATACATAAATGTTATAGCTGCATTCAAGGAAAAAACATCAGCCATACGGCATACTAGAACCCTGTATCCATACCAGACCTGACTTATAAAAGGAAAGTCTGGTGTTTTACCTGCTACATTTCTTTTAAAAATCAATAATTAGTTGGTTCATGTTATTAACTAGTATTAACAATACTTGTGCATTATAATAGTCATTATATTGCATTAGTATTTAATAACTATGATTAATAACATAGTATAACACCTTAGTAGTTATTATAGTGTGCAACGCATTAGTATTGCAGGTTTTATTTTTTATCTTTGTGTTGTTTGTGGGGTCTACACAATGGGGTATAAAGTTTCTAATATTATGTACATATGATATTATATATTTTTTATTGTTATCGTGTTTTCTATATGTATGAAGTATCTATGTTTTTATGCTAAAATATGCATACTTATGATTTTTATATCTTTTTGTATGGTTATAGCCAAAATGAAAACAACCTTCCTAAATATTTTGCCATACGTGTACTTGAATGCTAGTACCTGAACCCAACCTCCCAAAATGTCTATATGTGCATAAATGAAATGTTCTATGTTTCAAAAATATTCCTTCATTAATTTCTGTCCCTCATCCCCCTATATAAGGACCTTCTATCCCCTGTAATCCTGGAAATGTGACCCACCACTCCTTGCTATCCCTGTTCCAGTAACTCTGTGGTGCATAGGTGTGAAGCTCCATTTTTTCCCATGCCCAAGAAAATAGTTCTTTTTTTTTGTTGAAAGAGCCTCTTTGAATTGTATATCCTGAAATTCAGTGTCCAATACTGGGTTGCTTTCATTTGTCCAAGTTCACATCTCACATGAACATTTCAATGCCCTATGCTGGAAGCTATTTTTCAGCCAATTCCAAATTTTTTGAATAAATGAAATGTCCTATATTTTAAAAAAATTCCTTACATTTTTAATTGCCGCCCCTCGTCCAAGGACCTTCTATCCCCTGTAGTCCTGGAAACGTGACCCAACACCCCCTGCCGTCCCTGTCCCAGTAACTCTGTGGTACATAGGTGTGAAGCTCCATCTTTTCCCACTTGCAAGAAAATAATTCTTCTTTTTTTGTGTGGAAAGAACCTCTTTGAATTGTAAATCTTGAAAAGTGTCCACTACTGAGTTGCTTTCATTTCTCCAAGTTCATATAGACGATTCGGGGCTCCTCCTCGTCTCGGACTGTATCCTTCGGTGCTTGATTACTTCTCGCCTGGAAACAGCCTCAAGGCACTCTTCCTGGCTCCTCTATTCTCTGCATTCTTGTTGTTATTCTTTCCCTGGACACCGTTTGGTGCTCCCGCTGTTGGCAGTTCTCTTTGTGTACTTTCAGTCCCTTAGACCCTTTTGGTGGTCTCTTGTTGGACATTAATAATTTATCTTATCTTATCTTATCTTATCTCACATGAATATTTCACTGTCCCATGCTGGAAGCTTTTTATCAACCAATTCCAATTTGTGTTGATATTTTAGGGTACCTTGTAAAATGCATAATGTGATTTAAAGAAGTTACCACTGTGTTAATATCTTGAATGGCAAATGATCAGAACAGATATGCCAAAAAACAAATCATAACATTTTGAGTGAAATGACAAAATTTGGGAATGTTTTTGTGTTTTCAAAAAGAGATCACGATATTACAAAAGCTGTGACGATCCATCAAAACCGTGATTAATTTTATATTTTGGTAATGCTAGTATATTACTACACCTCACCAAAACATCTTGTTCTCTATAATTGTTTGCTCTCTTCTCTCCATGTATTATTTTCCTACAGAGAGAAAATACTATTTGTTCTTGAATATTTTCCCTTCTTCGAAATGCCGGCTATGTTGTATGACTTGCATTTCACTATCATATGTAGAGCATGCAATCTCTGAGCCTTCCTGAAATGCTTCTGATGATAGAGTCCCCAAATGCACATATTTCCCTTGGATCCCTTGTATTCCTTGTTGCAATGAGTAAATGTTCCATCCAGTTACTTTGTGATTACAAAGCACAAGGAACTTCTTGATCATATTCATAGTTTATCAACAGTTTCAAATCTGACTTTCTAATAGAACTGCTCTGCAAATTTCTGTTAAATTTTTAAGTTGTCATTTGAAATCTTTTAGTTCCAACTTTCAGCAAACTAATGTTTTCTAATCTTTAACTATTTTAGAAAATAGTAAACTAGGCGTTTCATTTGCATATAACAAATTCAGTATCTCAAATATCTGCTATACTATTGAATGCAAAGCAATAAAAATCACCATTACTGAAATTTAAGAGTTTAAAATATGCAGGAATCACCTGAGGAATTCATATTAAAAAACAGGGAGGCCCTTGAGAGTGAATATGTTAGTCTGAATCTTCATAATTGGGTTGACCTAATATTTGGCTACAAGCAACGTGGCAAGCCAGCCATAGAGGTGGTTCATTTTGACAATTTGTGAGATGTAACTGATTTCAAAGCCTCTTTCTTTTTATATTATATTTTCATTAAGTGCTTATATTTGACTTTGTAAATCGATACTTTGATCACAGGCTGCGAATGTGTTCTACCATTTAACTTATGAAGGTGCAGTTGATCTGAAAGCTATGGAGGACTTATTACAGCAGGCTGCAGTTGAAGACCAAATTGCAAATTTTGGACAGACACCCAGCCAGCTTTTCCGGAAAAAGCATCCTAAGCGAGGTCCACCCATGCCCATTGCTCGCCCATTATACTATGCACCTGGTTCTATTACATTGACTTCAGTACTTCCAGCACCATTCCAACAGTCTTCTGCAATAATATTTATTGGTGTGATAGACTCAACAGTTATACTTGTCAGCCAGGAGCTTATGATGTCAGTGAAAATGTGGCTAACACCACAATTACAGGCTGGAGGCAACTTTACATTTTCTTCATCACAGGTACTTTAGAGAGCCTAGCTCTTTTAAGCATAAGTTCTCCTATTGAATCTATGAGAAAACATAATCTTGATAATATATGAATGAATGAAGAATTTTAATGACGTCCATGAGACCATCAGTCTAAGGGACCACGGAACACAGCCCTAAACTAACTCCATAGTCTTTTCCATAGTCGCTCTCCTACTGTGAATCTTGACAATCAAACTAGCTGTCTGCTTGATCTTATTCTCCTCAAATAAACTCTGCATGCTGCCAGCTTTCAGGATATCCCCGTATTGAACCCGAATGTCATTGTATGTCGTGCATTCGAAGAGAAAGTGCCATTCCGTCTCAATCACACCCTTTTCGCAGAACCTGCAAATCCTCTCCTCCCACTCCTCTTTGGGCCTTTTCCATCTACCAGTCTCGCATCTCAGATGATGAGATCCCGTCCTCAGCTGAGCTAACGACACTCTAGGTTTACCTTTAATAGCTGCCCCTAGATAAGCCTTATCCCCATGCTTGCGGGAGGGGTTGAACACTTCTATGTAATGCGTCTTTTTCCGACCCATATTATTAGACCACATGACAATCTGAAATTTATCCGTGACAAACTTCTTTATTTCCATATTGGTGTTCGGACAATCTTGTAGCTTGATGTTCCACTTACTCAGCCACTTGATGTTTTGTTTCATCCAAGTCTTCTTCCTGCGAGCCAAACCCTCTTTCATTTCAATTTTGGGCCATCGTTTCATCCAAGTCTTCTTTAACAGGTATTAGCGTGCCCAAGTAGCTTTAACAGACAACCAAATTTAAGTCTTAACAGATTTTAAGCACTTCAAAAGAAACAGACAATGTCTTATTAAACCTAACTTTCTCATTGGAGTATGTTTTTGATTTCTTTGCAGGAGCCATTTTTTGGTATTGGCTCAGATCTCGCTATTCCTCATAAGATATGTAGTCCTTTGGCTGAGAACCTTGAGCTTGGATCACAGTGTTTTGCTACTCTACAAGTTCGGTCATCAAACTTTTTGCTGAGTTGTGGACATTGGGAGAACAGTTTTAAAGTTATAGCATTGAATGATGGACGCACTGTTCAAAGCATAAGGCAACACAAAGAATTGGTTACATGTATTTCAGGTATTTGATTTTGTATACTTTTCGGCAATTCCTTTCTAGACTTCACTCATTTTCATCCAAAGTCTATAATGCTTCTGTTAAGTCACATGAATCTCTGCCATATATTTGTATGCAGGCCTTGAACATAGTTGTCATCTCAGCTAGCTGGCTATGAGCTATTATTGGAACAAATAATAGTTTAAACTAAGAATTCTAAGTTTACATTGAACGATGAGATAAGACAAACAATGGTCAATTTCCATTGACTGAAAATTTGCTCAATGATCTGTCTTTGTCGTCTTTCCTTTCCTTAATATTCTAAGTGGTATATTACTATAATTTTCATTTTGGTTTGTTTTGTTGTCCTCCAACCATTAACAGTCTAAAAGCAACCACTTTACTTTAAATATAATTTTTGTACTATCAGAAAAGAAAATTCTAAGTGTACACAAGGGGAGTCAAGGTTTAAAATTTAAATTTGACAGCTATATCTGCCTGTCAAGCACTTTTCTGATTATGATTTTATGGAAATCTGCCTTTCCTAGTATATTATATTCAATTTCAATCCTCCCTTAGCAAGATGTGAGAGTTTGGGAAGTAAGCTTTGACATAATTATCATATTTCTATATATTGCATATAAAAATATTTATCAGGATACAAATACAAATTGTGATTTTGCATGAGTGGATGTGCAAAATATAAAAGTACTCTAGGGAGAAAATAACCAAAATGTTGAAATGAGTGTCAAATTTAGATTGGGGGTGGTGTTAACATAAAATATGTAGGTTTGAACTCTAAACCTATATCTGATTATCATTGTATTCTGTTTTCTGAACTGAGAGTAATAGAATTTAGGTAGCGTATTCTATCCGATGTAAGAAAATAAACTAGATCTACACTCTCCGTGTTAAGCTGCTCAATTTTTAGACCCTTGGCATAATTTCAATTGCAGTAGATAAAAATGATAGATGACCAATTTCATGTGTTCTATTCCTGACTTTTGTAAAATAAACTAAATTATTATTTATTATTATCTACTGGATTAGACTATGACTTTATTAATGCTCAATAATTCCAGAGAGGATATCTTTTTTAGTTTCAGTTCTTTTTCACTGTCGTGTTTCAATGTATGTTCTACAGCATTTCTGGGACGGGGACAGCGGGATGGTAAGGGATGCGTTTTGGGGAGCAGTCCAAAGGCTATTTTTTTGGGGATGGTGGGGCAACTACACACACACACGTATGTATATATATATGTATATATATATATATATATATAGAGAGAGAGAGAGAGACGTACGTATATATATATATATATATATATATATATAGAGAGAGAGAGAGAGAGAGAGAGAGAGAGAGAGAGAGACGTACGTATATATATATATATATATATATATAGAGAGAGAGAGAGAGAGAGAGAGAGAGAGAGAGAGAGAGAGATTTCTACAAGTTATTGAACAGTAGTATAACAGAAGCAATATAATATGACAATTAAAATGCTGATATGAGATGATGCCTGCAAGAGCCCTGCATGCCAATCACATTCCAAAAATAAATTGTTTGCTTGTACTCCTCACTTAATACTGCACTGTACCAGACCATGGCAAATGCACCTCTAGTCTCTTTTTTAACTGACAATAATAACTGAATCTAATACCATATCAAGAATTTTGAATGGTGAAAATCCTAATTATTACTGTTAGTGGTAACTCTTATTTAACTCATATCATTATTTATTAATCCGAATCATGATATATTTATTGTTGTTATACTACAGTTGTTGCTGTCACTACTGTTATGATTACTTTAACATCTGTCATAATGCTGTCATGATATATTCAACAGTCTTTTTTTAATGTTTTGAACAATTTCTTTTCGAAACATCCTAAAAAATTTCTTATCCTTAGGGATGCCTAGCTGTCCCTGAGATGGTTGAGGGATACCGGAGATGTCTCCAGTTGCTTGGGGACAGCCAGACATCCCCCATGTCCTTCTTGCCATTCCCAATTTTAGGTACATGTTTGGGGACATTTCTACATTTCTCAGTTGGGGGAGACGCCCAGGGGATGTCTCCTAATGTAACCCGCCTCCCTGAAATGCCTCAAGGGATGGCAATGGGGGTTTGAGGAGTGGGGATGTGTCCTTGTCTAATACAGGTTTTGATATGTAAGATATTTAGAAATCACATTTTTCCCGAAGTCCATAATTTGAACAAGGACCATTAGCCAAGTTAGTCCGTACTTTACACTTAACATTCTGTGGAGATTATGTATGGAATTTTTTTTAACTTTTGGCGTTTTTCATATTTTTAAGCAGACCATGTGAATCTGTGGCATAGACATCCAAAATCTCTGTAATCTATTGAACTAACTTTCAATCTGGTATCAATTCCACGTGTTTGCTTCCCATAGTATACCTTCCTAATTTTCTAGTTGAGTTCACAAGAGCAATTTCATGAAGTTCAGCTGACATATTTGTATTTATCTTGTTTGATTTCAGTTGCAACAGATGGAAGTATTGTGGTTACTGGCAGTCATGACACAACAGTTATGGTTTGGGAAGTGTTTCCATCCACTAGAAGTGTCAACAAGAAATCCAGAGATGCACTATTGGTTCAAGATCGTCGAAAAGATCATGTAATATCAGATAAGCCTTGCCATATTCTTTGTGGACACGATGATGCTGTCACTTGTGTTGGTGTTTCCATTGAGCTCGATCTTGTTGTGAGTGGATCGAAAGATTCAAGTTGCATTTTGCATACCTTACGGGAGGGTAGGTATGTACGTTCTATTCATCATCCAAATGGAAGTACATTGTCCAAGATTGTTATCTCACAACATGGACGACTTGTGTTGTACTCTAATGATGATCTCAATCTTCTTCTTTATTCTATCAATGGGAAGCTTCTTGCAACGTCTGAATCAAATGGCCGTGTCAATTGTATGCATCTCAGCAGTTGTGGTGAATTCTTAGTTTGTTCAGGTGATAAAGGACAGGTTATATTGCGTTCAATGCATTCACTTGAAGTTCTGAAGCGATATGATACAATGGGAAGAGTCATCGTGTCACTGTTGGTGACCCCAGAGGATTGCTTCTTAGTTGGAACCCAAGATGGTAGTCTATTGGTTTATTCATTAGAAACTCAGCAGCGTAAGAATAGTCTTCTTCAAAACACAAAATCACGAACATTTGCAGCTGGGTAGATGAACTGATTTTCGGTATCAGAAATTGGATATGGCACCCAGCTTAGTTTTTCAACTAGCAATTGCCTATAGCTCCTTCAGGTACTTTTTTCCTTATTAGTGTTCTTGATTCAACTTTCTTTTTTGACCTATTATGTAATGGATAGGGAATTCATTTGAATTTTTATTCTAATGACAGATCAGATTATATGAGATATCCTATATAATTGTTATGATGATCGATTCAGCAGGTAACTCTTTGTCAGTCAAACCATTCATTATCTTCCCTTAAACAATTTTGAGAGTGGATTGTGATTAGGATACATTAAACCAGAATGTGGTGGATGTAGGAAACTATACCAAGATTTGTACTAGTTCAAGGCTAAGGTGTTGATTGGTTAGTTTGAGTATTTTTAAATTTTATCTAGTCGCATGGAGTATTTGAGTGTCTCTTATATGGATGAGCCATTTTGGAAAGTAAATTTGGATTTATGTTAGTTCCTAGTTCCACGTGACTTAAGGATTTTTGTCTGTTTGCTACTTTTTAAAAATTGACAAATAGCTTCTCATGATCTAGTTGCCTCTAAATTCGCACGGGTGGTGAGGCACAACTGATATATTGTCTTGACCGTTGTTTTGTTTGTATGCAGAGGCCTTTGTGTGATATCATGCATAATGAAGGTATGCCAGGAGACAAAAGGGGATCAAAATTTTATCTAAACTAACTCCCTTTCCAACACATGCCAGCTCTATTGGCTTTTGCATGTTACATATTCGCTGCAATTTGATTGGTGGAACCACGAAAATTTATGGAGAATAAATAAACTGGCTCAGATCTTTACTTACAGAACAAAATTGTCTTTTTCTGAGGATGGTAAGTTTATTCTCAAGTATCATTTCATTTTGTTTTTTTCCCTATATGTGGAAGCCACAGAACACATTTATAGATTGCCCTGTTTCTTCATTTCATGTGATTTTAGTGCAGCGGTTGCAGATGTGGAACTTATATGGGGTCAACAGCACAATGTCAAAATTTCTAATCTGTTATTACACCTCGGTGCTACATGATTTTGAACTGGAAACTTCACTGATGATACCTAAGGGAGAATTTCACATGAACTGTGAATTGATGAATATGTTATGTCTGGTCCCTTGAAAATAGTGATAGTGGGATCTCCAGATTCATGAGTGACGACAATAACTTAATCAGAATTGTTTTAACATTTACATGAACATGTGTATTCAACATGTTCGTTAAATCCAGGTTGCAAGTATCTGGTTACCTGCATCCTTTTAAGTGTTGGGAAACATTACATATACATATGGGAAAATGTATTAATATATTCTTTACTTCTTGTGTAATCATGAATTCTCCATGACGTTGAGAAGCTGTATATTGTTATCTGACAAGTTTTTCCCTTTCTAGAAGGTAATCTCACAGAGCAAAGAAGTTAAGTTGCAATCTGTGCAGATGATGTATATTTCATTCTTTTGAAGTTTACAGATATCTGTTTAAGTCGATGTATTATTATAATTGACAATTGTTCAATCAGTGTTATATTACGATGACCCCTTAAATTCAGTGTTTTCAAATGGTCAGTACTCTTCAATGTTCTGTGTGAGATGTCTTATAATTCATGGCATTGCACTCCTCAAGTCAAGTTAAAAATTTTGAATCTCAGGAACTAATGGAAATAATTATTATTATTAACAATAGTCTTTTCTATAAACAATAGATTTTTCTATAACCAAGTAAAATCTCACTTGACCCCTTGTTGTCGCAATGATTTTGTAAGTCTTTGCTTATGCGATGAAGGTGGTGAAATTTGAAGGGAGAAATGACGTACTTATGTTGAAAATGCCTCAAGATTCTGAATCTTCAAGCATGTCATAAGATGTAATGTCCCTTTTTATATGGTCTACAAATATAATTAAATAATTAAAATTATGATTGAATTATTAAACAAGGTCACTAATTGCTAAGTTTTAAGTGACCACCTTTTATGTCAATAAGGGCCACTTTATTATTACCCAAGTTAAAATTCTTAAATTATAAGAAAGGGACATATGAAGAGAGTACTGGTAGCAAATTATATTTCAAATCAATAGGTGAGCATATTTTTGTTGTAGTTATTTATGTTGATGGGATTGTTTAGGGTGGTAATGATGACAACATATGCAAAGATTTTGATATTCAAATGCAAAGTGAATTTGAAATGGCTATGATTGGAGAGCTTGATTTCTTTCTTGGGATGCGAGTTACATAGTTAGATAAAGTTATGTTCTTATCTTATACTAAATGTGCAAAAGAAATGTTCAAGAAGCTTCAAATGGAATGTAAGTTGTTGAGCACACCAATGGTAATTGGTTGTAAATTGAGTAAACTCAATGAATCAATTGATGCAAACCAGACGATGTATAGATGTATGATAGGTAGTCTTTTATATCTTACTGCATCAAGACAAAATATCATGTAAGTTGTTTGTACAATTGCTAGGATTCAATTGACTCTTAAAGTTAATCAGTTAACGCATGTTTGAACGTCAGGTGTCGAAGGATTAGTGACTTCACTTTAAAAACTTATTTAAATGAAGACTGGGCAAGATGTATAGATGATAGACACTAGTGGTGGTGCGTTGTGTCTATAAGATAAATTGGTTTTTTGGTTAAGTAAGAAACAAGAGTCTGTATCTCTATCCACTGTTGAAGCCACATATGTAGCTGCAGTTTTGTGTTGTACATAGGTCTTGTGGCTGAAACATACACTCAAGGATAAAGTTTACATGTGATAAGACTTTCAATTCTTTGTGACAATACTAGTGTTATTAATTCTCTTAGAATCCAGTTTTGCATTCTCACAATACATATATCTATGAGATATCATCTTTTGAGAGAAAAAAGTTACAAATCATGAAGTGAAACTTGAATATGTTGCAACTAAGGATTATTTGGCAAATATCTTCACCTAACCCCTTCCTAAGGAGACTTTTAAGACTCTTCATCAGAAGCTTGGAGTTTTGGCTTCTCCTTCTCACTAGGTTAGTTCAAGAGCAAGCATATGCTCAAGGGAAGTATTTCACTATTGTATCTTACATCCCTAGATGGTGAGGTTTTTAATTTTTCGCTCTGTCATTGATGTCAAAGGCGAAAAAATGTGATATTTGCGATGTAGATTATTTTTGCAAATTGTTTGTGTATGTTGTTGAGTTTCATGTTTCAATTTATTAATACAAATTTCAGATTATAAAGTTGTCTTATTGATGCAAATTTCAAGTTTTTGTTGTTGCAGATTAGGTTGTTTTCTTAGTAGAGTTCTGCCATTAATGAAAAAGGGGAAGATTGTTAAAAAAAAATTCATTGATGTCAAGATACCTTAACAGCGTTAGTAAGATGCATGAAATATATAAGAACCCTAGTTTGATAAATGCAAATTGGATTGGCAATGAAGGGTGAACACATACCTTTGATCTTTAAATGTTTTGCTTATCGAGACATATATACTTTGCATTGATGAATTTTTAGATGACAAGAATACATTGATTTGCATATTATGTGTTTTGATTTCAAACTATGCCAACTTGTATCATGTTATTGAAGATGTCTATGAAGTCATCATGGTGATTGAAACAATTTTTATGAACATGCTTACAGTTAGATAGATATGTTTGTATTGAGTTTGTTATATCTTGTTGATATGGTTGGAATCATTTATTATTTTTAGTGAACTTATTATGTCAACAAATTTCATTACTAAAGTCTTGTGTTAAGCGTACAAAGGAATGATTATGAAGGCATTAGGTATAACTGCTAAAGATTTCGATTATAACTATATTCAGTTGGAACAATTTCTTAACGACAAACTTCGCTATTATTATTTTTGTTTGTTGTTTTATAGTTTTGATCAAAAGTGATGATTGAATATATTCTTCAATGATTATAAATTAGTTCTTTTTGTTAAAAAGTTGGTTGCAACTTCCAATTAACAATCAACTGCTCTGGTTGTAACTGTTTCTAAACAAATTTTAACTGCCTTCCAAATTACTTGCAATCTGTGCAGATGATGTATAATTCATTCTTTTGAAGTTTACAGATATTTGTTCAAGTTGATGTATTATTATAATTGTTCAATCAGTGTTATATTATGATGACCCCCTAAAATTCAGTGTTTTCAAATGGTTAGTACTTTTCAATGTTCTCTGTGAGATGTCTTATAATTCATGGCATTGCACTCCTCAAGTCAAGTTTAAATTTTTAAATCTTAGGAACTAATGGAAATAATAATTATTATTAACAATAGTATTTTCTATAAACAATAGATTTTTCTATAACCAAGTAAAATCTCACTTGACCCCTTATTGTTGCAATGATTTTTGTAAGTCTTTTCTTATGTGATGAAGGTGGTGGAATTTGAAGGGAGAAATGACATGTACTTTAGTTGGAAATGCCTCAAGATTCTGAATCTTCAAGCATGTCATAAGATGTAATGTCCCTTTTTATATGGCCTACAAATATAATCAAATAATTAAAATTATGATTGAATTATTTAACAAGGTCACTAATTGCTAAGTTTTAAGTGACCACCATTTATGTCAATAAGGGCCACTTTATTATTACCCAAGTTAAAAATTTTAAATTATAAGAAAGGGACATATGAAGATAGTACTGGTAGCAAATTATATTTTAAATCAATACGTGAGCATATTTTTGTTGTAGTTATTTATGTTGATGGGATTGTTTAGGGTGGTAATGATGACAACATATGCAAAGATTTTGTTACTCAAATGAAAACTGAGATTGAAATGGCTATGATTAGAGTGTTGGAAATTGAATTGAAACAATTGTTGTATTGTCATTGATGTCAAACCTTAATTGGTAAGACTGTTGCTACTTAGGAAAGTACTATATCTATTTGAGTGTTGCTAAGGGGCTAAGCAAGGTTGGTAACAATAGCACCTAAGGGAAAGGTTGAGTTATCTTGATACTACAAAGTGTACTTGACTATGTTGCACTATGATGAGATAATGTATTGTTTATCTTAGTAAGACTGAAGACTAAACTGGTAGGCTTAACCGAGCAAAGAAAGGAAAAATCATGTTTAAGCCGAGTGATGTTAGTGTTGACCGAGTTAGTATATGCCGAGCAAAATTCTAGTGTCGACCGAGCATTAATAAATTGCCGAGGAAGGCAGTAAAGCCGAGGAGACAGTTTTAGTAATTACCGAGCTTTCTACATGAAGACCAAGTTGACAATCACAGTATTAACCGAGCATCAACAATTTTATATTTGAAGAGAATTTAATTTTGGAGCTGACATTGTTGAATTCTTGGATTATGTAAAACATGTTGACTTTATTTATTGATTATTTGGAAGCATTAAATGCAATGTAAAATATTTTATTGTAAATCTTTAAGAGATTTGAGATGATTTTAGAAAAGGAGCCGAAGAACATGAAGCGGGTAGATTCAATGAATCTGACCTAACCCTAAGATCTACGAATGAGATTGAGCGGCAAAAGATGAGTTAACCTAATTGAGGAAAATATAAGGGAACCTAAGCATTTTGATATGTATGCACATGGAGAATAGAGAATGCTGGAAGAAGAAAGTTTTATTGACTGATTAAGCAGAAAAGGCTGAAGAAGTATGGTGATTGCTTGAAGAAAAGTTCCGAGAAGATCAGAGATGGAAATGACAAAGTTTCAAAGTCAGTAAACCAGCATTAGTATACAGAATCGAATCTGATATTTGCAAAGTGAGTTGTATATTTTTTAGATAATACTGTTGCTACTTTCTAACCATTGTAACAATCAAAATCCTTTTAACAGAGGTTGACCTAACAGTCATATGTTAAATACTTTGAACAAGGTTGCATTCTAATGGAGTGTATGTAAGTCCTATGACTAGGTTCACTTTTAACAGGGTGATTGAAATCCTTTAACCAGGTCACACCTGACAGTGTGTATTGTAACCTTTGACAGGGTTGGCTTTTTACCGAGCTCACTTGAGAAGAGTGAAAATAATAGTAGCATGTTACAAAGTGGTTTTTCTCATATTGGGTTTCCACTATAAAATCTTGGTGTTTATACTTGTGTGGATGTTTGGATCTGAACATTAATATGTTTTGCAAGTTAAGTTACAACAAGGTAGTGGACTGCATTGTTAGATGTTTCTATTATTGAATCAGTGATGATCGAGTGTATTTTGGTTTTGGATTTGACTTAAGGATAAGTTTTTGAGATTGTTTTATACATCAGGACCTGAGAACAACTGATTCACCCCCCCTCTCTGTTGTTCTAAATCATATTAACATGGAGAGCTTTCTTTCTTTCTTGGGATGCAAGTTACATAGTTAGATAAAGTTATGTTCTTATCTTAGACTAAATGTGCAAAAGAAATGTTCAAGAAGCTTCAAATGGAATGTAAGCTAGTGAGCACGCCAATGGTAATTGGTTGTAAATTGAGTAAACACAATGAATCAATTGATGCAAACTAGACGATGTATAGATGTATGATAGGTAGTCTTTTATATCTTACTATATCAAGACAAAATATCATGCAAGTTGTTTGTATACTTGCTAGGATTCAATTGACTCTTAAAGTTTCTTAGTTAATGCATATTTGAACGTCAGGTGTTGAAGGATTAGTGACTTCACTTTAAAAACTTATTTAAATGTAAAGAGTGGGCAAGATGTATAGATGATAGACACAAGTGGTGGTGCATTGTGTCTAGAAGATAAATTGGTTTCTTGGTTAAGCAAGAAACAAGAGTCTATATCTTTATCCACTATTGAAGCCACGTATGTGTTGACATAACTTAGTTGTCATTGGTAAAGTCAGAGGCAAACATCAATCCCACCGGAACACCAGTACATCACACTGGTACTCATAACTACAAACTGATAGACTAAAAGAGGAAGCAGTGTAGCTTAACCGGTCACGATTATACCGGTCTAAGTGTTTTCAACTGGTCATGAGAGACATACAAGGAAGATATGACTAACCGGGTACAGATTTATTACCGGTTAAGTGCATGATAATCCAAACTAGATTATACGGAGCATTCATAGTTGAAACTGAAGTTAGCTTTTTAACTTGAGTTAGCTTTATTTTATCTATGGATGTTTCAAGGTAAACTCAGGATCAGTTTGTAAGATTTTTATTCTTAAGGTCTTGCATGCATGATTAATGAGAGAGTTTACAGCTTGGTGGAACTATGAGATGTATTGTTAATAAGATTAGTTCTTATAAATATAGGTCATAAGATATGAAAGAAGTGTTGTTGAATCTTTTGAGAGGAGAGAGATATCTTCTGAGAGGAGCTATAGTCGAGAAGTGAAAGACAGAGAAAGGTTCAACAACCAAGAAGATGAAAGGGTAACAAGTATGATCTAATCAGACAGAAAGTATCATCATAGATCATTGCTTTAGATTGTGAAGCATATTCAAATCCCTTAAACAGGGTGAACCCTAATAGGTTCTTTGTATAAATCCCTTAACTGGGTAACATCTTTATTGGTGTTGAAATTCCTCTTACCAGGTGACTCCTTACAGGGTCAAAATCCTAACAGGTCTTCTACCAAATCCATTTGTTGGGTAGCACTCTTACCAGTTCTTTGTAAGCTCCTAACAGGGTACCTTTATTACTGCAGTAGTAAAGTTGTGAGTTATGTCTCACCATGGTTTTCTCCTTCTAATCGAGGGTTTCCACGTATATATGTTGTGTTGACCGCTGTATTTCAATTTCTATTTATGAGTGTTGTTATATTCTTTTGATTCTGCAAGAATATATATAAGGATAAATTGAAGTAGAAATTGTATTTATTGATTCACCCCCCCCCCCCTCAGTAACCAGTTAGGACTAACAATTCATATCAGAGCATTTGGTTCTCAAAGATATAAAGCTTAACTGCTTGAGTAAAAGATCATGGAGAGATACAAGTATCAAAAGGAGCTTGAGGAAGCCAATGAAATAATTGCCTCTCTTGAGAATAGACTAAGGAGGTCCCTTGCAAAAAGAAAGGAGCTAGCTCTACAACTGAGTGAGATCAATGAAACAATTGAGGAACTCTTTGGGAAAAGTGGATCTGATGAAGCAGAAGAGGCGGTCTTAGATCTTATGGAGAAAAATTAGATTCTAACCGATCAGATCTCCAACCTGAAAAGGGAGTAGGAAAATAATGCTCTAAGAATGACTGAAATCATTGAAGAAAAGAGGAAAGCTGAAGATGAAAGGAACAGTGTCGTAAAATCACTAGTGACCTCTGGAAGAGAAATAAATATGGCAGAAGATGTGGTAAGAGAAAGTGATCTTGTTGTTTTACAACTTCAAGAAGACATGCATATTGTAACTCAAGAAAATGTTATTATGCAAAAGAACTTGCATGATAAAGATGATGCATGCAAAAGGATGGCTATTGAATTGTATTAACTGAAGGAATAGTTGAAGACTCTTGAAGAGAGAAATGAGACACTCAAAAGGCATAATGAAAGCTCAAAAAAGCTTGATGATAAATTGAGGGCTCAAAGAAAGCACAAGGATCTCATAGGACTTGGGTACACTAGTCAAAGCAATAATGAAACCGGTGAATCTTCTAAATTCAAGAAGGGAAAGAAGGAAAAGAAGAAACTGACAGAAGATAAAGGTAAGAATACCTTCAAAACCTCTTGAACTCATTGTGGAAAATCGGGTCATAAAATAAATGATTGCATAAATGCACCAGTGAAACCATTTATTTCTAACAGTTACTACAACAACTGTTACAAGTATGGCCACAAGAATTTTGAATGTAGGTCACATCCCAACAGTGTGTCTAGTGGAAGAAGGGGAAGCTTCAAAGGTTACTTCTATGCATGCAACAAGTTTGGACACAAAGCAGATGAATGCAGATCTAGAACTATGGCATTCAAATCCCCATCAAGATCGGTATTCCCTAAGAGGAATGTAAAATGGAGCACAACCAACTGTGGAACATATGGCCATAGCAATTCCTGGTGTCATTCACCTAAGAATAGGGATAGAAGGGTAAATCCATGGAAGGAAACTAGGATATCTTGTTGCAACTATAACAAAGTTGGACATATGGCCAAAGACTGCAGGAACCGGCCAATGATCAAGAAAAGGGAACCTGCTAAATCGGTCAAAAAGAACTTGACTCCTAACCAAAAGGATAATAAGAGAAAAGAGACTATAAAAGAAGTGAAGAAGATTTGGTTCAAGAAGGAATCAAAGAGCTCCACTGAGGAGAAAATAGAAAGAAGATGATCATTTGCTGATGGTGACATCTCTTCAGTGAACTGAGCCTAAGGGCTTAAAGGGAACCAATATTCTAACTACCATTCCCTAAAGAACTGGTGAGCAATGATCTCACACAGTCAAAAGGTACAACCGGAAGAAGTTACTGGTCTATCAGGTATAACGGAAAGGTAAGTGCTGACATCACAACCAAGGATTGAATAACAGGTAAACTCATGAGAACTGATCGTCGTAAGAAATATTAGGTAGGGTAATTAATGTTGTAGCCGTTAACAATTGTTACCATTTGGTAATTACTGTTATACCCTAAATCTATTTAAGGGAAGGATGAATATCATTTCACTTTACATTGCAAATTGTGATTTTTCATTTCTTATACTTAAGTAATATTTTCTTGCTTTGATTTATGATCTTTGCTAAATAAACTCTGCAAATCCTATCAAGAATTCTCTATGTAAACCAGTTAGATACGATGGCATCATCATCTTCTATTGTCAACCTAGCTCAAGGAAACCAATTTGATAGACCAGTTTACGACATCATGCTAGTACAGAACCGAGAGAATGATATGACAGGTGCGCTATCATCGGTGCCTGATGGAGTTTTGTTGGTTGAAGACATTATGACATTCATCCACTCCAAGTAGGAAGAACTAGGTGAAACTTTCATCCAAAGCGAGTATCTCTCACTCTGCCAAGATGGAAAGCTTCAAGATAAGTATGTGAAACTTGAGACTTCATGCTTGATCAATGGAGTTAGGTATCCAACCGTGTTTTGACCGGATTGGATAAGACTAGTTCTGAGTAGAGTTCATGAACCAGGGATGTGGCTAGCAAAAGGTGCAGTCACACCGATCACCAAGGATGATTTGTGAAGGGTTACTTGTTATATCGAAAAAGGGGAAGCTCTTACCCTTAGAACTATTGTAAATGCAGAAGTCACAAGATTAACAAAGTTGAAGTCCAACAATCGGTTGATGACTGTTAACGACATAGAGGACGAGGGTGTTCAGTTTGCATTTGCAGTCGTCGGATATAAAATCTATCAGTTGAGAAACCTCAACAGTGTACCGGGAGGAACTATACATGTCATACACCAGATCATGCATGACAACGCATAGTACGATATTTGCGCCATGCTAAGAGGGAAATTTTTTGAAAATCTAAAGAAGCTCGGTCTTGCAAAGAAAAAGTTTCTAAAATATGGAACTCTACTAGTATGTTTATTCTTTTACTATCAAAATTTCTTTCCGGGCATAGGAAAAGTAACTTGGCTAGCAGATAAACCGGCTATGATTCAAATAGGAGATATGGCTAACAAACTAGGAAATCAATTAAATAAAGTAATGACCAATTACTTTGAGGCCTTTCATCTTAGAATGCACGCCAAGGAAAGAATTCCCTTAGCCATTGTTGATCTATACAAGGATGAGGTGTGTTTTCTGGTCAGCATCGATCACTTTATAATTCTGACTGTGGAGCCCAAAATCGAGTATGCACCGAAGCTTGGTTATAAAATCTCTACCAAGGTAGCCAAGGCATATGAAGATTCATTGCAAGAGAGTGACCTAGATCTCTTTGCATATTGGTTTGGGACTTATGAAGACATTTTGGAAAATTTGAAGAAAAAGTCATCAGTTAAGGAACCTAAAAAGGTGTATACAAAAAGGACTCCTACACTGAGGAAGAAGAAAAGAGAAGTTGAAGAACCTAAGGTTTAGAGGAAAATAACACAACAGGTGTCTAGTAAACAAGGGAAGAATATGAAGAAATAGAAACTGAAGATACAACTATTCTTTACCGAAAGAGAAAGTCTGCAGAACTGGTGAAAGAGGATGCACCAAGAGGAAGGAAACTAACCATTGAAGAAGTGGTTGAAGGAGTTAAGGAGACAGGTGGACTAGGAGTAGTTGGAAGGAGATATGGACTAAGCAACGAAGAGGATAAAAGAAAAATATAAGAAGCTTTAGTTTACTGTCTCTACAAGTTCAATTACACTCCCACTGAACTTTACAAAATAATACCAGATGATTTACTGGAGATAATAGAAGGAAGATGGAAGTCTTCAATTGACAAGGAAAGAGAGCTAAGAATAAAATCTCTACTTGAAGTCCAAAATCATCTCACTTTGGAAGAAGCAACCCAACAAGTTGACCTGCACAAACAAAGTTTCATGATAAGAAAAAGAATAAGTTAGGTGCTTATTTGAGAGGTGGACAAGGTGCATGAAGGAGTTACTACCTAGGCAAATCTTCTTGAACAACAACATCAGGCAGAGGTAGAATGCCAGAAGATGACAGAGCCACTAGTGATAGATACCAGAAAAGGAAAAGGTATACTGGGAGTTGAGACTCCAGTTAAGGAAAAAATTGTAAACGAACTGGTTCTTGTTGATATCACTGATGAAAAAGCTAGTGATCTGATTCCACCAACTCTTCTTGCTTCCCCAGTTAAAGGTAAAGCTATAACCTCAATTGTAGATAATATAGTTGATGAAGTCATAGACTTTGGCGAAGCGTCGAATGCAACTAAATGGTTCAATGTGTTAATAGAAGAGGATAAGCAAAAAATATAGATTGCCATGTTGAAAACTTTCTTAGATTTCAACAAAAGTCCTAGAGACTATAGGGATCAATTTCCTCCAGAATTAAATGAGAGAATAATGGATAAGTGGAGAACTGGTTTAGCAGCAAACACAAAGATTGTTAGGGAGACATTGACACAAGTTAGACCAGGTCTCAGTGAAAAGACAAAAAAACTTTTGATAGAAGCAGTGTCATTGAACTTGGATACAAAGAATAGGGTAGCAAAGATTATCAATGGATATGAAAAGGATGTATATAAAGAGACACTAGAATTCAGGTAGAGTTATGACTTTAGTACCCTAAAAATAATAAGTCCTCAGGAAATCTCTCAAGAGGAACCTGAAAGAGTAGTGGTACCACCGGTACAATTCACAACTTGTGAAAAATCTTCAACCAGTGAACAACAAGTTCCAACTGAACCGTTCACATTCTGTGAACAGGTGAATCTGGGTGAACAAGTTCAATCAAAAGATCAAGTACATGGAGAGTCATAAGAAAAGATGACTATTGGTAAAGGAATAGGTGAAGAAGAAGTTGTGAATGAACAACAGGTTGCTAAAGAGAAACAAATAGAGCAACCACATGAAGACAAAGTTCATTTGGGAGGAGAAGTTCATCCAGAAGAAGAAGTCTTTCCAGAAGAGGAGCTACATCCAGAGGAAGCACCACAACAAGAAATTCCTCAACAATAGGAGGTACCTGTTAATACCGAACATGAGAAGCCTACAAAAGAGCAACCAACACAGGAAAAACTGGTAGATATTCCCAGCTCATCGTCATTGAAAAGAAAACTAACTTTTGCAATAGATTTAGAATCGAAGAAAAGTAAAGTTAGTGATATAGTAGTTGACATAAGAAAGATGTCAACAAGACAACTAAAAGATCTCACTAAGAGGAAACAAGATATGGTCCTCTCTAGTGTAAGAAACATCTTGCACAACTTTGTACCAGATGTAGATATTGATGAGGATGAACCTGTTATTGATCAATTGGAGATATAGGCACAAGAAATTGGAGAAGATATCACCGATCCAGAGACAATAGTCATTGATCGCTACAAGAAGAAGTGAGTTGATATTCTTCACAAACAGGTTGAAGAGTTAAAAACAATTGTATCTACAAATACCAGAGTACTCCAGCAATAGATACAGGATGCAGGAAGTCTAATGACAAGGACTTCAAACTTTGAAGACTTTTTTCGAGATATAACTGAGAAGACATCCAAGACTTTAGAAGAGATAAAGGTTCTTTCATCCAAGTTTGATGCAAAGAAAACTTATGCAATAGAATACATAAGGGAAATGATAAGTCATGCTCTTATTCTGAGAAAAGCATCTGAAGAAAAAGTAAAGGGAATTCAAGATCTTATTGGATTCCAATTGTTCATTGCCCCAACATGTGATCTAATGCATTCAATAGCAAATGAGGCAAATAGACTGATCCAAGAACCTGATTACAAGACAGTGGAAGACATGGAAAACATAATTGTCTCACTGGAAGCTGGATAGAAGAACTTGGAACATGTAATAGGTCTATGGAACCCATTCCTTCATACAACGAAGAAAATTTATAAGGATATCTTCACCAAGTTACAGTTGTGAAATGAGACATTCAAGAGGTAACAACCCTTTGTCCTATGGAGGTAAAAAGAGGAAGAAGATCAGAATACCAGGAAGGTCAAATACCAGAGGAACTGAAGGATAGGGGATCAGATATAGAAGATGAAAGATCAGTGTTTTAGTGTTATGGAAAATGGAAAAATGAGGAGAATAGGGAAAGTCTACAAGACATGTGATGTATGGATATGTTTTTCCACCAATTCCAAAGGGGGAAGATTGTTGACATAACTTAGTTGTCATTGGTAAAGTTGGAGGCAAACATCAATCCCAATGGAACATTGATACATCACATTGGTACTCATAGCTATGAGCCGGTAGACTAAAGGAGGAAGCAATGTACCTTAACTGGTCATGGGAGACATACAAGGAAGGTATGACTAATCGGGTACAAGTTTATTATCGGTTAAGTGCATGATAATCCAAACCGGATTATATGGAGCATTCACAGTTGAAACTAAAGTTAGATTTATTTTATCTATGAATGTTTCAATGTAAACTCGAGATCATTTTGCAAGCTTTTATTCTTAAGGTCTTGCATGCATGATTAATCAAATAGTTTACAACTTGGCAGAACTATGAGATGTATTGTTAATAAGATTAGTTTCTTATAAATACAGGTCATAGGATATGAAAGAAGTGTTGTTGAATATTAAGAGCAGGAGAGAGATATCCTCTGAGAGGAGCTACAGTCACGAGAAGTGAAAGAAAAAGAAGGGTTCAACAACCAAGAAGAGGAAAGGGTGAAAAATATGATCTAATCAGACAGAAAGTGTCATCATAGATCATTTCTTTAGATTGTGAAGCATATTCAAATCCCTTAAAGAGGGTGAACCATAATAGGTTCTTTGTATAAATCCCTTAACCAGGTAACGTCTTTATTAGTGTTGAAAGTCCTCTTACCGCGTGACTCTTTGTAGGATCAAGATCCTAACAGGTCTTCTACCAAATCCCTTTATCGGGTAGCACTCTTACCAGTGCTTTGTAAGCTCCTAACATGGTACCTTTATTACTGCAGTAGTAAATTTGTGGGTTCTGTCCCACCGTGGTTGTCTCCTTCTAATCGAGGGTTTCTACGTATATATGTTGTGTTGACCTCTATATTTCAATTTCTATTTATGAGTATTTTTATATTCTTTTGATTCTGTAAGAATATATATATATATATATATATATATATATATATATATATATATATATATATATATATATATATATATATATATATATATATATATATATATATATATATATATATATATATATATATAAGGATAAATTGAAGTAGAATTTGTATTTACTAATTCAGCCCCCCCTTTCAGTAACCAATTATGACTAACAATATGTGGTTGCAGTTTTGTGTTGTACACAGGTCTTGTGGATGAAACATACACTCGAGGATAAAGGTGACATGTGATAAGGCTATTTCAATTCTTTGTGACAATACTAGTATTGTTAATATCTCTTAGAATCCAATTTTGCATTCTCACAATACATATACCTATGAGATATCATCTTTTGAGAGAAAAAGTTACAAATCGCGAAGTCAAACTTGAATATGTTGCAACTAAGGATTAGTTGGCAAATAAATTCACCTAACCCCTTCCTAAGGATATTTTTCAAACTCTTCAATAGAAACTTGGGGTTTTGGCTTCTCCTTCTCACTAGGTCAATTCAAGAGCAAGAATATGCTCAGGGGAAGTATTTCACTATTGTATCTTACATCCCTAGATGGTGAGGTTTTTTATTTCCGCTCTTTGTCATTGATGTCAAAGGCAAAGAAACTTGATATTTGCAATGTAGATTATTTTTGCAAATTGTTTGTGTAGTTTGTTGTTGAGTTTCATATTTCAATTTATTGATACAAAATTCAGATTATAAAGTTGTCTTATTGATGAAAATTTCAAGTTTTTGTTGTTGCAGATTAGGTTATTTTCTTAGTAGAGATTTGCCATTAATGAAAAAGGGGAAGATTGTTAGCAAATTTTTCATTGATGTCAAGATACCTTAACAACGTTAGTAAGATGCATGAAATATATAGGAACCCTAGTTTGATAAATGCAAATTGGATTGGCAATGAAGGGTGAACACATACCTTTGATCTTTAAATGTTTTGCTTATCGAGACATATATACTTTGCATTGATGAATTTTTAGATGACAAGAATACATTGATTTACACATTATGTGTTTTGATTTCAAATTATGCCAACCTGAATCATGTTATTGAAGATGTCTGTGAAGTCATCATGGTGGTTGAAATAATTTTTATGAACACGCTTACAGTTAGATCTATATGTTTATATTGAGTTTGTTATATCTTGTTGATATGGTTGGAATCATTTATTATTTTTAGTGAACTTATTATGTCAAAAAATTTCATTACTAAAGTCTTGTGTTAAGTGTACAAAGGAATGATTATGAAGGCATTAGGTATAACTACTAAAGACTTCAATTATAACTATATTTAGTTGGAATAGTTTCTTAACAACAAACTTCACTATTATTATTTTTGTTTGTTTTAAAGTTTTTGTCTAAAGTGATGACTGAATATATTCTTCTTCAATGATTATAAATTAGTTCCTTTTGTTAAAAAGTTGGTTGTAACTTCCAATTAACAATCAACTGCTCCAGTTGTAACTGTTTCTAAACAAATTTTAACTGCCTTCCAAACTACTCATTCGATGGAAAGTAAGAGAGACTATTTAAAGGATGAAAAGGTTTGATGAAGGAAAGTGTGTAGTGTGTGAATGTTTGTTGTTTTATAGTGTCTAAAATGATTGCAAAATTAGTGAAGAGATTTTGAGTTTGAAATTGATCAAAAAGAATTCTTGATAATTAAATTACTATCAGCATTTTCTTTGTGAGATTCTGTAATGTAACAAATGCTTCTGCAAATTAAACTCTTTATGAAGTGAGAGTTTTTGTAAAAGGAAGTGTAAACTCAAATATTGTAAATCCTCAAGGTTGGTGCCTCAAGGATGCAATTGGTTTTTTATTTGGAATTGGTTCTCTCATTCAATTAATTTGGTGTTTCCTTAGAGCTGGTGCCCTTAAAGCATTGTACACTTTTTTTTATTTGGGAGGCTAGATTAAGGCAGTAGATCCTAGCAGCATTGATCAATATGGATTTTCACTAGTCTAGGGTTTTCTATGCATTTCATGTGTTGCTTCTTACTTGTGTGATTTTCATTATATTTAATTCTATTTTTAAACATATCAATTTATCAAAGTTGTAAGGGTTTTGTAATGTAGCAAATGCTTATGCAAATTAAAGTCTTTATGAAGTGAGAGTTTGTGTAAAAGAAAGTTGTAAATTCAAAGATTTTAAATCCTCAAAGTTGGTGCCTCAAGGATGCAATTGGTATTTTTTTGGAATTGGTTCTCTCATTCAAGGAATCTGGTGATTCCATAGGGTTGGTGCCCTTAACGCATTGTACACATTTTTTTAATTTGTGAGGCTCGATTAAGACAATAGATCCTATAAGTATTTCTCATTGTGGTTTTTCACCCATCTCAGGTTTTCCACGCATTTCATGTGTTGCTTCTAATTTGTGTGATTTACATTATATTTAGTTCTATTTTTAAACATATGAATTTATCAAAGTTGCAAGGATAATTAGTATTAGAGCCTAGTACTTGAAAAGGCTTAAGCAACTTAAGTAGATCTTGGATAGAGAACACATGGCTTGTTTAGAAGTATCTTCTTCCAATAAAGAACTTTTATTTGATGGTTCTAATTATGTATTTTGGAATATTAGAATGGAGAGTTATTTTGTAATTCCCTGTTGAGACAACCCGAGAGGATGACTCAACTAACTAAGAAAAAGAGAGAGAATTTTTATTTAAAAAAAAAGAGATAATAACTAACATTACAAATATACTACATAAAGCATGGATTTAACTGAGATAAATATTATTAAATACAACATGAACTAATTCTTTAATCCACAAATCCACATGACTATACCATTAGATGATATTATACATATACAAAATTGATCTTGCGAACTATAATTATTACATCTTAATAATTCAACAATATCTGAGTACAACATATTTACAATCATTTCAACAAAGTACATAATTACGTGCCAAAATCCCTAATACACTATATGATACAAGATACATCAATGAATATCCACCAAGAAGCTGAGAATAAGGTACAATGAAGATGTAGAGTTCATCCAACAAGTTCACAAACATGACCACAAACCTTGATGGAAAAATATTTACCACCCGACCATGTGGAACCCTAAGGACCACTCCCTCTAAGCTAGGAGATAGACACAAGGCCCCACAAACAAGAAAACAAAGATATGAACAACACAAAAATTCAAAATATAACATAAAGAATCACTAGGGAAACAAGGATACCACTCGAAATAACATAAAAGATATCAATGGATAAAACAATGATCACCAAAAAGGTATTGAAGGGAATACTATGAGATACCACAATAAACAAGAAGATATTAGAGGCAACCAAACATCTATGGAAGGAACCTAGGCTACATGTAGGGGAAGTTGCATTAAATGACCTTCAATTTGAGTCACCCTAGACAGGTCACTCTAGAACCTCTAAACCTCAAGTAAGACTCATCAGAAACCAGAATATCCTCTCGTGAAGATGAGAAACTCTAATCATATCTTATCACAGTGTATCATCTCATTCCCATCCTTAGCTTGTATGTAAGTGCTCAAGTCATGGACGAGGCATCCATAATTAATCTTTTTTAGTTTTATCCCTAATTTTATTAATTTAGTTATTACTTTATACAACCCACAATGGGTTACCCTAGTTTGGCCACTTTAGGGCCTCAAACCCTCATTGCAAGTCACTCCCCTATGATGTACCTAGATTACCTCCCCTAATGCTTCAAATTGAAAACCAACGCATAAACAACAATAATCATCAAAGTACTCTCAAAGGTTCATGATATTCAAAAGAATCACAAAAATAGAGTTTGGAGCATAAAATTTCAAATCAGTCCTAAGATCCATATTTGTCCAACATGACAAAAGGACATAATCATCATTCATATGAAAATTACAATACACATTTGATAACTTTGTAACTATAACTATGTTAAAGAAGACGACTCATTAATAACTCTTACTCCAACCAAACAATATATATATATATATATATATATATATATATATATATATATATATATATATATATATATATATATATATATATATATATATATATATATATATATATATATATATATATATATATATATATATATATATATATATATATCACATTAAACGATTAACATTAATTGAACAATTATACAAAGTATAATATGATACACTATATAAAACAATTCCATTTAATTAACTCATTGAACATATTAACTAGACATGATACAAATCTAGAGTCACTCCTTTATTGATAGAACAAAATCAAAAGCAAGACAATAACATTCCTAATAACATTTTTAACATAATTAATCATCACATAAATGTATGCATTTATTCATTAACAAGGAACCTAAAAATAATTAAACCAATAATCTTAAATAAGATCCTCACTATTGTATTAATAATATCCTTAATTAAAAACTAATCATTAATCATCATTAATCATATTTAATTAGTAACTAATAATTCATTAAAATACTAATACTTGATTCAAACTTAACTAACTAAATTGGCTTCTCATGTTGCCAAAAAATATGGCTTGCAACTCGAAAGTCTCTGCCCTACACAATAATAAAAAGAAGATTGCATTCTTTAATAAAATGAAGTTCTCAAAACTTACTGCCCTACACGATAGTAAAAAGAAGATTGTGTTTTTCAATTAAAAAAGTATGTAAAATCATAGAATGGGTTAAACATTTCTAATTCTTTTGATGCCCTAAAGGATATCAAAGAAGGTCCAAAGGATTTGATCTTGGATGTGAAAAATTTAGTTTCTAATCCACTACTATTGAATTCATCCACTCATTGGGATAATTTCATTCGGGGTGATGTTGAACTCAACACTTCCCATGATGTTTCAAAGAAACTCAAAAAGAAAAATAAATTCCTTAGGGTTTCTAGGAATGAAATAGGAAATATCTCTAATGAATGGAAAATGGTGGGCAACCGAAGGAAACAAGGATCTACAAGGAGGGCTTCTTTCTTCGACCCATCAAAGAGGAAAAGAGGTAAAGGGGTTACTAAAAACAATACTCCTCCTTTTATCATTGGAGAAAATAGAGTAGTATTGGGAAAAATAAGTGTTGGAAACCCTCTTTTGAAGGCATTGCTTCAATCAGAATGTCACACCACAAACCCTAACCCTAGGAAGGAAATTTCAAAAGATATACCTAAACAAGATTTCCATAATTTGGGATCAAAGAAGGTATTAGGGTTTTTGAATGTTAAGAAAAGGGGCACATTAATCCCAAAGAACCCATGAATGTTATGATTATCAGTGATACATATTCTGAAGGACTTTGGGAACATTGAAAAAAGCACGAGGTTTTTGCGAAATGGGAAGGTTACAGAGTTTCCAGGTTTAGCATTCTCGAATGGCTAAAGATGAACTTCCAGAACCAGGTAAGTATCTCTTCCCTTGATAATGGCTTCTTTTTCATCGATTGTAAAACATATTCCCTAAAATATAGATTATTATTTGGCTCTCTTATTTTCTATAAAGGCTTTGTGGTAAGATTTTTTGAATGGACACAAAATTTTGAGCCATTCAAAAATAATTTTGCCTATGTTTATTTGTGGGTAAATATCCCAAATTTTCTGATCGAATTATTACACGGTCTTATTTTGGCTATTATATATATATATATATATATATATATATATATATATATATATATATATATATATATATATATATATATATATATATATATATATATATATATATATATCGCTTGCTATTATTTTGGCTAGAATACGGTCTTATTATACTTCTAGAAGAAATACATAACATGTCTCAATAAACAAGTTTACACAATATTGCACAGTCAAATATTAATAAGGAAATTTTAGTCTTGACCAAAATTGTAGAAGAACAAGATACCATAGTAGATCAAAATCAAGAGGCTAATAAAAGAGATTTAGAAGAAATAGAAATGCAAAATCCCTATGGAATCAGCTATAATTTATGATATGATGGGCATTAATTATGAATTTGAAGAAGATAACATAATACCAGACATAGTAGATTATAATAGGCCTGTAGAAGAAATAGACTCCTTAGATATTATAGAAAAAATGGATAAAGAATTAGAAAAGGAAACAGATAATGGTAATGAAATAATTAACCAATCTGTAATAACAATGCACAAAATAGTGATAAACTTGGCATTGCGGCTAATATTTCAAGGATAGACTCCCCTGATTGTGGTAAGAAATTAAAAAAGAGAGGGAGAAAATCTACTTCTGAACTCAGGAAACTAGATGGGAAGCATAAAATCAAACTAGATTATTTGCATTATTACATGTAGGGAAGTGGAAGTTCCTTCCCAAGGAACAATGAAAGTGACATCCTAGAATGTTAGTGGCCTAAACGCCGCTAACAAGAAACATTTGTTAAAACACTACCTTAACATCTTAGATTCAGAATTTTTATTAATTCAAGAAACGAAACTTAACAATGAGGAAATACTCAAATTAAGTAGGTGGTTAGGAATTTGGAAAATTGACAACATTAATGTAGAAACAACTTCCAGAGGTCTAGCCACTATGTGGGATCCTAGAAAAGTTATTTTCAAATATTAAATTAAAATGAATAACTGGATGGGAGGTTGGATACACTGCGTTAAAAATTCACTAATGTTTTTCCTAATCAACGTATATGGACCTATCACTACGAAATATAAACATGACTTATGGACATAGATTGGTCATCATTGTGATGAACATAGGGACATACATATCATACTTGGAGGATACTTTAACACAATTGCTGACATAAGAGAAAAAGGGGAGGAATTCAAAGTGAAACATAATCACTTAGAGACTTTAGAGAATGAATCTTCAATCATAATATGTTGGATATCAAAACAAATAATGGTATTTTCACATGGAACAACAAAAGAGATGGAGCCAATAATATTGCAAAAAGAATAGATAGATTTATGTTCCTAGGGGACCAAAAACTTTCAATCATACCTTTGCAACTTCAATTTTGATTGTCTCAGGTTCAGATCATTTCCCAATAAACCTAGTCATTACTGAGGAAACCAAACGGCTAGAAACCCTTTCAAATTTGAAAAGATGTGGTTCTATAATAGAAACTTCTTAGACCTTCTATAGAAGTGGTGGACATAAGAAGAGTTTGAAGGTTCTAAGATGTTCTATTTTCTATCTAAACTTAAAGCTTTAAAATTGAAAATTCTTAACTAGAATAAAACCCATTTCAAAAACATTTTTGAAGAAAAGATTCAGGTTGAAAAAGAAATTCAAGAGCTGAATGAAGAGGTAATCAATGTAGGCATGGATAATAGAAATTATTTTAAAGAAAAATAACTACTAAATAAATATGAAGACCTACTCTCAAAGGAATACATTTTTTGGAAGCAAAAATCAAGAGAAATTTGGTTAAAGGATGGAGATAGGAACACATTTTTTTCACAACAGTACAAAGAAAAGAAGAAACATTAATAGAATAGTCAAATTAAAAAAATGAAAGAGGATAAACAATCGATAATCCAAAGGTAATAGATAAAGAATTAGTAAATGTCTACCAAAATGTACTAAACAACTGGGACAGTTCGGACTTAAATGCACAAAATATAAGGTTAAGCAATATTCCAAAGATTCTAAATGAAAAAGATAATATAATATTTAGCAAAAATTTTACAAAGGAATAAATTAAAACAACTCTTTTCCAGTTAAATGCAGACAAAGCTCCAGGTCATGATGGTTTTCAGGCTATTTTTTTTTTCAAAAATGTTGGCATTTTTTAGGGGATGAGCTAAGCGAGGCCATAGAAAATACTAGAAAGGCCAAAAAACTATTAAAAGAAATCAATAATACCTTTTTAACCCTTATACCAAAGAAAACAAAAGCATATGAACTAGGAGATTTCAGACCCATAGCTCTATGTAATACAATCTATTAAATAGTGTCAAAATCCCTCACAAACAGGCTTAAAAACTTGTTACCTCACATTATCTTAGAAGATAAAATAGGTTTTGTCCCAGGAAGATCAATTTTAGATGGGATCATCATCGTTCAAGAAATCATTCACTCAGTTCAACAAAACTAGGATCCTTGTATGCTAATCAAATTGGACATCCAAAAATCCTATGATAAAGTGGACTGGAGATTTCTATGTAAATGTATGGAATATCTAGGCTTTTCCAAACAATGGATTAATCTAATTTGTTATTGTATTTCAACTCCTAAGATTTGTATAATGGTCATTGGTTAACCGGAAGGTTTCTTTGACATATCAAGAGGATTGAGACAAGGGGAGCCTATTTCACCATTCTTATTTATCATTATGGATGAAGCCTTCAAAAGAATGAAGCTAAAAGAAAACACTATTGGAAAACTAACATGCATTAAAGTAACAGATGATCTGCCTAAGATAACCCTCCAACAGTTTGTGGATGACATGATTCTTCTTGCAAAAAGTTCTAAATAGGAAGCAAAAAATTATAAGGACATGCTAAACTTATATATGAAAGCATCAGCAAAAAAAGTTAATTTAGGAAAATCATAAATTTTCTTTCTAAATACAAATGAAAATATGCCAAATTCTAGACTTTAAAAAAGGGAAATTCTCTTCCAAATATATAGGGATGTCAGTAGACAAAGGAGGAAGAACCTCCAAATCTTGGGATCCCCTAATCAAAAAGTTTGAAGGAAAAATGGAAAATTGCAAGAGAAAGTGGCTATCAAATGCAAGAAGAATAAAAATGATCAAATCAGTATTATCAGCTATGCCTACCTATCAAATGTAATGTATGCCCCTCACTCAAAGTGCAAAAGAAAAGTTAGAGAGAAAAATGAAAAACAAATCTGGCAAGGAGTATCCAATAATAATAAAATGGTTTTAGTAAGTTGGGATAAGATTACTAAACCTTAGGAAGAAGGGGGATTGTGCATAAGGAAAACCAAATGGAAAATCTTATCCCTAGGGGCTAAGATGGGATGGAAAATATACCAAGAACCTGATAATAAATGGGTAAAAATATTAACTCACAAATATCTCAATAGCAATTATAGAACTAGTATAATTAGGACGATTAACCCTCCTAAAGGCTCAAGAGTCTGGAACTTCATTTTGGAATGCATAGAGATCATTTTAGATAAACTAACATGGGACATTCGTTCAGGAAATACACCCATCATTTGGGAAGATTCATGGGGAGGATATGCACCATTAGATAGTATAATATCCCCACAGATTAAGGATAAATTAGTAAATCTATGGGAGAAATTTTTATATAATTATATGATTTTTCCAAAAGGGGACCCTAGTCCTGGGTAGGAATGGAGATCCTTTGAAGGAACCCCTTTAACCCAACAAGAAAAATTAGAACTACAAAATGTTTTGAAATCAAGACAAATCTTCCCTAAGATAAGAAATGACAAATTAATATAGACAAGATCTAAATCAAGATCCTATAAAGTCAAGGAAGGATATGAATCTTTGGTTAAAAATAAACAATGGAATAAATCAGATCTTTCCATACATATTTGTTGGGACAAGTCATGCTTTCCAAAAGTGGGTACTTTTTTGTGGGCTGCACTCCAAAATAGGATCATTACAACAAAATGGTTTAGGAAAATTGGGTTTGAGGGCCCATCCAGATGTGTTCTATGTATGAAGGAGATTGAAATAGTACATCACATTCTTCTCTCTTGCCCTTATGCCCAAGAATGTTGGCAATGGCTACATAGGAAACTTCACCTGAAAATTGTGATGACCAATCATTTAGTAGATCAATTCAAGGCATGGCCAATCATACAAAACAAAAGCCTCTATAACACAATCTAGAAAATAGATCCTTCCATACTAATTTTGGAATTATGTATGGAGAAAAATCATATAATCTTCCAAGATAAAATCATGAACAAATCAAACCTCCAAAATAAGATAGAAGCAAATATAATAGAAGCAGTAAATAATAGACTCAAAAACAAAAACCACATTGAAGGACTATCCACTTAATGGGATTGTGAAATGAGAAAAGAATGGTTTGGCCTAATCATTCCTCCCCAGTTTGGGAAGGGGAACAAAGACATAAAAAAAAGAGAGAGAATATTGTAGATGGATTCCTCCATAGAGAGATTGGTATAAATTAAATTTTGATGGAGCATCACATGGAAATCTAGGGTCTGTAGGGATTGGATGCATTTTTCATAACTAGGAAAGCAAAATCTATGGCAAGATTGTAAAATCCATTGGGAAAACCAATAATAACATTGTAGAATTGGAGGCATGTGTAGAAGGGCTCTTATTATGTAAGAAATTAGGAATAGAAAAACCTAGAAATATAAGGCACCTCACAAATTATCATCAATCCAATCATAACTAAGACTACCCCTAATTGGAATTTAAACATAAGATTAGAAAGGGAAGTAAGTTTACTAAATTATTTTAACTTAATAAAATGCAATCATATATATAGAGAAGGAAACAAATTGGCTGACGGACTAACCAATAAAGGAGTAGATGAGATAACACTAGAATATGCATAACTCTAAACACCAAAATCATAAGGTAAGGAAACAAAATCTTGCATTTTACATAGCCCAAGATAATATTATTATCTAACCAAAACTTGATACTTGGCAAGATTTATCCCTCCTAAATAAGCTTAAATTATCGTATCTCATCTAGAAGTATAATAGCAAGCGATACACACACACACACACACACACACACACACACACATACATACATACATACATATCTACATACGTATATATATACACATATATATATGTATATATATGTATGTATATGTATCTATATACTTATTTATTTGTATGTACTTATATATATATATATATATATATATATATATATATATATATATATATATATATATATATATTCTTATCGGATATACTTTAGCTCACAAACATATTTTAACATAAATATATAAACATTTATAAAAATATAAATAGACAGACATACACATAGATATGCATATACATATAAGCATTATTATATATTCATATACATACGGATCTATATTAATTACCTCACTTCTACTAGATCTTACTTTGATTTGATTTTCTTTTTAGGCATTCCTTGAACTAGGCAAATCATCCTTTAATTATGAATCCTTTAACCTCATTTATTGCCTCAACTCAAGCTCCAATTTACTTCATTACATTTTCATCCTTGTTAAAGACACTATTTTTTGAGACCGATCTCAATGCTTCATAATGATTTATTATGGACCCAGATCATTTTAGAATCACCTGGAGAGTTGTTGATATATTTATATCATGTTGTTTCTTTCTTTTTCCCATTCTATGAGTGTTTTCCCGTCTTTCATGAAGGATTAGTTCTGGATAGGAGTAATGGAGGTCTATATTACAATGTTTCATGTGTCTGAAGTTAGAACTATGACATTTAGGGGGGAAATTAAGCTTGAGAAGTGGAATAGGATTCTTCTCCATGTAGATGATATGGCTAGGAAAGTTGTAGAATTGGTATTAGTAGACAAATATTTTAATCTTGAGTTTACCTATAGGACAAATAGTGATATCATTGGGGCCTTTATCACAAGTCACTTTTTGGCAAAAATCCCCAAATCGTACATGGTAGCCCTCGGTAAGGAAGTGTTTGTTAAAGAATGGTTTGGGGCTTGGAGAATGCTATTTTTAGCATCAACTATAGGATGAAAATCACATATCTCGAGGTCTATATGGAATCCCTGGTGGGTAGTCTGGAATTGGCAAGCCATGTAATTAGGCTTTCGATAATGGTTCTTAGGGATAATAATTCTTTTGATAAAGTGTCGACTGAAATTGAAAGCAATATCCATTTCTTATTGAAATGGCTAGGAATAGTCAAACAAGATGACACAAAGTGGCTCCATGATTATCTTGTAGCCACTGCATATGAATTACCAGAAGATTTGATGAAAGATGAGCTCAATCGACTCCAATTCATTCTGCCAAACCTTTGCAATAATACTTAGAAGAAAAAGATTCCAGGAAAAAAGATGGAAAAAGAAAAAGACTTGATCTTGGTTGATGACTCAGAGGATGACTCGAAGGATGAAATTATCATTGACAGGCGTAAATAAAGTAATTTCCATATATTTTGATGTATTTTTTTACTAAGTATTTTCCATTGTTAAGTTTTATATATACCCAAAGATTTTGGCTATTGTTGCAAGGTAATTTTGTTACTTTATAGATTTAGGTATATCCAAACTAAGGCTTATATTAATGTATGATTTGGATATTAGTATCTTTTTGAGACTTCTATGTTGATCTGTATATTCAGGTTATACTAGCTCACTAGTAAGTTGGTTCAATATGGGATAGGACATAGTGTTGGAAAGTTGGCTATATTGATGTATATGAATTAGTATAGTGTTTTCATTATGGAAACAAAGTCATATAGTAGTTTGGAGTCAGCGCACTTGATGGGAAGATAAAAAATCAGCTAAGTGTTGAAGACTGGACAGTGTATAGAGTTCTTGAAGCTTAGAGCATCAGCACACGTGTGTATGACCGAGTTATGGTATGCGCCCTAGAAGATAAGTTGGTTAGAATATATTCATGCTTAGTCTATGAGTGCATGATCATATATGCAAGTATGAGAAAGATACAGATAGTTGAAGTTACACAGCCAGTGTGTGCTAAAGAAGAACAGAGTAAGCAACCGACTATTAGCATTTTGAGTTGTGGTAATATTCTAATGATGTAAAGGCTATGCACCTATTGTAATTAAGTTTCCGACATGTAAATATGTTTGTTTGTAAACACACTTGAGCCAATTCAATTGGAAGCATTGTATGTAATAGGTTTAAGGGCTGACCTAGTTGTTTGTTTTGTATGCGCATATAAATATGAGATGCGCCCATTGTGATTAGTATGGAACTTGATATAGAGTTGTGATAAGCAGAGTAGAAGTGTGAAAAGAGACTATAAGATGTATTAGAGATTTGCAAGAGGTCAAAGCATTAGTGCATCAAAGGAACTGATTAGACAAGCAATATCATAGTGACAGTTCATCCAATAGATATAGTGTGTATCTAAGATCAGAAGGTTGTAACCTTCACCACTTGAGCAATGAGCTCTAGGAAAGTGCATCCACACCCCTAACAGGGTTTATTGTAAAAGACTCCTAATAGGGTCCGGCCCTTGACAAGGTCTACTGTACTAAACATATTGTAAAGCAACTCCTAACAGGGTTAAGGATCTTCTAACAAGGATCATAATACACTAGTGAAAAATATTAGTGGGTGTCAATTCCCACTGGGGTTTTTACCTATTTGAGTTTCCCTGTAACCATATTGGTGTTATGTATTGATTTCATGTTTCATGTTTATGTGGATGTTCATTTCAGTACTTAAGCATTTAAGTTCAATTTAAATATTAAGTGAAAAGATAAAGTACAGTGAACATTGATTCACCCCCCCCCCTCTCAGTGTTCCCATTCCTAACAATTGGTATCAGAGCTCTGGTCCTCAGAAAAGAAGTTTAACCACTTGAGGAGATCATGGACAAAGCAAAAATGAAACATCTGAAAAGAAATCTTGAAGCTTCTCTTGAAGACCTGGACAAATCTGAAAGAGAAACTGAAGAACTAAGGGAAAAACTCAATGATGCTCAATTAGTCATCAAAAGGCTAAGGAAGGATTTGAAAGAATGCTCTACCAGTGATCTAGGGACAATGGTCAAGAAGCTGAATGAAGAAAATACATCCTTAAAATAACAACTTGAAGAATTTGATGATAAGTTGACTAACAATCAGGAAGTCTACGATGAACAGGTCAAAGAGAACCTTCAACTGAATGAAGAATTGAGGCAAGCAAACATGGAAATCTTAGAGCTAAGAAACAACAAAGAAATCTTGGAATCTGAATTAAAAGATGCTAAGAATCACATTGATAAATTACACACCAGTTCTGATTTGATAGAATCTCAGTTGTATACAAGAAGAGCTAAAGGAGATACTACCTGTATTGGATACAATGAAGCACAAAATCAGATTGACAACATGCGAGCAAGAATGAAAGCACTAGAAGGAACCTCAGATACTAAGGAGACTAGAATTCAGACTAAGGATCATATTGAACCACCTAAGAATGAACGCAAGCCAGTAGACCCCACTTGTTATGCATGTAACAAGCATGGACACATAGCAAGGAACTGTACAGAGGTAAGACCCTTCAATGGTTACTGTTATTCATGCAATAAATTTGGTCATAGAGCTATGAATTGCAAGAAAAGTCAAAAGAATGAGACTCATAATCAAAGAAATTAGAATCAGTCAAATGCAAGAAGTTCTCAAAATGTTACATGTTAGATATCTAACTATAATGGTCACTCAGCTAAACAATGTAAGATGGTGACTCATGTCAATGCGCTGAGGAATATAAGGCCTCTAGTCATTTGTCACTCTTGTAACAAGGCTAGACACATCTCAAAGTTTTGCAGATCAAGGACGCAAGGTCAGGAAAGCCCTAAAAAGCTTGAAAAATCAGTTTTAGATCCCGAAGGAGAAGTCAATTTTTTGAAAGCTTCAAAGGATGTGAGCTTGATTTGGTTAGAAAAAAATAAGGACAAGGTTGATGAGTATGTATTGGATGCATCCACAGTGGACACACCCTCTACATCTGGATGAATGGCCCTCAAGGTCATAGGGGGATCTAATTTAGCTCTAGACCCTTGTGCGGGTGGTATACTCACTCTCAGAGTATGCGCCTTTGGACTTAATCTTTTGGAGACTAGAGGAACCTTCATGCAAGAGTGCACTAGTTGATTACTTTCAAAATGAAAGTTAAAAATTTCCAAATGACAGCCTGGTTTACGCGGCAAGCATTAATGGAAGAATTTCTACTTTAAAGTACATAGAAGATAGAGGATCTCTCATTGCATTCATATTGAGAGTGATTGGAGAGAAGAAGAGCCTTAGCAGTTGATTGAGAAGCATTGCATTTTGATTCGTGAAGTGAGTTGCTATGCAATTGATCGGTTGCAGAAACCCTAGTTCATCGTGTCGATTTAGAAATCTCTTGGAAACCCTTGAAGAAGTGTTATACAAGTAAGTGATGGCTACTCCTATAGTATTTGATGTTGTAGAAAAGAAAAGATATGTGTTTAAGAGGCATCCATTTAAATCTACACTAGATGACCTAGAAGGGGCATTCTCCCGCATGCCTATGGGTGTTACACATGTCAAGGACATTAGGGCATACATCTACTGTAAGAAAGAACTAGTAGGATTGGATAGATTAAGGGTGCACATGCAAACTATGTTAAAACCAGACAAAACCTTCATGAATGAGTATGCGCGGTGGAATAATCACCCTATAGTGGAGTATGCTATGGCATATGAGTTCTATGAATCAGAATGGATCGAGATTCTTCTGAGCAGAATTCATGATGACCTATTTTGGATAGGTGAAGTGCCAGTCAGAATTACCAGTGACCTAATTCATGAGATGATAGGCCTGTCAAGGACAGGTGCCTTCCTTCTAGTGGGAAAAGATGTGAGGAAAATTGTTGAACAGACTTGCAAATCAAGAAGTGATAGGCGCGGTATGACTATCAAACCTATTGAGCAAGATGACATCAAATTGATGTCTATGATATTTGGATACAAGTTTCAACACACCAACAGGGTAAAAAGTGTGTTCGTGGCCACAATTATTGCAGCCATAAGAATTGTAAATGAAAATGGAGAGTTCAACCCATGTGAAATATTGTGCACACAACTAATTGATAACATTAAGGCAATCAAGCATGATAAGACCAAGATATTCAGATTTGGGTCTCTTATCATTTATATGTACTTCCATATTGTTGGAAAGGTGTCAGACTTATACCTTGACAGGACAATTCCTACCATGCCATAGATATCCTTCAAGGCATCTACTAAGAGCACTCTAAGAGACTACATGACACTAGAGTTGAAGACATCCAGGGTCAAAATGCAAATGTGGTACAGGATACCAGAGAACATTGTTGAGAAATACAAGGATACTATTTGTTTTATGGTTGAGACAGACACAACATGCATGGAGGTAGTTGAACCAAGAACAAAGTGGATTCATCCAATAGGATATGAAGTGGAAGAGCCCATTCTAGAGGCCTATGCTCAAGTTCTATTGTCATCACCTAAAGACCCCAATGAGCCAAGATGGGAACCTATGAGGAGAAGATAAGAGAGATAGATGCTAAACTGAATAGAGCAGCAACAAAGAGGAAGGTTGCCAAGGTTACCTCTGAGATCTTGAGAATTCATGGAGTGTCTCAAGCATACCTAGACAAAGAAAGGGAACAAAAGATTGCATTGGAATTAGAGAGCACAGATGCAGCAAAGACAGAATCAGATGATCCTAAGTTGAAGAAGGTGAAGATAGAAAAATCTGATGAATAGAAGGGTAAAATTGATGTTACTCCTTTCGTGCCCAAGGAAACCATTGACCTTACTACTCATCTTGAGTATAAGGCAATGCCTAAAAGGAAGAAAGAGATCAGCATTGGTCATCTATCCTCGAGAGTAACTAGGAATAGAAGAAACACTCAAGCACCTCCTAAAGTAAGTTTCAAACCTATTCTGAGTGTGTTAAGCACAAGAATCATTGATGAAGTCAGAATTGATCAAGTGGGAAATTTTTATGAAAAATACAGTGAGATAGACAAATCAGAGATACATGGAATGATAGTCAAACATATGTTGAAGTTCAAGAAGACAGTCTTGGAACTAAAGACCATGATTCCTGATAATGTGTGGAACATCCTAGAATTCCAAAAGAGATAGGCCATTAAAGAAGATCTAAGGATAAGAGAGAAGATTTTAGATGAAACTCTTCCTATATGCGAGCTAGAAGAGAAAAAGTTATTGTTAGATCTAGTGAAGCCTCACCTAAGGACCAAGACAAGAACATTGAATATAATGGATAAAAACTTTGAGATAGTTGCCAAGGAAACATAGAAAGCCTTTGAGAAGGTCTTTATGAATAGGCACATGTATCCCCCTCCTACACCCATAGCTCAAGTACCCTCAAAATAACTCAAGATGGCATAGCCCACTAATGCATTAGTGACAGGTCCTTATGACTCAATGCCTGCAGTTGAAACACAAACAGAGGCAGATAAGTCTGCGCCCATGATAGAGTCACTAAAGGATAACACCATTATCATTAATAATGTAGAGATAGCCATGGAGGCCATTGACACTGAGTTGGACAAGTTTGAAGAGACATTTGTAAGCACTCAAGAGGCAAAAAACTTATGCAGTAACACTCCTACTAATTAAGAAGAAATATTGATTGAAGATATAACAAATGAGAAAGAAGAAGAAAAGATGGAAGAAAAGAAAGAAGAAGAAAAAGAAAAAGAAGCTGAAAAACAAAAGGAAGAAGAAGAGGTAAAAGAAAAGAGAAAAAAGATGAAACATTAGTTGAACTAATCAAGGTAAAACAAGAAGTGATGGATAGCACTCCCATCACTCCCTCAGCAGCATTGTTGTCAAGTTTGACACCTGACACAACTAGTTTGGATTCACAGGGAGAAGAAGACCTGATTAAGTTCAGTGTCTTAGCTATGGAAAAGGCCAAGGAGAAACAAGTGATGAGGAATCCCCTCCTTGTAGAGTCAATGAACATCCTGAATAGTTTGTTACCAGTAGACAAGAAAGTGTCCAAGGTACACTCCATTGTTGATGTCAGCTCAGTGATTTCACAATTCAAGAATAATTTCTCTAGCCTGGAAGAATCTGCATCCTTAGTTGTAGAAGAGAAGTACTTGAAGAAGAGATTAAATGAATTGGTTAGCAACTATGCACTAGACCTAAGCTCACTAAAGTCCGGTCAAGCATCTTTGAAGGAGTTTGCAGTAAGAGGCAGAACAATCATTGCTGATTGTATGAACCAGGACAAGCTAACTGGTGATCTATACAAGAAGATTCAAGAGGCTAAAGCTATGATAGAAAGCATAAGGAAATTAGTGGAAGATCCATCAGTTAATGTGAACATGTGTAATAATGTCTACCAAGGACAGTTATACAAGATTGAGAAGGCAGAAAAAGAAATGACCAAGATAAGGGCTAGGCAGACTCAGCTAAGGAATGCTCTTGCACCCTCATTAGACATACTTAATTAGAATATCAAGGAGATCAATGCCACCATGGTGACATATGATCAAGGTCCTAGCATAGATTTGGAGAAGATGGAGAAGCTACAGTATGCTTTATGCGCCCATCTCCAGATTGTGAATTCTCTGATCACATTTTGGAAGAAGGAGATCCAAAATCTACTGATAGCATATCTGGATGTTCTATCACAGTAAGTTTTTGTAAATTCAATTTTGACACACCTTTGTCATTAATGTAAAAGGGGGAGTATGTGTAGAATATGGATTATAGATATTTATAAGGAGATATAAGATAGAAAGATATGTATAGGGAGACATAAGACAAAAGTTTTTGTATTAAGGACAGTTAGCAATTTGGCCATATTCCTTTGTTGCCATTAATGAAAAAGGGGGAGATTGTTGGAAAGTTGGATATACTAATGTATATGACTTATTAGAGTGTTTTCATTATGGAAAAAAATTCATATAGCAGTTTGGATTCAGTGCACTTGATGGGAAGATCAGAAATCAGGTAAGTGTTGAAGACTAGACAGTGTACAGAGTTCCTAAAGCTTAGAGCATCAGCGCATGTGCGTATGACCAAGTTATGGTATGCACCCTAGAAGATAAGTTGGTTAGACTATATTCATGCTTAGTCTATGAGCGCATGATCAGATATGCAAGTATGAGAAAGATACAGACAGTTGAAGTTACACAACCAGTGTGTGCTAGAGAAGAACAGAGTAAGCAGCCGATTATTAGCATTTTGAGTTGTGGTTATATTCTAATGATGTAAAGGCTAAGAACCTATTGTAGTTAGGTTTTCAACATGTAAATATGTTTGTTTGTAAACACGCTTGAGCCAATTCAATTGGAAGCGTTGTATGTAATAGGTTTAAGGGTTGACCTAGTTGTTTGTTTTGTATGCGCATATAAATATGAGATGCACCCATTGTAATTAGTATGGAAGTTGATATAGAGTTGTGATAAGTAGAGAAGAAGTGTGTGAAGAGACTCTAAGATGTATTAGAGCTTTGCAAGAGGTCAAAGCATCGACCCATCAAAGGAACTGATTAGACAAGCAGTGTCACAGTGACAGTTCATCCAGTAGATATAGTGTGTAACCAAGATCATAAGGTTGTAGCCTTCACCACTTGAGTAGTGAGCTCTAGGACAGTGCGTCCACACCCCTAATAGGGTTTATTGTAAAAGAATCCTAACAGGGTCCTACCCTTGACAAGGTCTACTGTACTAAACATATTGTAAAGCAACTCCTAATAGGGTTAAGGATCTTCTAACAAGGATCATAATACACTAGTGTAGAATATTAGTGGGTGTCAATTCCCACTGGGATTTTTACTTATTTGGGTTTCCCCGTAACCATATTGGTGTTATGTGTTGATTTCATGTTTCATGTTTATGTGGATGTTCATTTCAATACTTAAGCATTTAAGTTCAATTTAAAGATTAAGTGAAAAGATAAAGTACAGTGAACACTGATTCACCCCCCCACCCCCCCCCCCCCCCTCAGTGTTCCCATTCCTAAGACATAGTATATACAGATATTGTTGATCCCAGTGTATATGTTTCTATTATTAATAAAAATACTAGTTTAAAGAATTTTGGTTGTGCTCCAATAATGGAAAATTTGAAAACATGTATGAGAGTGGCTATGATAGAATAAATTTTCAGAATGAAGAAGGTTTTGGTACTAAACATAAAATAGTACATTAAATGACAATATGATAATCAAATGCCTCATACTAAAATTATTCTTACTAAGATAATTCTCTTTGATGAATCAATATTATTTTGGAATAAGAGACACACATACGTCATTTAATAATTTCAAATAATTAAGATATAATTTAATAATTGTACATGAATCTTAAATAATTTTAAAATTAAGATATATAATTATGTGTATACATAGAAAGGTATACACACACATGATGTATATACATAGATATATAATCTTCATATATACATATATAGATAAATCTTGAGGCTCTTCTATAAACATGGAAAAGAGACTTTATTTTACATATGAATAAACATATAAAGAAATTGTTTTAAAGACAATTGTTCCTTACATAATACTTTACCGAGGGCCATCATTACAAGTAATAACTTATCATCATATTTAATAAATAATTAACTCTCACAGAGGTTGAGAGGAATCAATTAAGTACAGTTCAACTCCGGAAGAGAAATATAATCCCAATAAATATTATCAAATCATATAAGATGTAAGGAAAATATTAAGGTCTCAAATAGTGAAATTTAAAAATGAGCCTTAAGATTAGAATTAAAGGTAGTTTATAAGAAAGAGGAAAATAATAACAAGGAAGAGTTTCAATGCATGCACAAGAAAGAGAGAGGAAATAATGGGGAAGTCTTAACACTTAATCAAAATACTTAAGGGCAAGGAAGGAGTAAACTCATTACACTTCATAATCAGATTTGATAATAGATCTTCATTATGATTGTGATCAACTTAAAATTCTTTCGTACCTATAGGTAGTTTGTTTATGGAGTATTCATTTATGGGTCTAAGCCAGCTACAAAGAAGTTAAAGATAAAGGAAAGTGCTCAAATAATAAGGTTTTAATAATTAAATCAACACTTAGAGTGACAGGGAAATTATCATCAAATTTTTTAAAGAGATAATAGTATGCCAATATTGTCCAATAGATTCGAAGTATCCATTTGAACCTTAAATAAGTCTTATACAAATGTTACCTAATTCCCTCCATGGTATTGTACCCTTGATAATATCTTATCTGGAAATCAACAGACATATCTATGTTATTTCCATGATTAGAAAATATCAAAGGTACAATATCTTAAGGGAAAAAGGTAGTGAAAATGAGATTAAAAAGAGGGGGGTTGGAAGAAGCCAACCTTTTTTATATATGATATATGATCAGTACTATATCTCAAACTCTTTTCTTTCAGCATCAGCAATTTAATGTTTTCAGGTACTTCTGACACTAAGAATGGTAAGTCTAGTTTGCATTTATAATCTAGAAATTTGATTTCATAGATACAATATAAATCAAAACAATATGAAAAAAGAAAAGTTAACAAGTGCATGATTTATAATGAATGAAATCATGAGTGTTTTTTCCTTTTTTTCAAAACAACATTACTAATGAATGATCTCAATCAAGAAGGTGGAAAATTTTTACAGGTTGTAGGGGAAATATGAAACTTTCAAGAGAAAGGAATACCAAAATCTTCTTTTTCAATAGCTAGTCTCGAGAAGGAATGGGGAAATTTCACATATGGGAAATCTAATAGAGATAAAGCAAGGAACTTGAATACTATATCAATTTTTCTTTGTAATACTTGTAGATGGGCAGTAAGCCCCTCATTCTTTTATATTATAAAATTATATAAAAAAGGTGAATAGTTTTTATTTTTGGGGAAAGGCTGAAGGTTTTCTCCTCCTAGATCTTTCCTACCAATGCCCCTAGGGAGCTAGGATGTAAATAGGTTTTAAAATTAATAAAATTATTTGGCCATTGGCCTCTTGCCTATCAAAAAAAAAACTTAACTAACTAAATATTATTACTTGTATTTTAGTAGCATTCTTATTTTTATTAAGACTATGTAATCCTTATTAATAACATACTTAATGAAAATAGAATTAATTATTACTCATATACCATTAAAATATATTTAAACAACCAAACTTATCTATTTTTAAAACTCCATCACTGCTATCCAAAATCAAAAGGATAAAACAACAATTAAAAAAAGATATGAGACGTATAAAATAAAACATTAAAGTTAATAAGAAGACAAAAATAAAAGCCATAAAAGAAACATAGCTTTTCTTAGAATAAAACATGCAGATTTCTAAGTCAAAACTCAAGCCTAAGAGCTAAGAAAATTGCAACTAAAAGAAGTAACAAGAAACACATTTTAAAGAGATAAGAAATTTTGAGGTTTACCAGGACAAATCAAATGTCATGCATGAGATACAACACAATTGTTTAAAAAGGAAAGACAACCAAGAAAGCTTTGAAATGGCATTAAAAAAATAGTGATACTATTGGATTTGTAATAGAAAGTTAAGTACTGAGAGGGGAGGGCTGAATCAGTACTCTAAATTTTTTTATCAACTATTCTGACCATTTACCGAATTGTAAACTTTGCATGTAACACCATAAAACATAGAAATTAAAACATGAAAACATAACACATATCTCAATGATTTGTGGTCTTGCAGAAACCCTAGGTCAGAGGGAAAAATTGTGGTGGGGATGATACCCCCAATACTTCACTACTACAATAAAAAGGTTGCTCGGTTAGAGCTACAATGTTTAGCTACTTTTGATATCTTGCCCTGTTAGGAGTACAAAAGACTTATATAGTCTACCTTGCTAAAGGATTTTACAATCTCTAATCTAAGAGATGTACCCTATTAAAGGATTTACAAAATAAGACCTATTAGAGCCTACCCAATAGTGGGATTTTACAACTCTGATTACAATATAATTTAGTACAAAATTTGTCTGTAGTAATGCATCAAAAAATATTGTTCAAACTCAATGTGCTCAAAAACATTTTTCCTCATTTTGTACTTCAGTACATTTCAATCACAATTAAGCTTTAGTACTCGATAACCTCAAATATGATTCACCTTATCAGTTCTTCTTTAACTATTCTATTACTCAGTATATTTACTTCAGTATTTCATCACCATCACATCAGCTTCACATTCTTCTCTGACTTCTCTTCATACACTCTCTCTTTGATTTTCATACATTGTTCTTTATATACTTGATCTAGAAGCAATGGAAATGTTCTTGATTCTTCTCTTTAAATGGTGGTAGCTTTGGTTTCATTTGCAATGTATATATTCCATTCATTTTCCAATTGGTGGATCTTACCTCGTAATCATGTGCAATCATATTGTTTACATCTCCAATGTTTTACCAAATGATCTTCTTGAAATCAGTAAAACATTTTATGCTCGGTGTCTAGGTTCAGTGTATTTGCCATGATTTTTTATGTCGACCTGTGTTACTTGGTAACACATTTTATTCTTTCTTAGTAACACATTTTATTCTTGCTCAGTAACATTTTATCTTGGCTTGGTAACTATCATGCACTGTTGAGTGCCCACCTTGCTTTGCTCGGTGCCTATCACTCATTTGCCTTTACTGAAATTGTGTCTTCCTTTACTAACTTCTCTATTTTCTTCACTGACTGAGTTCTATGACTCCTTTCACCGACTGACTTTGACAATGCAATATGACTTTGACAAAACTAATGACAACAAAATAACTCTTTAGGAGTATCAATCTCTGCCTTTGGCATTAGTTTGACATCTTTGTCAAAAACTTCAAAGTCATCAAAATTGTGTCCCTATTCAAAATTTGTTCAAAATTGTGACCATGTATAAACTATTTATAACTTATAACTTCCCCTATGATAGTACTTCCTTTATACTATACAATATCTATACATATATATTTCCCCCTTTTTTGACAAATATGCCAAAAAACAAAATCACTTACATTGATCAGGTGGTTGAATCTTATCAAAAATATATTTATACCTCTTCTTTGCATCTTCCAGTGATGTTTCCCATGATTCCTTCAATGTTTGTAGTGCAAAAATTTGTTCACCAATATTTATCGCTAATCTAATCATGCTATCCATAGCACTGATATTGTGGTATTGACTAATTCTTTGGCCTTGTGTATATGTTTCTACAAAGATTCAACTTGGGGAATCAAAATTTCTTGCAGCTCAAAAAGTTCCATTCTTATCTTGTTATCTTCTCTTCTAAGTTCATGATGCATTCCCATCAGATGTTTAAGCCTCAGGTAATAAACTTGAAGTGATCTAGGCTCGGTTGTGACATTCATCGGCTGCCTAGTCATCTCTTTCTCAATAGAATCATCCTTCTTTCTGATCTCTTCAGTGAAATTTAATATCAATTTTTTTCTATGAAATAATTTAAGAATATTATGCAACTTATTTTCCAAATTTGTGATAAACTCAGAGAGTGTTATCTTGTCCAATGTAACATTCTTTAATATATCCTTAATTATTTTATGCTCTATTTTATTCTTGTGTACTTGCATTAGGTACTCAGTGGTCTTTGTTCTAGGTTCTTTTACTTGCTTCACCAACTCCTCTAGTTGACTCAGTAGACTATCCTTTTCATTTACATTAGCATCAGGAACAATTTCCTATAGTATATCCTTGATACTTTCTAACACATTTTTCTTTTATTTTTTTGCCAACATTTTGTCTTGGGTTGCTTTCATCTTTAGTAGATCTCCGGATTCAAATAATTCTTTTGGGCTTAGTGAAGAAATGTCTACCTTTGGTATTATTATTGGTTGGCTCAAATCAACTTTGGTTTTCTCATGTTTCCTTTTCTTTGTCTTCTTCTTCTCAACTTGAATGCTTTCACCAGTAGAAAATTTTGGGGAACGTGATGACTTCATTGCATCAGATGTGGTCTCAGTTATAGTTTATTTTTTTCTTTCTTGTCTTTTCTCTTCTTTCTTGGCTTCTTTCTTTTCTTCCTATTTCTCTTCTTCCTTATCTTATTCTTGTTTCTCCTCTTTTATTTCTTCATGTTTTTCCTCTCTCTTCTCTTTTTCTTTTTCCTTTTGCTTCTCCTTTTCTTTCTTTTCTTCTTGATGTTGTTGTCATGTAGTCTCAGTAGAGGTAATATTCTCAATATTTTGTTCTTTGGTGGTCTTAGTTTCCTTTGGTTCCTTGGTTACTTCTTGTCCAGTCTCCTTTTGTTGTTTGGTGGACTTCTCTTCTACATCACTAGGGATAGCTTTAACAACTTCTGAAATAACTTCATGAATCTCGAGAAAATCAGATACTTGTTGTAGAAATGGATCTTCATCCATCAACTTAGCAGTAGCTGTATCATTTATGTCCATATACTCAATGTCCATGACATCTTCATCATGTATGATTTCTTCTATTGGATCTTTGTCAGTGATGTCTTCAATGATCACTTCATCTTTTCCTTGTGTCACATCAATAGGATTAGACTTACCTTGGTGTCCCTTAGTCTCGATTGACTAGTTTGGAAAATAGATTTTTCTCCATATGTCATCATTTTCTTTTTGTACTGCTTCTAGTTCTCTGACCATGATCCTTAATGATCTTCCTTTGACAAGAAATCTGTTAGAGTTTTTTTCCAGTGCTTCCTTGATCACAGGTAATGACAACTTGGGTACAGTTATTGCTAGGGATCTTTCCCCCGTATGATTTTTTTATTTCATTGCATACTTCCATCTTGCATTAATCTTCTTGTATAGTTCAACAAGTAGTTAGTTGCCAATTTCAACAGGTATACTTCTGAATTTGTGCAATGTGAAAACAATTGCTTCATCTATCTTTACTTTGTCTTCATCACTCCTTGTATCATACTTGACATATTTAATTCCTCCAAACCCTCCATACTTCTTAAGATTCTCTGGAAATTCATCTAAATTTTTTTGTTTTGAGGGTTGGTTCTTGACTTAGATCCTCAAAGTTAGTTTCACTATCGTCTTGAAATTTTAATTTTCTCCTTGGTTTGGTAGTTGATTTGTTTTCCATCACATAAGTTCTTTTATTTGGTTGCTCAGGCTTAGGTTTCCTCATCTCCCTCGGTGTAATTGTAGACCTTTTTAGCCATCTTATTCCTTTGGGGCTCGGTGATTCCTTTTTCACTTTTGGTTTCTTTCCCTTGACTTCATATGGTCCTGCCTCATCTTCTTCAATACTGACCATATCTATTACAAGTATTGTAGTAACCATTGAATTTTGGCTTCGTTGTATTGTTAGAAATCTTTTATCTACACTCAAATCCTTGATGTCCATACTTATTTCAATTATAACAATAACCATCAAATTTAGGAATGCTCAGTGGTTTACCTCTTTTTCTCCTGCAGACATTAGTTGTATGACTAGGCTTCCCACAATGATAGAAAATTGGTTTCTTTGTCTTCGGTGGGGTAGCAGTATCTCGATTGGCAGCTTGGTTTGAGGACTCTCCCTTCTTGGTAGTGCTATTTTTAGTAAACCCAAGTCTAGTTGTATCTCTCGGTTGTCTCTGACCTCTAAGTTGTTCATCCAACATCCTTAATGTTTCTTCATTCCTTTTTAGTACCTCATTTTCTTCCTTTTCTGATTTCAATTCTCTTGTCAATCTTTCAACCTCAGACCTTAATGCTTGATTCTCAGATTCCTTCCTAGCTACCTCATTATTTGCATTCACCAGTTGGTTGGTCATAGCATAATGTGTTTTTGTCATTCTCATGATCTCATCATCCTTTTCAACTAGTCTTGCCTCAAATTTCCTCTTGCCTTATTTTGCCATTCTTTTTGCATCTTCAGTTGATCTCTTCACTACAACATTTGGGGTCGAATTTCAATGGCAGTACCATTTGTGTGTGTTTTTTGTATTTTTTTTTGCAAGTGCGCCCGATGGTGTTGTAATAGTGATGGTGTCATCGTAATTTTGACACCTGCGTGATTATAAACCAAAAAAAAAGAAAAAGAAATGCTCATTTGTAATTTTCATGAGTTGCGAAGAGGGCACCATGCACGAAGAGGGAAGAGGGCACTGGACTTTTGCTTGCGGGCTGCAAAGAGGGAATTGGGCACTGGAATTTTTCTTGCGTGCATGAAGAGGGAAGAGGGCATTGGACTTTTTCTTGCAGGTTACGAAGAGGGAATAGGGCACTGGACTTTTGCTTGCGTGCGTGAACTTGGCCCTAACTCTACACGGACTTGAGGTAGGCCCAAACTGGACTTTTGCTTGCGTGCCGAAACTTGGCCATGTCTTTTTTGTTTGGTTTTATCATTGCATTTCACTGGTTTAAAGCTAGGGCATCCATTTCATAGAGATTGTGAGTGTTTTATTCATTTTTTATTTGTTTAAATGTATAAAAATATTACAAGAATTGACTGAAATACTTTTGCTTGCGTATACGAACTTGGCCATGTCTTTTTTGTTACTTGGTTTTATTGCATTGTATTTCACTGGTTTGAAGCTACGACATTCGTTTATTACTTGTTTACTCACTGCTTGGGGCCCGTGAGTTTTGATATGGGCATACATGATGTAAATTTGGTCACTGTTATGTTCAGTTATATATATTATAAATAATTACAACAATAATAATTTTTATTTCTTCCTTTTCCATATAAAGTTGATAATTTTAAATTTTCATATGAATCTAGTGATGATTGAAAGGCCTTGCACTCCTAAAATTTTGAGTTATAAGGTTATTGTCCTTCTTTGCAATTCATTCCAAGAAGTCACCTAGGGAACTCCTAAATATACTTTCAGAGTTGCTATAAAGCATTAACTAATTGGAGATGAAAAATAACATATTCATTTCATGCATATGTGGTAAAAATTCATGAGATACTAAAGAAGACCTTCTATTTGCACTAGTAAATTTTACCTTAAATTTCGATGAGAATTAGTCGAATAGGCGACTAAAACTGTCATGGATCTTTTTTCGTCAAATTTTCTACATGGGAAATAATAGTCAAAATTTTGACCCCATAACTGGTTGAATTATCGACTGCAACAATCCCTTGGAACTGGAAGAATAAGACGTTGATCAATTAGTGTAACGATCAAAATTGAGACCATTTTTTCGTCGAATTATCCACCCCAATTCATTGAATGTATAACATCTTGGTCAAATTTAGTCCATTCGATCGTCAAATTATCCACCCAAATTCATCGAATGGATCGTCAAATGCATAGCATCCTGGTCAAATTTAGTACTATGTAAAGGATGAAATTTTGACCAATACTAAGTTTTGTTTAAAAAAAAATGTGACACCATTTTCAATATATTCCTACTTTTAGTTGAATATATTGCTTGTTTATAATTAGTATGCATATATGAATCTATGAAGCTTTGATTTAGCTATTTTCTTCTATTTAGCACAATTAGATTGAACAAAGCATTTTCATTGTACTGTATATTCATAGCCTCAAGAAAAATCAACCTGACTAAGAAAGCTTCATTTACCTACATATTTGTGTGCTTGTCTGAGTTTGATACGCAAATGACCCTTATGACCCTTTACGACATTTTAAGACCTCTAAGATGTATTCTTAGAGGTCATAAATGGTTGTAAATGGTCATAAGGGGTCCTAGGACACAACAACTGAGAAACATAAATGTAGGCATCATGGTCACAATGTTTTGGAAACACAACATAATTGAGTGGTATACCCAAACGATGCAACGCAACCACTACTCCTGTAGTTCTAAGTTGACACTGCGGGATCCAAAAACCAAAGATAAGGAATCTATATATGGTTTTTGGATCCACAGTGTCAACTTAGAACTACAGGAGTAGTGGTTGTGTTGCATCTTCTGGGTATAGCATTCAATTATGTTGTGTCTCCAAACAATTGGGACCATGATGCCTACATTTATGTTTCTCAACTATTGTGATACCTACATTTATGTTTTGTAGCTGTCATGTTTATTTGCATGTTCTTTGTGTTTGGCTTCTCTCCCTCGCATCGAAAATAAGATTTTTCCCACTCTGAATCGAGAATGCGCGTGCAACACAAGTAGAATATGCACGGATAGTAGGTGGAGTTGAAAAAACACAACACGTTTACATTTTCGTGATGGTCTATAACTTAAAATACACAATTAAAGATCTCTATAAAAAATGCAACCCTGTTGTGTTTTTCAACTCCACCTGATATCCTATGTATATGAATTGAGATTGCATATTGAACTAGGCTTCTCTTTCTGCATTGCCTGAAACCAAGAGACTATCATAGTTAACATCTAAATGGCGTGTCTCATCATCACAACTAATCCACCTTAAACAATTGAATATGTTTTCTTGTATTAAATATTCATTAATCAAAATTCAAATAGAAAATGTATACCTTGAGTACTACAATTCACATTAGAATCGATGCCTCCATCGTGCTCGGTCGGTGTAGTACTAATATCTACAGGCTGCATTCCAATGTAAATAATAGATTTAGATGACGATATCACAGAAATGCCTAATTCACAATCCATCATTTGTTCTCTGAAACACTAAATTAGGGATTTCTACGATATCCTCATCTGTATCTATAGCTATTGCCTCTGTTGTTGCAGGTGCTTTTCCCCTATTTGATATTTATCTTCAGGTGTCCACACTTGTTCTGTTGGTTGTTGCCAGCTTCTCTTTGTTTCGAGAATAGTTTAACATTCTTTGAGAAACATAATTGTAGGCATCATGGTCACATTTTTTTGGAGACAATGTAATTGAGTGGTATACCTAGATGATGGAGAGCAACTTCCGCACCTCTGGATCCAAGTTGTTATCCATCCCGCAGTGTCAACTTGGAATTGGAGGTGCAGAAATTGCTCTCCGTGTAGGTATACAACTCAATTATGTTGTCTCCAAAAAAATGTGACCATGATGCCTACAATTATGTTTCGAGAGTAGTTTAATTAACATTCTCTACTTATTAGTGCCAACCACATGAAGGTGGAAGCTCATCTGGCCCCTCCTAGGAGCCTCTTATGACCCTTTACAACATTTTAAGACCTCTAAGATGTATTCTTAGAGGTCGTAAATGGTTGTAAAGGGTCATAAGGGGTCCTAGGACACAACAGCTAAGAAACATAAATGTAGGCATCATGGTCACAATGTTTTGGAAACACAACATAATTGAGTGGTATACCTAGATGATGTAATGCAACCACTACTCCTGTAGTTCTAAGTTGACACTGCGGGATCCAAAAACCAAAGATAAAGAATCTATATATGGTTTTTGGATCCACAGTGTCAACTTAGAACTGCAGGAGTAGTGGTTGTGTTGCATTTTCTGGGTATAGCATTCAATTATGTTGTGTCTCCAAACAATTGGGACCATGATGCCTACATTTATGTTTCTCAGCTATTGTGATACCTACATTTATGTTTCTCAGCTATTGTGATACCTACATTTATGTTTTGTAGCTATCATGTTTATTTTCATGTTCTTTGTGTTTGGCTTCTCTCCCTCGCATCGAAAATAAGATTTTTCCCACTTTGAATCAAGAATGTGTGTGCAACACAAGCATAATATGCACAGACAATAGGTGGAGTTGAAAAACACATGTTTACATTTTTGCGATGGTCTATAACTTAAAATACGCAATTAAATACCTCTATAAAAAATGTAACCCTGTTGTGTTTTTCAACTCCACCTGATATCCGTGCATATTCTGTGAGATTGCATATTGAACTAGGCTTCTCCTTTTGCATTGCCTGAAACCAAGAGACTGTAATAGTTAACATCTAAATGGTGCGTCTCATCATCACAACTAATCCACCTTAAACAATTGAATATGTTTTCTTGTATTAAATATTCATTAATCAAAATTCGAATAGAAAATGTATACCTTGAGTACTAAAATTCACATTAGAATCGATGCCTCCATTTTGCTCGGCTGGTGTAGTATCAATATCCGCAGGCTGCATTCCAATGTAAATAATAGATTTAGATGATGATATCGCAGAAATGCCTAATTCATAGTCCATCATTTGTTCTCTAAAACACTAAATTAGGGATTTCTACGATATCCTCATATGTATCTACAGCTATTGCCTCTGTTGTTGCAGGTGCTTTTCCCCTATTTGATATTTATCTTTAGGTGTCCACACTCGTTCTATTGGTTGTTGCCAGCTTCTCTTTGTTTCAAGAATAGTTTAACATTCTCTAAGAAACATAATTGTAGGCATCATGGTCACATTTTTTTGGAGACAATGTAATTGAGTGGTATACCCAGATGATGGAGAGCAACTTCTGCACCTTCGGTTCCAAGTTGTTCTCCATCCCACAGTGTCAACTTGGAATAGTTTCATCCCCGATGTGACCATGATGCCTACAATTATGTTTCAAGAATAGTTTAATTAACATTCTCTACTTAACAGGGCCAACCACGTGAAGGTGGAAGCTCATCTGGCCCCTCCTAGGAGCCTCTTATGACCCTTTACGACATTTCAAGACCTCTAAGATGTATTCTTAGAGGTTGTAAATGGTCGTAAAGGGTCATAAGGGGTCCTGAGACACAACAGCCAAGAAACATAATTGTAGGCATCATGATCACATTTTTTTGGAGACAACATAATTGAGTGGTATACCTAGATGATGAAGATCAACTTCTGCTCCTCCGGTTCCAAGTTGACAATGCGGGATCCCAAGACCATAGATAAGGAATAAATTGAGAGAGCGGAGGAGGGCCATAATGACCAAAATAATACAGGTCAAACCTCAAGTTAAATGAGGCAACTGCAAACATTTTAATATAATTCTATTAAAATGTTTGCAGTTGCCTCATTTAACTTGAGGTTTGTCCTATATTATTTTGGTCGTTATGGCCCTCCTCCACTCTCTCAATTTATTCATTATCTATGGTCTTTGGATCCTGTAGTGTCAACTTGGAATCGGAGGAGCATAAGTTGCTCTCCATCGTCTGGGTATACAACTCAATTATGTTGTCTCCAAAAAATTGTGACCATGATGCCTACAATTATGTTTCTCAGCTATTGTGAAATCCACATTTATGTTTCTCAGTTGTCATGTTTATGTGTATGTTTTTTATGTGTTTGGGAAGACATCTTTCTAGCCTGAGCCTAGATCCTTTGGCAATTAGCTTATAAATAATGTAGATGACATATGAGCAATTGGCTATCCAAGAAAAAGCCCATAAATGAACTATATGTACCCCAATTAATGTGCCCTCTATGTGTACCCAAATGATATATTTGAAACAACAAGGGTAAGGATAAATTTACCCTTGTTCTTTCAAATATATCATTTAGGTATGTGTAGAAGGCATAGGAATTGGGGTACACACAGTTCATTTACAAGATTTTTCTTGGGAAGCTAATTTCTCATCTCTCATTTGCTTCATTTATTATCAAGCTAATTGTCGAAGGATCCAAGCCCAGGCTAGAAAGACATCTTCCCATTCTATTTAGGGATATTCCTTGTTCTTGTCAAACTTCCTTGGTACTTCATACCATGCAACATCCGTAGATTATGTTCAATGTGTTATTTACACTTGTATTGGTGGGAAAACTCTTGAAAACATGCAAAAGAGATTGCATTCAACCATGCTGTTTACATGACACATGTAGTTTACCTCCAGCCTAAATCAGTGTTAAATCATGTGATTGATAGCAGATTGGGGCTCACCTGAGCCATAAACATGAAGAATTATTCTAAAAAAAGATGTAAACCATATATATGCGCACTTGAGGAAAAGAGAAGTTATGTCATATCAATATTAAAATATTAGTTACAATATGAAAATACTAAACTAACTAATTCCTGAGTTCATCTCTGCATATGGTCGCAACAAATTAGATATGCGATTACAATACAGAGAAGGCATCGTAAAAATATAATTTCAGAATTTGCCCTAGCTTGACACGTTTTGCACTCAAATCCTTCATCATGGATAAGTGGAGATGGACGGATAAATGCAGATGAGTTGTCATTGACCCAACTAAAGTATCTGCAACCATTATTTCCCTGTGATACCCAATCTACATTAGTTCTTATATTATAATGAATAGTATTTACAGTAGAAACTTTAAATATATACACATTAGCAACCTTTTTTCAATTAGGGCAGCACCAAAATTGTCATCCAAGGCTGTTCAATGTCCGTGAAGTCTTCAACACACACTTCCCACCACCACATTGACAGTTTGGCACATTGACAAGAGTTATCGAACCTATATCAATAATGCACCGCACCATCGTTACTACATTTATTACTTTTATATGATTATTTTTACAGTCCAAATACACCAAGGAGTACCATCAAAAATATTAATCATTTACAATAATGAAAAGTAAACCTAAATCAAATAGCTCATTTTTTTATTAGCATGTGTAGTGTGTGTGTATATGAAAAATGAAAGAAATATGAAGCTGAAATAAAATAGTGAACAAAATAGTATTCCACATAGAGTGAATGAAATATACCATCAAAAGAAGGTGACAAAATCTTGTCACGAAGCACATACATAGGAAATAAAAAAGGGACAAAAGACAAGAAATAAGAAAAATCATTACGACTATAGAAAAATCATTTATAGTATAATAAAAAAAAGTAACACTCTTTGTCAACAATTTCCAAAATCATTAGGACTATAAATGGATGGTTCTGCTATTGCTTTGCCATTACAACAATTGAGCATTCATCATTTGGTACTTCTTGGTGTATTCCATTTAATTTTTTCAATTGTCGTGTTTATGTGCATGTTCTTTATGTGTTTGGCTTCTCTCCCTCGCAAGGGATACATCGATAGGTAATTGATTTGAAAGCATAATGATTTGACTATCTTTTTTTAGGATAGGCGTAATCATCCCATCAACCTTAATTAGCAACATTGGTGTCCTATCATTGCACAAGTGCAAGACGGTAAGGGTCTATTCAAGGAGGGATGAAAAAAAGGTCATTTTAACCTTGCAAGGCAAGAGGAGAGGTAGTCCAAATAATTCTATGGTGACTGTTCCAAACAACAGATAAATGATGGAATTGCTAACATGTTCTCTTTTCATGTTTCTAACAAGTTTGTTGCGATCAAGCTAGTGTGGTCACAATTGAAATTGTGAGTTTCTCTTGGAATTGAATAGCAGACTTTATCTATTGTGCAAAAAAACATATGTAGGATTATTATGGTCACAAAGTAATTGTCTTAGCATCAAAATTTCACTTCTAATATAACATGAAACTTAGGGATGTTGACCTATATGAAAATGATGACCTTATATTAACCATGACCATGATGTCATCATCAAATCATGTCTTATGTATTTTATAAATTATTAAAATACATACCAATGGACGAAATTCGTTTCCCCCTTCAATGTGACCATGTTGCCTACAATTTTTCTCAACTATTTTGATTAGATATCTTCGAGTCTTTAAGCCCTTACAAATTTTGCAAGGACAATAACATTTTCCATCACCTTTTCTTTTTAAGTTAGACCACAATCTAGCAATTGTCTCCCTATTTTTTTGTGCGTTGATATCGTCAGACATGGTCTTTCTTGAATGGAATGACTTGTTGGTGGAAGAAGGATGATTTGTTTGCAACTTGTAGATACAAATCATTACTAAACAACCATTTTCTCAACTATAATTTTCTCAATGCAAAGGGACATTTATCATACCAAATCAAAGTTTAGAAATGGATGGTTCTGATGCTTTGCCATTACAATAGCAATAGAGGGTGTATAGATAGAAAAATAGTTGTAAAGAGTAGATTTAAATAAATAAAATCAGGTAAATAACTAGGGAAACTGAATAACATTGTAGGACTCCTTACCTCCACATATAGTCTGCTCTTAAGTAATGAAAACACAAAGAAACCTCTTCTAATCATATGAATACAAGCATGGATTTTTTTATTTCATTGTTAACTTGAGCACCCTATTTCAAATAGAACATTATCATAAAATCTCGTAGGCCTTAATTTTTTGTATTTTTTTAATGAGATTAACATGGTAACTTTCCAAAGTTAAGCACCTCCAATAATACTCCCAAGACCATTCTTGTGGCTTACCATAATGACAACTCATTTCTTAGTTTCTTGAACTGTTAAATTGCCTCTACAAGTCCATAGTACTTCCAATATTAGTAATCTATCTAGTTGTGAGATTTTCATATCTGATCTCTTAACATATTTGCTAGAAGCCCTCATATTTCTCTCAGTAAGAATAGTTGTGGCATAGGATCCTTCAACTGTTTGTGGACCCTTTGTCTTGTAAACAATGACCAATCTTTCAATCAAATGCACCTTATGTTTGACGTGTTGTGGTAACTTTCTCATTGTAGTGATGAATCTATTGTTTAAATCAACTATTGTCTCATAGATGCCCTTTTTGATAGTGGTAAGTTCATGTATAGAAAACTTGATATCGATCAGATCCCCATATTGTAATCTAAAAACACTCATAAACTCCTCCCAAGAAATAGTACTACTGTCTAGGATATTTTTGTACCATTCTTTGGCACTTTCTTTTAAGGAATGCACAAACAATTTTATCATGGCATCCTCATTGTCTGTCTCATATTCATGTGTAGTATTGATGAAATAACTTAGAATTTCTTCTCCAATTACTCCATTATTACCTTGAAACATATGAATCATTCCTTTTATTTCAACTATTGGTACAGTTTTATGGACATGGTATGACTGTCCCAGAATGACAGCATTTTGGTGAGTTAATTTGTTTGTGTAGAAGTATGAATGGATTGGATCAATGGATTGGAATGGATATGGGTAGAGTATAGAAGAGTTTAGAATTATGTTAGAGTTTCTTGTGGATGAGAAGGAAAAGCCATAGTGCTTAGGGGAATAGTGTGATGACTATCCCAACTAGAGAATCCCTCATATTTCTCTCAGTGTAAGCTGAATAGTTGTGGCATAGGATCCTTCAACTATTTGTGGACCCTTTTTCTTGTAAACAATGACCAATCTTTCAATCAAATGCACCTTATGTTTGACATGTGGTGGTAACTTTCTCATTGTAGTGACGAATCTATTGTTTAAATCAACTACACATGAATATGAGACAGACAATGAGGATGCACAAACAAGAATGATTCATATGTTTCAAGGTACAAAAATCTCCTAGATAGACAAAGGGTCCACAAAAAGTTGAAGTATCCTATGACACAACTTTTCTTATTGAGAGAAATATGAGGGCTTCTAGTAAATATGTTAAGAGATCAGATATGAAAATCTCACAACTAGATATAGCTGCCCCAGGCAAGCTAGTTTGCATAATTGGACAAGTTGAAAGGTGCCATGAAGAACCTATAATATAAAGTTGTGATTCTCTAGTTGGGATAGTCATCACACTATTTAGAAGAAATATGAATATGAATAAATAGTACTACTATCTAGGATATTTTTGTACCATTCTTTGGCACTTTCTTTTAAGGAATTCACAAACAATTTTATCATGGCATCCTCATTGTCTGTCTCATATTCATGTGTAGTATTGATGAAATAACTTAGATGTTCTTCCCCAATTACTGCATTATTACCTTGAAACATATGAATCATTCCTTTTATTTCAACTATTGGTATAGTTTTATGGACATGGTATGACAGTCCTAGAATGACAGCATTTTGGTGAGTTAATTTGTTTGTGTAGAAGTATGAATGGATTGGATCAATGGATTGGAATGGATATGGGCAGAGCATAGAAGAGTTTAGAATGATGTTAGAGTTTCTTGTGGATGAGAAGGAAAATCCATAGTGTTCTTAGGGGAATAGTGTGATGACTTTCCCAACTAGAGAATCCCTCATATTTCTCTCAGTAAGCTGAATAGTTGTGGCATAGGATCCTTCAACTGTTTGTGGACCCTTTGTCTTGTAAACAATGACCAATCTTTCAATCAAATGCACCTTATGTTTGATGTGTGGTGGTAACTTTCTCATTGTAGTGACAAATCTATTGTTTAAATCAACTACACATGAATATGAGACAAACAATGAGGATGCACAAACATGAATGATTCATATGTTTCAAGGTACAAAAATCTCCTAGATAGACAAAGGGTCCACAAATAGTTGAAGTATCCTATGCCACAACTATTCTTACTAAGAGAAATATGAGGGGTTCTAGTAAATATGTTAAGAGATCAGATATGAAAATCTCACAACTAGATACAGCTGCCCCAGGCGAGCCAGTTTGCATAATTGGACAAGTTGAAAGGTTCCATGAAGAACCTATAATATAAAGTTGTGATTCTCTAGTTGGGATATTTATCACACTATTTAGAAGAAATATGAAGAAATATGAATATGAAGAAATAGTACTACTGTCTAGGATATTTTTGTACCATTCTTTGGTACTTTCTTTTAAGGAATTCACAAACAATTTTATCATGGCATCCTCATTGTCTGTCTCATATTCATGTGGAGTATTGATGAAATAAATTAGATGTTCTTCCCCAATTACTGCATTATTACCTTGAAACATATGAATCATTCCTTTTATTTCAACTATTGGTACAGTGTTATGAACATGGTATGACTGTCCCAAAATGACAGCATTTTGGTGAGTTAATTTGTTTGTGTAGAAGTATGAATGGGTTAGAATGGATATGGGTAGAATATAGAAGAGTTTAGAATGATGTTAGAGTTTCTTGTGGATGAGAAGGCAAAGCCATAGTGTGCTTAGGGGAATAGTGTGATGACTATCCCAACTAGAGAATCCCTCATATTTCTCTCAGTAAGCTGAATAGTTGTGGCATAGGATCCTTCAACTGTTTGTGGACCCTTTGTATTGTAAATAATGACCAATCTTTCAATCAAATGCACCTTATGTTTGACATGTGGTGGTAACTTTCTCATTGTAGTGATGAATCTATTGTTTAAATCAACTACACATGAATATGAGACAGACAATGAGGATGCACAAATAGGAATGATTAATATGTTTCAAGGTACAAAAATATCCTAGATAGACAAAGGGTCCACAAATAGTTGAAGTATCCTATTCCACAACTATTCTTACTGAGAGAAATATGAGGGCTTCTAGTAAATATGTTAAGAGATCAGATATGAAAATCTCACAACTAGATACAACTACCCCAAGCGAGCCAGTTTGCATAATTGGACAAGTTGAAAGGTGCCATGAGGAGCCTATAATATAAAGTTGTGATTCTCTAGTTGGGACAGTCATCACACTATTTAGAAGAAATATGAAGAAATATGAATATGAAGAAATAGTACTACTGTCTAGGATATTTTTGTACCATTCTTTGGTACTTTCTTTTAAGGAATTCATAAATAATTTTATCATGGCATCCTCATTGTCTGTCTCATATTCATGTGTAGTATTGATGAAATAACTTAGATGTTCTTCCCCAATTACTACATTATTACCTTGAAACATATGAATCATTCCTTTTATTTCAACTATTGGTATAGTTTTATGGACATGGTATGGATGTTCCAGAACGACAACATTTTGGTGAGTTAATTTGTTTGTGTAGAAGTATGAATGGATTGGATCAATGGATTGGAATGGATATGGGCAGAGTATATAAGAGTTTAGAATGATGTTAGAGTTTCTTTTGGATGAGAAGGCAAAGCCATAGTGTGCTTAGGGGAATAGTGTGATGACTGTCCCAACTAGAGAATCCCTCATATTTCTCTCAGTAAGCTGAATAGTTGTGGCATATGATCCTTCAACTGTTTGTGGATCCTTTGTCTTGTAAAAAATGACCAATATTTCAATCAAATGCACCTTATGTTTGACGTGTGGTGGTAACTTTCTCATTGTAGTGACGAATCTATTGTTTAAATCAACTACACATGAATATGAGACAGACAATGAGGATGCACAAATAGGAATGATTCATATGTTTCAAGGTACAAAAATATCCTAGATAGACAAAGGGTCCACAAATAGTTGAAGTATCCTATGCCACAACTATTATTACTAAGAGAAATATGAGGGGTTCTAGTAAATATGTTAAGAGATCAGATATGAAAATCTCACAACTAGATACAACTGCCCCAGGCAAGCCAGTTTGCATAATTGGACAAGTTGAAAGGTGCCATGAAGAACCTATAATATAAAGTTGTGATTCTCTAGTTGGGATAGTCATCACACTATTTAGAAGAAATATGAATATGAAGAAATAGTACTACTGTCTAGGATATTTTTGTACCATTCTTTGGCACTTTCTTTTAAGAAATTCACAAACAATTTTATCATGGCATCCTCATTGTCTATCTCATATTCATGTGTAGTATTGATAAAATAACTTAGATGTTCTTCCCCAATTACTACATTATTACCTTGAAACATATGAATCATTCATTTTATTTCAACTATTGGTATAGTTTTATGGACATGGTATGACTGTCCTAGAATGACAACATTTTGGTGAGTTAATTTGTTTGTGTAGAAGTATGAATGGATTGGATCAATGGATTGGAATGGATATGGGTAGAGTATAGAAGAGTTTAGAATGATGTTAGAGTTTCTTGTGGATGAGAAGGCAAATCCATAGTGTGCTTAGGGGAATAGTGTGATGACTATCCCAACTAGAGAATCCCTCATATTTCTCTCAGTAAGCTGAATAGTTGTGGCATAGGACCCTTCAACTGTTTGTGGACCCTTTGTCTTGTAAACAATGACCAATCTTTCAATCAAATGTACCTTATGTTTGACATGTGGTGGTAACTTTCTCATTGTAGTGATGAATCTATTGTTTAAATCAACTACACATGAATATGAGACAGACAATGAGGATGCACAAACAAGAATTATTCATATGTTTCAAGGTACAAAAATATCCTAGATAGACAAAGGGTCCACAAATAGTTGAAGTATCCTATGCCACAACTATTCTTACTAAGAGAAATATGAGGGTTTCTAGTAAATATGTTAAGAGATCAGATATGAAAATCTCACAACTAGATACAACTGCCCCAGGCAAGCTAGTTTGCATAATTGGACAAGTTGAAAGGTGCCATGAAGAACCTATAATATAAAGTTGTGATTCTCTAGTTGGGAAAATCATCACACTATTTAGAAGAAATATGAAGAAATATGAATATGAAGAAATAGTACTACTGTCTAGGATATTTTTGTACCATTCTTTGGCACTTTCTTTTAAGGAATTCACAAACAATTTTATCATGGCATCCTCATTGTCTGTCTCATATTCATGTGTAGTATTGATGAAATAACTTAGATGTTCTTCCCCAATTACTGCATTATTACCTTGAAACATATGAATCATTCCTTTTATTTCAACTATTGGTACAGTTTTATGGACATGGTATGACTGTCCCAGAATGACAACATTTTGGTGAGTTAATTTGTTTGTGTAGAAGTATGAATGGATTGGATCAATGGATTGGAATGGATATGGGTAGAGTATAGAAGAGTTTAGAATGATGTTAGAGTTTCTTGTGGATGAGAAGGCAAATCCATAGTGTGCTTAGGGGAATAGTGTGATGACTGTCCCAATACAACTGTAACAAGACATATGGAACTTAGTCAAACATATTGAGCACTTTAAATAAAGAATACAATGGAAAAGAAAGAGGAAATAGCTTTAAATCAAATTTTTAATTCAGTATTTTTTTTAAATGCCAAGTTACGGGCTAATTATTTTAACCAAAACCAAATCCAAATCCAAGTGTAAGTCAAAAATCAGCTTGCCAAGTACTCATCACATGTTCAAATAACAAAATGATTTCAAACAAATATTTTCATTTAAGTAGGAAATCCTAAACTTGGTTCAGCAGAGAAGTTAGCTTCACAAAGCTAAAAAATGAATATTTGTCTAAGAAGCCAAACATTTGCCCACCCTGCACACATTCAGACCAATTTAACAGAAAAGAATAAGCTATTGTTATCATATATAAATTTTTGAGTATATGTTTGAATATGTATAACAATAAACACTTACATTGCTATCAATATATCTTTTTATTTGAATGTCAATTTTTATTGTCTAAAAAAACTATACATGCACACCTATGATTCTCTATAAGAAAAATATGAATAATAGTCTTACATTCTCAATTATCTCCACCAGAGTGAATGGTCACTTGTTTGTTGGTTTCAATATAACACTATGAAGCTACCTTTATAATATCTATTTATAAACGCTACGAAGCTACCTTTATAATAGGTATTTATAATATTATGTGTCATGAAGTCTCTTTATCATGTTAAAATTAACTCTCCATATTGCTAGCTGTTGAAATGTCAATGCCTGTCTGTGTGCATTTACAGTCACACATTTGTCATCATGTATAATACCAAAAACCTAATGTTTGAACTAACTTACCAAAAAAAATAATAATATATGCCTCAAATCAACATTAAATTTCACACAATTCTATGTTCCTCAATTCTTACCTTTAAAAATTAAAATTTATGAGTGGGTTGTGAAATGAATGTCTCATCAATGATGTTCCTAAAATACGGTAGCAAGAACTTTGGTATCCCAGATAACAGAAAGCCAAAAGGCCACTCCAGGAAACAAGGTGTTAGTATATTATACAGAAACCTGAGAAATTAAAAAAGAATGGGAAATTATTTGACTTTAATATTGCCAATAAAACATTCAAATTTCACTTAGAGTTGGGAGAAGTGAGAAGTGAAAGGAATGTTAGTATTAGAGGAATGCTTGTTCGTGACAAAGAAGATTGACTCGACTTCCATCAAGGGGACAAAGAAGAGCTGGTCTAATATTGGAGAATGCCTGGCTCATGTTGGTCCACAAGGGTCCAAAAATGGTTAAAGGATCCTATGCCACAACTATTCTTACTACGAGAAATATGATATGAAAGTCTCACAACTAGATATAGCTGCTCCAGGCAAGCCAGTTTCCATAATTGGACAAGTTGAAAGGTGCCATGAAAAACCTATAATATAAAGTTGTGATTCTCTAGTTGGGACAGTCATCACACTTTTTAGAAGAAATATGAATATGAAGAAATAGTACTACTGTTTAGGATATTTTTGTACCATTCTTTGGCACTTTCTTTTAAGGAATTCACAAACAATTTTATCATGGCATCATCATTGTCTGTCTCATATTCATGTGTAGTATTGATGAAATAACTTAGACGTTCTTCCCCAATTACTACACTATTACCTTGAAACATATGAATCATTCCTTTTATTTCATCGAGGATTGTGTTTGGGTAATTAGAAATTCCAAAGAAATCCAATTCATGTCTATATATTTTTGCTCCTATAGGGTGTTTGAACTTTGAAAGAAACAAACCTTTGAGCTCGTATTCAAACTTCATGTCTAGGGTTTGGCACATTGCCAAACCATTGATTTCACTACTGAGTACTGAACTGCTACTGGCAATAGTTTTATGGAACTTGATCATTGTTACGGTTCCTGTGTTGTTGTTGATTTCTATTTTATTATTTTTTATTATCTCTCCCTTCAATATGATGCATTGGCTGTCTATTTTATCAAGAATCTTGTATATGCTCTTGTGACCTAGCAGGTGAAACATGATATGTGCATTTGTGTTTAAGCATGCCAAAAATTCTCTTACGTGCGTCCCTTAAATTTGCAAATGCCTTAAATCTAAAAATGCATTGGTTATACCAGATGTACAATGTCATGCTGCATCCTAAACAATGATATGTGCATTTGTGTTTAAGCATGCCAAAAATTCTCTTACGTGCATCCCTTAAATCTGTAAATACCTTAAATCTGCAAATGCATTGGTTATACCAGATGTACAACGTCATGTTGCATCCTAAACCCTAGTCGCAGCCTTCATAATTCTCAGTCATAGCATTTACAAACCCTAGTCAAACCGTAGTCACCACTAAGAATACTCATTGATTCAATCACCTACCAGCATATTACTAACAGAGATGATAAGAAAATGACAGTCCAGTACATAATGAAATATAGAAAACATGGAAGATACCTCAAACTCCATGAAAGATAAATGATGAAATGTGCTATTAACCTCGGGTGTAGGGCTCTTCACGACTTGGAATAAGCTCCACTCCTTAGCTTAGAAATGAAAATCCTAATTCATGCGCTGCAACCATAAAAATGAAAATGAGAATTGAAATGTTTTTTATAAGTAATATGCCTGTGTTGGTCAAAATTTTGACCGACATGGTATTGGTGGAAATTTTGACCAACACGGGCATGGTTTAAAAAAAAAACAAATTTTTCCTTCTATACCCCGACCAACCTAAACCATTTTCATTAATGGTCGATAATTTTTGTAGAAAAATGATGTCAAATGTACTAGTGTTGTCAGACAAATCTTCATTGTCCCCCACAAAAAACTAAGTAATAACTACTCCACCCTTAATTTGTTTAACAATGCACCATATTAGATAAAGTAGGTTCTATCACACATGGCACAGACTCTCTTCAAACTCACAATATGTTGCATGTGTAGTACAAAACTCGTGAGAGTCTAAAGAAGGCCTCACTCTTAATCAGCCAAATCTTCCTTGTACCACACAAAAACCTGTGTGATAACTATGTCTACTCTAACCTTAATTATTTAAGAATTCATCATATCAGATAAAGTATGTTTAAGAATTGTTGGGACTAGTCCTTTGGCGTGTATTAAATAGAATACAATTTTTGGCATATTATTATCATTCTATTTCTTTGTTGTAAACATGCCATTGGTTCAATTTTGTAAAATTTTTTTGTGTTAAATACATTTAAAATTATCTTCATTGTCTTCTGATTGTCTAAATGCTTCTTTATTTGTCAGCTAATTAATACATGCTAGTATATAAAGAAGACAATCAAAAGACAATGAAGATTTGTCTGACCAATAGTCTACAGAATTAGACCTTTATTTTAAATGCATTTAACTCAAAAAAATTTACAAAACTGAACCAAGGGCATGTTTACAAAAAGGAAATAGAATGATAATAATGTGTTGAAAATTCTATTCTCTTTAATACACGCCAAAGGACCAGTCCCCACAATTCTTAAACATACTTTATTTGATATGATGAATTCTTAATAAAGGTCTGATTCTGTAGACTGTTAGCACAAAGGAAGATCTGACCTAGCCAAATCTTCCTTGTACCACACAAAAAACTGTGATAACTATGTCTACTCCAACCTTAATTGTTTAAGAATTTATCATATCAGATAAAGTATGTTTAAGAATTGTTGGGAGTTCTATTAGACCTTTGTTGTAAACATGTCATTGGTTCAGTTTTGTAAAAAAAAATGTGTTAAATGCATTTAAATGGAACATTAAGCATAGTAATAATATGCTTAATCTATTAGTAATTGGTAGATTAAATGCAGATAACACCTTTATCAGTTTAGCATGTTTAATGCATAGTAATTAAAAATTGATTCTTATCTGCATTGTTATAAGATGCACTTGTTGGAATGAATAAGGTTATAAGATGCATTTTTATAAGGTTATTGTCCTTCTCTATAATTCATTCCAAGAAGTGCATCTTATAACAATGCAGATAAGAATCAATTTGTAATTACTATGCATTAAACATGCTAAACTAATAAAGGTGTTATCTGCATTTAATCTGCCAATTACTAAAAAAAATGAATAAAACACTCACAACCTCTATGAAATGGATGCCCTCTTCGTAGCTCACAAGAAAAAGTGCAGTGCCCTCTTCCCTCTTCGCGCACAGTACCGTCTTCACAGCTCACAAAAATTACAAATGAGCGTTTCTTTTTCTTTTCTTTTTTTGTTTTGTAAAAAAATTTACAAAACTGAACCAATGGCATGTATTTGTCAGACAAATATTCATTGTCCCCCACAAAAAACTAAGTAATAACTACTCCACCCTTAATTTGTTTAACAATGCACCATATTGTGTAAAGTAGGTTCTATCACACATGGCACAGACTATCTTCAAACTCACAATGCACCATATTAGATAAAGTAGGTTCTACCACACAAGATTAATTGTAAATTGCTAATATCGGTTTAATACACTGATATAAAGTAACATATAAATTCATTCGTAATTACTATTGAATTGATGGTTTAATCTAAAGTAACTAAGAATGCCATACAGATTAGATTAAGATAACTATTGTCTTATTATCTAATTTAGAATAGTAATAAATTAAAGTATACATTAATTCTTTATTTCATCACTATTAAGGGTGGAGTAGTTATTACTTAGTTTTTTGTGGGGGACAATGAAGATTCTAATAGTAAAAAATTATAAGGTTATTGTCCTTCTCTGTAATTCATTGTTAAACTAATAAGGTTATTGCATTACTTAAGGTTTAAAGTAATTCATATTAATGACATATTAATAGAACTATAAAGTATATATAGAATTGTTGGGACTAGCAGTCATGTCAAGACTGTTCCTACTTAGTTAATCTATTGAATTCCTTTTTTTGTGTGGTACAAGGACCTTTCTAGTGATAGAACCTACTTTCTCTAATATGGTGCATTAACTATGTCTACAGATTAAATTCTATTATGTTTAATACACACCAAAGGACCAATCCCAACAATTCTTAAACATACTTTATCTTATGTGATGAATTCTTAAACAATTAAGGTTGGAGTAGACATAGTTAATAAAGTATTAAACTAGATTAAACATACTTTATCTGAAGTAACTGAATCTACTTTATATGCTTTAAGAGTGGACTATTGAATTATACAATTGGGTATTAATTGTAAATTCTATTCTTTATCTAAACATACTTTATCTTAAAACTGAACCTACTTTGTTTGTCAGCCAATATGTTGTAATTCTAATCTATAAAGTATATATAGAATTGTTGGGACTAGAAGTCATGTTAGGACTGGTCCTACTTAGTTAGTCTATTGAATTTATTTTTTTGTGTTGTACAAGGACCTTTCTAGTGATAGAACCTACTTTATCTAATATGGTGCATTAACTATGTCTATAGATTAAATTATATTTTATTTAATACACGCCAAAGGACCAGTCCCAACAATTCTTAAACATACTTTATCTGATATGATGAATTCTTAACAATTAAGGTTGGAGTAGACATAGTTAATAAAGTATTAAACTAAATTAAACATACTTTATCTGAAGTAACTAAACCTACTTTATATGCTTTAAGAGTAGACTATTGAATTAGACAATTAGGTATTAATTGTAAATTCTATTCTTTATCTGAACATACTTTACCTTAAAACTGAACCTACTTTGTTTGTCAGCCAATATGCTGTAATTCTAATCTATAAAGTATATATAGAATTGTTGGGACTAGCAGTCATGTGAAGACTAGTCCTACTTAGTTAATCTATTGAATTCCTTTTTTTGTGTGGTACAAGGACCTTTCTAGTGATAAAACCTACTTTATCTAATATAGTGCATTAAATATGTCTACAGATTAAATTCTATTCTGTTTAATACACACAAAAGGACCAGTCCCAACAATTCTTAAACATACTTTATCTGATATGATGAATTCTTAAACAATTAAGGTTGGAGTAGACATATTTAATAAAGTATTAAACTAGATTAAACATACTTTATCTGAAGTAACTGAACCTACTTTATATGCTTTAAGAGTAGACTATTGAATTAGACAATTGGGTATTAATTGTAAATTATATTCTTTATCTAAACATACTTTATCTTAAAACTGAACCTACTTTGTTTGTCAGCCAATATGCTGTAATTCTAATCTATAAGAATTGTTTAAATAGATTAAGAATTTTCAGCATATTATTATAAGATACTAAAGAAGACTTGTTATTTATCAGACAAATCTTCATTGTCCCCCACAATGAAGACAATGAAGATTGACCTATTGCTAATGCTTAATGCTTAAAAATTGATGATTTTATAATATTAAATGCATGATAATATTATGTAGATTGCTAGCACGAAGGAAGATTTGACCTAGTAGTCTACAGAATTAGACAAAGCTACAGATAGAGGTCTAATTCTGTAGACTGCTAGATCAAATCTTCCTTTGTGCTAGCAGTCTATAGAATTAGACCTTTATTTTAAATGCATTTAACACAAAAAGAATTTATAAAACTGAACCAATGGCATGTTTACAACAAAGAAATAGAATGATAATAATATGCTGAAAATTCTATTATGTTTAATACACGCCAAATGACCAGTCCCAACAATTCTTAAACATACTTTATTTGATATGATGAATTCTTAAACAATTAAGGTTGGAGTAGACATAGTTATCACATAGTTTTTTGTGTGGTACAAGGAAGATATCTATCAAGGCATAAATAAAATTCAACTTTTCTCTAATGTTGTAGTTGCAAGTAATGAATTTTAAATTTTATTTTCTTATTCATAGAAGCTTACAGTTTAGTTGCTTTTAATGCAGACAATTTGTGGTTTTCATAAAAAATTATGTCGTTCTCTTATCTAAAATATTTAATAAGTTAAATCAATAACTAATTAATGCTAAATCTCTTATCTAAAATATTTTATAAGTTAAAGCATTTGTTATTGATCCCTTCGATCAAGTTCTCAAGTCATAACATGGTTTCAACTATTGTGAGTGGTTTCAAGTTCTCAAGTCATGACATGGTTTCAACTGTTTTAAAAGCTTCTAATTCTTTTAAAAGCATGACTTGTAATTTTCAAATAAATGTGAACATTATAAGTAGAAAACAATGCAACAACCATGGCTAGCATTCACCTCTAGCTCTAGAATGCATGTGAAATCATGCCCTTAGAATTTGAACAATTTTGTAGGCAAGAGAGATATTTTTGGAGTAGTTTCAATAGATCATAACTTGTTATTTGAACTCAAGAATACCTGATGCAGGAGCATCCTGGGTGTAAGAGCAATCTTGCATCACCCAAAAATATTTCTATTTTTGTATTCAATAAGAGCTATTTTGTGCAGAGCTGCTATTTATGGAAAGTTACTATTTTTGGTAATTTTTGTATGTGCTCAGAATGATCTGATTTCTTTCTTGGAGGTTCATTTTGGTCATATAAGTCTACCAGTAAAGTTTCATTGCCAGATCAAGTGTATATTGGAAGATATTGAAGATTTTCGGTATTGGCAGCAGGGTACAGAAACTTCGAACTCAATTTTGAAGGCTTTAGAGGCCCCGGATGAGGTCGAATTTTGGGCTGAATGAAGCTTGCTTAATTTAGGCGTTGTAGAGCTCCTCGCGCCCTTTTCGAAATGGGGTTACAATAGTCAATCGGGTCAACTGGTGATGACTTATGGTCTTCGGAAGTTGGGTCACCTGAAATGGCGGAAAATGATTTTTCTTCAAAATTTCTGTTCGGGTTTCAAAATTTATTTTGAGCCGACTATGATGTAATGAAATGTAAAATAAAAAAATAATTCTAAGTTTGGTCGGCCTTATTGGCTAAAATTCTGGAACCTTCCCAGGCGGTGGAAAATTGCCTATATAAGGAAGGCTGTATTATTGTCTTAGGCAGTTCAGAATAGTTCTGGGTAGTAGATCTGGGTATTGGTTTGAGGCTTTGTCCTACAGAATATTGTAAGGAAATGTCCATGTGGCTTTGCATATTGTAATTCTAAAAATTTGTAATTCCACATTTGTGGAGATAATAAGAAGCCAATTTTCTGTTCTTGCATATTGTTGTGGTTTCTCCGTTTCTGTTATGTGTTTGTGGTATTAAGGGGAGCACCCTTCATCAAGTGGTATCAGAGCCAGGTTTTCTTGAGTATGTAAATAGATCACCGACTGTGAGGCAGTTTGCACCAGGACCGTGGCTAGGGTTTCAGCACGCATCGCGAAAATGCCTCCACGAAGGGAACGTGGCGGAAGAGCTGGTGTTGTAACACTTGAGGTTAGAGAGCTGCAGAGACAAGTGCGAGCATTGCAAGAAGATATTTGCAGAGGAATGAATCTTAATGTTAGAGACGAAAGTGAGGATGAAGCCGAAGAAGAATATCAAGAAGGAGAAGTTGAAATTGTGAACCATGAGGAAGAAAGACTTTTTCGGGCGATTTCCAAGATTGGGAAAAGACCTAAGATTGAGGTTCCTACATTTTCTGGAAATCTTAACCCAGAGGAATTGATCGACTGGATCAATGAATGTGAGGAATATTTTGAGTATGAAGATGTTGAGGATCCTGATAGGGTCAAATTTGCGAAGGCCAGACTGAAAGGTCATGCGAAGATCTGGTGGCAAGAAATTCAATTGGAGCGAAATAGAAGAGGGAAAGATAAAATCACAAGATGGGATCGGATGGTGGATAAATTGAAGCGACAGTTCATTCCTGTTGATTATGAGCTTGATCTACTAAAGAAAATGCAAAGTTTGAAGCAAGCAGGAAGATCTGTTCAGGAGTATACAGAGGAGTTCTATCGACTTCTCATCAGAACAGGCCATGCAGAAGCTGATAAGGAGAAAGTTGCCTGATACCTTAATGGGTTAAGGCCAAGCATTCAGGAGGAGCTGAATCTGGTTCGAATGAACAGTATTGAGGAGGCATACCAGTTTTCCCTAAAAGTAGAGGAAAAGCTGAACAAGAAGTTTGAGAGCAGACAAAACGGAAGAGGTCGCGGTGGACGATCTGGTGGACGGCCATATGGTGGCCGAAATGAAGATTTGAAAAAGAAGGATGAGGCTAGTAGCAGTCAGAATCAGCGAGGAAATAATTCCAATCACTTCCAGGATCAGAATAATAGAGATCAAAGAGGAAGAGGAAGAGGACAAGGATCTGGAAGAGGTGGCTTCCGTGGAACATGTTTTCACTGTGGAGAAGAAGGTCATAGGGCATTTGAATGTCCTCAGCGCCAAGGCAGAACAGACAGGAGAAATGAAGGCCAGGCCAGAATTGCACATGTAGATGAAGATGCCAGATCATCAAATTCTGAAGATGCTGAAAGAGGAGAAACGTTGATTAACAGAAGAGTCCTGTTGAGTGGTGAGAATGAACCTGAGCAAAGGAGGAGCTTGTTTCGCACCAGGTGCAAGTGTGAAGGTAAATGTTGTGATGTGATTATCGATAGTGGAAGCACTGACAATTTGGTGTCAGAAGAGATGGTGACAAAGTTGAAGCTCAAGAGACAGAAACACCCACATCCATATCGGATTGCCTGGGTACAGGATGACCACAAGGTCATGGTCAATGAACAATGCCTGGTGAAGTTCAAGATTGGCGGATACCAAGATGAGGTATTGTGTGATATCATATCTATGGATGCATGTCATATGTTGTTGGGTAGACCATGACAGTTTGACAGATGTGTTGTACATGATGGCCGTGCGAATACCTATTCCCTAACAAAGGATGGAGTGCGACATAAGCTAAAACCATTGAAGGAGACTGAAGAAAAGGTATGTGGTAATGCAAGGATAACTTTTGTTGATGGAAGAAATTTCTTAGATGGTATGAGGCATGAGCATGTATGTTTTGCTTTAATTCCAAAAGCTGGTAAAGAGGAAGTAGAAGATGTTCCTGTAGAAGTTGCAGATTTGTTGAATGAGTTTCAAGATATTGTATCCAATAACGTGCCTGATGGATTACCACCAGTCAGGAAGATCAGTCATCAAATAGATTTGATCCCAGGAGTGAGTTTGTCGAATAAGGCAGCACACAGAATGACACCTGCAGAAAGTGAGGAGTTGAACAGACAAGTACATGAACTGCTACAGAAAGGATTGATCCGTGAGAGTCTGAGTCCCTGTGCTGTACCAGCGGTATTAGCACCAAAGAAGAATGGAGAGTGGAGGATGTGTACAGATTCTAGGGCAATAAACAAGATCACAATCAAGTACAGGTTTCCATTGCCATGAATGGATGATATTATGGACTGTTTGAGTGGAGCTGTGTATTTTTCAAAGATAGATCTGAAAAGTGGATATCATCAGATTCGGATCAGAGAAGGAGATGAATGGAAGACTGCCTTCAAGACAAAGGAAGGACTGTATGAGTGGTTAGTCATGCCTTTTGGGCTAACCAATGCACCGAGCACTTTCATGCGGCTCATGAACGAGGTTCTGAAAGAATTTCTAGGTAAGTTTGTCATTGTTTACCTAGATGATATTCTGATCTTTAGTAAGACATTGGGGGAGCATATGATGCATATTCGTATGGTATTTGAGAAGCTGAGAGAAGAGAAATTGTTGATTAATTTGAAAAAGTGCAGTTTTGTGAAGAAAGAGTTGGTGTATTTGGGGTTTGTAGTTTCAGGAGAAGGTCTAAAAATGGACCCAAAGAAGGTACAGGCTATCTTTGAATGGCCTACTCCAAGGAATGCTACTGAGGTAAGATCTTTTCATGGTCTAGCTAGCTTTTACAGAAAGTTTATCAGAAATTTTAGCAGTATTTGTGGACCCTTGACTGAAACAATGAGAGGGGATAGAAAAGAGTTTAAGTGGACTAATGGGGCAGAAAAGAGTTTTCAATTGTTGAAACAAAAAGTTACAGAACAACCCGTTTTAGCACTTCCAGATTTTAATAAGGTGTTTCAAGTAGATTGTGATGCTAGTGGTACTGCAATAGGAGCTGTTATGAGCCAAGAAGGTAAACCTATTGCTTATTTCAGTGAGAAGTTGAATGATGCCAAGAGAAAATATTCTGTTTATGATCAGGAATTTTATGCTATAGTTCAAGCATTAAAGAAGTGGAGACACTATTTGCTTCCTAAGGAGTTTGTTTTGTATACTGATCATCAAGCTTTGCAATATTTGAATAGTCAAGGAAAGTTGAATCAAAGGCATTTGAAATGGGTTGAATTTTTGCAGAGTTATACATTTGTTTTGAAACATAGGAGTGGAAAGTCTAATAGGGTTGCAGATGCTCTTAGCAGAAGGCAACTACTGCTGACAGAAATGCAGATTGAAGTGGTTGGGTTCAAGGAGCTCAAGAATTTGTATCCAGAGGATCCTGATTTTGGTGAAGCTTGGAAAGCTTGTAAAGAACCTGTTACTCTAGACAGGATGAAATGGTTGGATTTCATCATCCAGGATGATATGCTATTCAGAGGGAGTCAGTTGTGCATTCCACGAAGTTCTATGAGGGAGAATCTCATCAAGGAGAAGCATAGTGGAGGATTGGCTGGACACTTTGGTCGTGATAAAACCCTTGCTTTGGTTAGTGAGAATTATTATTGGCCACAATTGCAGCAAGATGTGAAGAAGTTTGTACAGAGTTGCAGAGTATGTCAAATGGCGAAAGGAGTGAAACAGAATACAGGGTTGTATCAGCCATTACCTATACCAGAGAAGCCTTGGGAGGATATCAGTATGGACTTTGTTCTTGGTTTACCGAGGACACAGCGGGGACACGATTCAATTTTTGTGGTAGTTGACAGATTTTCAAAGATGGCACATTTCATTCCCTGCAAGAAGACTAATGATGCTGTTCATGTAGCAGAATTGTTTTTCAGAGAAGTAGTGAGACTTCATGGTTTGCCAAAGACCATAGTTTCAGATCGGGACACTAAGTTTGTTGGATATTTCTGGCGTACATTGTGGAAGAAGTTAAAGACAGATTTGAAGTTTAGTTCATCACATCATCCACAGACTGATGGACAAACAGAGGTGGTGAATAGGAGTTTGGGAAATTTGCTGAGATGTTTGGTTGGAGATAAGCCAACAGGATGGGATTTGATTTTACCACAGACAGAATTTGCATACAATAATTCTGTCAACAGGAGCACTGGTAAATCACCATTCCAGATTGTATATGGAAGTAGTCCAAGAAATGCATTTGAATTGAGGAAGATAGATAAAGGAGAAATAAGTAGTGCTGAAGCTGAGGATTTTGCAGAACACTTGAAGAACATCCATGAGGAGGTGAGGAAGCATATTACCAAGATGAACGCACAGTATAAGGCTAAGGCAGATGAGAAAAGGAGGTATAAGGAATTTCAAGTTGGTGATGAAGTCATGGTTCATTTGCGGAAGGAGCGGTTTCCAGTTGGTACATATAACAAGCTGAAAATGAAGAAGTTTGGACCATGTAGGATACTGAAGAAACATGATTCAGGAAATACATATGAGGTAGAATTGCCTACTGAGCTAAATATTTCACCAGTGTTTAACATTTCAGACCTGACAGAGTATCATGAAGGAGGTGTTGAAGATGAGATCACAGCAGCACAGTGGAGTATTTCAGCAACTAGTTCAGACACTAAGGAGATCGAAGATATACTGGACAGTCGTATTGGCAGAAGCACAAGGAACAGGATATATGAAGAATATCTGGTCAAGTGGAAAGGATGACCTGTTGAAGATTCATCATGGCTGACAAAGGAGGAGATTAGCCGTCTTGGTTTTCCTCTGCACACCTGAGTCGTGACAGGGTCACTTCTCAAATTACCCCGGGTGTCTGATGCAGGAGCATCCTGGGTGTAAGAGCAATCTTGCATCACCCAAAAATATTTCTATTTTTGTATTCAATAAGAGCTATTTTGTGCAGAGCTGCTATTTATGGAAAGTTACTATTTTTGGTAATTTTTGTATGTGCTCATAATGATTTGATTTCTTTCTTGGAGGTTCATTTTGGTCATATAAGTCTGCCAGTAAAGTTTCATTGCCAGATCAAGTGTATATTGGAAGATATTGAAGATTTTCGGTATTGGCAGCAGGGTACAGAAACTTCGAACTCAGTTTTGAAGGCTTTAGAGGCCCCGGATGAGGTCGAATTTTGGGCTGAATGAAGCTTGCTTAATTCAAGTGTTGTAGAGCTCCTCGCGCCCTTTCCGAAATGGGGTTACAATAGTCAATCGGGTCAACTGGTGATGACTTATGGTCTTCGGAAGTTGGGTCACCTGAAATGGCGGAAAATGATTTTTCTTCAAAATTTCTGTTTGGGTTTCAAAATTTATTTTGAGCCGACTATGATGTAATGAAATGTAAAATAAAAAAATAATTCTAAGTTTGGTCGGCCTTATTGGCTAAAATTCTGGAACCTTCCCAAGCGGTGGAAAATTGCCTATATAAGGAAGGCTGTATTATTGTCTTAGGCAGTTCAGAATAGTTCTGGGTAGTAGATCTGGGTATTGATTCGAGGCTTTGTCCTACAGAATATTGTAAGGAAATGCCCATGTGGCTTTGCATATTGTAATTCTAAAAGTTTGTAATTCCACATTTGTGGAGATAATAAGAAGCCAATTTTCTGTTCTTGCATATTGTTGTGGTTTCTCCGTTTCTGTTATGTGTTTGTGGTATTAAGGGGAGCACCCTTCATCAATACCCCTTACTTGGTTTCCTATAAAGCATTTGGCAAAATCTATCAAAAAATTAAGAGTTTGGTAAAAGTAAGTGTATACATGAAGGATGAAACACATAGGAAGCTATGACATTAAGTACAACATGTCCAATTGTTTTTTGCAGATATACACATTAAGGATCATATCAAATAATAAAAGGGAATTTGATCAAAATAGGGAGACAATCGCTAGATTGTTGTCTAACTTTCAAAGTGAAGGTGATGAAAAATGTATTGTCCATGCAAGAGTTGTAACGACTTAAAGACAAGAAGAATCAAAATCAAAGCAGCAAAGAGATATTGTAGGGAGAATGGTCACATTGAAGGGGATTTGATTATCATCCAGTGGTAAGTTGTTTGTTATATTGTTTTCACAATTAATATACATATGAACCTTGGAAGGAGGTTTGATTATCACATTGAAGGGGGGTTTGATTATCATCATTTTTATATAGGTTGATCTCCCAGTGTGAATATAGAGGAACATGGAGGTGTGGGTATTGAAGTTGAAGATCATGATCCCATGGAAGATGATGATCATGCGCTAGAAAATATATTTGAAGATGATGGTACAAATGCATTGATCATTGACACATTTGGTACTAGTGCTGTTGGTGCTGGTACTACTGATGATGATGATGATTATGATGAGGATGACATTGACATCATCCATGATATACCTCTACTTGAGAAGGTGAAAATGACCCTTTATGAAGGCTCCCAATCTACTCTTCTCTTTGTTGTATTGTTGTTGGTGAAGTTGAAGGTTATGAATAGTTTATCCAACATAGCAATGTCACATATGCTAAGGTTTGTCATATATGTCATTATAGTCTATAAAAGGTGAAACATGTACCATTAAGATTATTTATAGTAACGACTTATATTATTTGTTGTAGATTGATATGTGAGTTTCTGTTACCACCATCCAATGTTCTCCCTCACTCGTACCGATAATTATGTGCCACTATGAAACATATTAGAATGGAGTATCAAGCAATAGATGTTTGTCTCGAAGATCATATTATTTATCATAAAGAACATGAAAATGCAATAGAATTCCCTGAATGCCATACGAGAAGATATTGAGATGATCAAATGACAAAAAAGGTGCCTCGCAAGGTTCTTCGTTACATCCCCATTATTCCACGTCTGAAACAATTATTCAGGTGCAATAGCTTGGCACAATTTATGGATTACCATGCACGCAACAGGAGTCAAGATGACATTATTCGAATGCCTGTGAATAGTTCATCATTTATGGACATAAAGGAAAAGTGGCCACTCTTTAAAGAATAACCTCAAAATCTTAGGCTTTCTCTGGCAATAGACGGTGTCAATCTGCATGGAGAGATGAGATATGTTTACTCGGTGTGGCCTATTTTTGTTATAAACAATAACCTTCCTCCATGGATGTCAATAAAGAGGGAGAACATTATGTTGGCAATGATTGTTCTAGGTATCTTATTATTTTATAGTTATCTACATGTAATTATAAGTCTTGGAGTGAAATGGCCACAATAATTATCTGATGTTGTTGTTAATTCAACTAGGTAAGTACCAAGTGAAAGATATGAATATATATATTGCACCTCTTATCGATGAGTTGTTGGTGTTATAGAATGGTTTCACTATGTATGACATCTCTAGACCAATTGGACAAAGACAATTTCAATTCCATGCAATACTTGTGTGGACAATTCATGATGCTCCAGAGTTGACATATTTCTGTGGTATGTTATGGTGAATTATAGTTGTACGCGATAATTCAAATTCTAAAAATCTACATATTTAATCCAATCGTATCGTTATCTTGTAGGTCTTCAAACAAAGGGAAAATTTGCATGTCCAATGTGTGGTCCAAAGATGAAATCTCATCATTTCAAAAGTTTAAGAAAATAGGTGTTTGATGAGTATAGGCACTTCCTCCCCATAAATCATAAGTATCGAAGTGCGAAAAGATATATTTTCAATGGGAAAGAAGAGACTACATCAAAGCCCCAAAGAATGACACCTCACCTATGACAGTTGGAATATGATAGAATTCAAGGTAATATCATTCCACCTAATGGTTGATGTTTGAAAATTATATATTTTGATTATGTTTTGTTGGCTAATTATGTAGTTTATGATCTTGAAGGTCATGAAGGCATCATCGACCAGCTTCCAAAGGGACTAAAATGTTATCCCAGAGAATTTAGTAGGCTGCCCTACTATGAGAAACTACAAATTGTGCATTTGTTTGATGCTATGCATATTGGCAAGAATGTAACAGAGACATTATGAAAAATATTGGACGGAAGGCGTGACAAAGAAAAATTTGGCAAAATTTGTAGTGACATTCATGATTCCAATCATGCAATGAAAAATATCAGTGAATCAAATAGCAATGGAGACCGTATTAATGCAAGTGATCTTCTTTGGTTATTAACAGAGCAACAAAGTAATGCCATAAAAGAAGTCATCCAAAAAATTTGATTTCCTACAGGATTTGTTGCGGATATAAGCAATCTCATATCAAAGAAAAATGATTTTGGGTCAAGGATGAAAATGCATGATTGGCATACCTTCATCAAGGTAAGTCATAGTCTTTTATATTTACAATATATTTATGTAACTGCATTCAATTTTCATTGTATGAAATGATCAGTTGACAATTGTTGCAGTATTTGCTACCCCTATCTCTCCCAGAGAACTTTGACAATAATATCAAACAAGTGATATATGATCTTGGAAAATACATGAGGTAAGCAGTGATATTTGTTCAATATATCAAACAATAATATCAAACAAGTAATATATTGTAAAGTCTCGTATTTATATATTTATGTGTCTTGAATCCCTTGTAGGTGGTTGTCATCTAAAGAAATCCATAAAGAAGATATAAAATATTGGAAGAAAAGAATTTGTCGACTAATGTGTGAAATGCAAAAGTGTTTACCTTCATCTTTTTTCAATGCACAAGAATACTACCTCATACACCAAGTTGAGGAGATTGAATTGTGTGAACCTATACATGCTAGGTCAATGTGGATGGTTGAGAGATACTTAAAATTTTTTAAGGGTTTGGTATGACAAAGAGCACATCCCGAGGGTTCTATGGTTTAGGGATATATGGTATACCAGATGATGGTGTACATTACTCAATATCTTCCTAATCTTGTAGCAAAGACCCATATATATTGCATTTGGGATCTCGACTCCATTAAAAAATTTGAAGGGGAGTACTTGGTGGGCAACGGTAGATTTAGGAAACTAAAAGGTAATAAATTATGAGATGTTATTGTAGTTAATTAATTCTTAATCTTCAAAATAAATCTTTTGTAATCATCTGTTTACTTTTGTACAGTTGCTAAAGAGTGGGATGTACTACATTTGTTTATTGCAAATAATCAAGATTGGATGATGGTATGGATTGAATGATGTCAACATGATGGTCATAGATTAACATGGGAATCTATGTCTTCATTAGTTATACAATCTTATTGTAATGGAGATCTCAATGTTACACAAAAAGAAATAGATTTAGCATATGGTTTAAGAGATCACCAGGTACTTATAAATTTGTTAATTAATCAACGGTATGTTTTTCAACTTGTGATGCAATAATTTATACATGTTTGACATTATTGTAGGTGAAACACCACAAGGCTGTGTTATGCAATGGTTATAAATTTTGCATCAAAAAGTTGGATGACACAAAGAGAACTTGTGATTTTGGGATAAGTGTAGTGTTCCAGGTGACTAATATTTTATCTAGAAATGACTTACATCCTTGAGAGTTGCAAAATTGATACTATAGTATTTTGGTTGATATACTTGACTGTGACTTTAATTTCTTCAAATTAGTTCTCTTCGTTGTGAAATGGTACAGACTATGACTCTAAAAATGATCTTGATAGTACTGTTATTGAACATGACAATGAATTTCCAATAATTAATACAAGGTTGTTTGAGCTAGCTGGAGAAGAGCCTTATGTTCTTCCAAGTCAATGTGAGAAGGTATTTTACTCAGAGGTTCCACATAAATCAGGTTGGTCATTTTTTGTTAGACATGATCCATGAGGAAGGCTGATAAAGTATAATGTGATGGAAGAAGATACTGAGGAAGATGATGTAGATGATGATCATGATCAAGAGCTAGTCAAAGAAGAATATGAAGAAGAAGATGATGATGATGCTACTACTGATGACGATGATGATGAGGATGATGATGATGATGATGATGATGATGATGATGATAGTGGTGGTGATGATGCCATCGATGACGATGATCTTAATGATGAGATGGATGAAGAAGAATATCAATGACTTGAATGAAATGTATAGTTATGCTAGATGTTTGGCATGTTCTAACAATTGTTTTATATGTACTACTCTTATTCACCTTGTTTTATATGTCCTACTTATATCTTTGATCTTTTGTTAAGAGAAATTTTATTCTAAAAGAGTGTATTTAATCTCTATATGCTTAAACAACCTCACTAGTTAAGACTGTTCTCATTTGTAGTGGGCATGACAAGAATCAAATCACTTGAAAGACACCAATATTTAGACATGTACAAATTAGTGATGTGATTAAGCAAATTACCTTTCTTTATAATTTTTTGGGGTATTTTTTTATATCAATGCATTTAATCTAAATACTATCTTATGTGATTTGCTTCTAATAATTTTTTATTTCCTTACACATCAATGATGTTAAATCACTAGGGATTCTCTTTGTTCCCTGCAATGGAGTGAGCTAATTTTGAAGGTATAAATAGATAATTTTAACAATGTATAAAGTCCTTCACAAGATGTAATAAAAATACTAGCAAGGCATGAGAACTATTTGACGAAATGCCACAATAGTGGTGTCTCATGCAATGCTGAGATGTTTAGTTATATGCAATGTTGAGATATTCAAAATATTGTTGGATAAATAGATAATTTTAACAATGTATAATGTCCTTCACAAGATATAATGAAAACTATGGAGTGAACTATGTTTGTCTGATTATATAACTATTATCTTATGTCAGGTATCCTACACAGTCTCATGGATTATTAGGTACAAGTCAATACACCCCATAGAGATTAATGTATTTTACCATTTGTAAAATATCTCTCTCATTGCCACTTGTCTCTCTCATTGCATGAAGTGCAGGTACCAGCGAATAGGTATTTGTCAGATTTGTCTTCCTTGAGCAAGGAAAATGTAGGAATGGAAGAAGAAAGTGAGACATTTAGTATGTCTAAATCAATGAGATTGACTCGAGGTCAAAAGATCATAAATAAATTCAATAAACACATGAAACTTTTCCTTGCTCAAGGGGGGTTGTGTTTTTATGATGATGAGAGAAAAGGTGACTCTGAGGTGCCCTTTAGGTACAAATATCTACAAAAACAATGGGTCCCCGATGAACTTCCTTCAATAAACACTGATTTTTGTGTTAAAGAGAGGATATATCACATAGCACCATCTTCATTACATGGTTTGGGCCTATTTTCCACAGATGGCATAAAGGTCTCTTACAAAAAAGTTGTCGAATTGATGGAGTATGTCAGACCTTGTTATGATTATAGTAGTTGGATGCAGATTGTTAAATATAAAAAAAGTATGTGTAGGTATGCACTCACGAAAAATTATATACAACAAAAAGTCAGTGAACAAAGTAAAATAGTAGCTATATACGTTGATGGAAGGCCAAAAGCATTAAGGAATATTGCAGGTTTTATAAACATTACATGACCCGCGTCAACTAAGAAGCAACCCAATTGCATATTTGAGGCACGTGAGGGAAATCACGTATTTTTATGTGCGATCAAATTAATACATGGAGGTGAGGAGCTACTTATTGATTACAATTTGAATCGCATAGATACAAAAAACCCCATCACTGTCATGGATGAGGTGGTACACATTTTGATAATTGTCTATTATTAAATGTAACTTAGAATAAGAACGCATGTGTTTTAACATGTCTAAATGATTTTTTTTTGAAATACAAGGCTATAGTATGGATCAACAGCCACCTGATACGCGCGGTGGTGATAGTTCTCATAGTAATTCTTCTTCTCGATAGGTAAAACTCATTGTTGTTGTACAAATGCACATACAAGAAAAATGTTAATGCGTATTTTTTTTGTTCTACTATTTTGGATTTCTTTTAAATAAAGTGCTAATAATATTGTTCTCACAAATGAGTGCTGATCAGAAAAAGGGAAAGGAACAAGTAGTCCATGAGGAGCTGCAGGATGAGCAGGATCTATTCAATGTTGCTTTTTTATCATACGTTGATCCTGTGCTTGCACAGCATAAGGTCCTTCGTGCAATATCAAAAGAGTTAGCTTGAATGGCAGATATTCAACCTCACACTCCTGAAATAAAGATGAGAGAGGATGTGTTGATTCACCATGTTTGGAATTATACAGTAAGTATTAATGTAGTTTTTAATTATAAAAAAAGTTCAATAATGATTTTTATAGTATACTATTTTTTTTATGTCATTAACTAAAATATATATGTGTTCTCTTTACAGAGGATGCTAAATACATTAAAGGGTGACTCCTCGAATGCAAATACTTTGGGTGGTACATCACATGTTCTATCCTCCATCTTGTCCATGGTTGTCCATATTTTTTTATGCTCTAACAATATTTTTGTTCAACACCTACTATTGATCCTATGTTGAGTACGTTGTCTATTACGAGGATCAGATCCATAGAGGTACTGCCACCTGCAATGTCAGCAACATGTAGCATAACCACAGATGTGATGGCAAAACCTATTATTGGTAAGTAGATTCCTCTTTTTCTCTCTCATTTATCATGTGTTTATTTCACTTGAACTATATATTCTTTCTTAGGGGGCATTTTGTAATATTGGATTCATTTTATGTAGGAGGTGATGACGCAATTCCTAGATGTACTCATGTTAAATTTATAGGAACAATACAAAATTGTGATCAATTGATCATGAGCAATGAAGATGGACTTCCCTTGAGAGTAGCCCAGCTTCCAAGTACTTTAAAGATTGATCCTTTCTTTTACTATACAATATAATACTCATAATGTAATGCACTAGCCCCTTGTGTGGTCCCTTGTAATAACTAATTATAATAATCTTGTTATTATCTTGTAGGGAATAATATATTTTATGAAAAACTTAATGATGAATGTTTGCACATTTTTGGGCCGACCATACACACATGTTATCATATTTTGATTTCATTGCAAGATCATATTTCATTTCATCTCTTTCTTCAAGTATATTAAAAGGTAGCTTCACTTCATTTATGAATCTACCATCTTTTTTTTCTTAAAAGGTGGAAATTACAAGATAAAGGGTTAAAGAATAAACTCATTGACTCTATGACAACACTTTTTGGACCCGATGTCTTCATAGACTTAAACTCCTTGACAAAGTGGACCAAGTTTTGAAGTATATTAGGGACAACTACAGGTCCCAAATAGAATGCAACCCTTATTACGAGCGGCCTCCCTATATTCCTATTAATGAGTGGGAGAATCTTAAAAAGGATGCACTTGAGAGAAGCACAAGACATAGTGGACAAGTACTTGTAAGATATAAAATATGGATGGGGTCCTAGAACAATGGTTTACACATAAAAGAGACCCCAAAACCAATATTTTATACTTACATGAAATTGTAATGATTTGGAAAGTAAATGTAGAAGACTAATGTTGAAATGAAGAAATAAAGGTACTTACCTTCTAAAAGAATCAGCTGAAAACCCTATCAAATGGTCTCAGAAATTGTTGATTTCTGCAATCTTAAATTGAAACTATGAGATCTACAAAACTCAAAAATATTTTTCTTTTCTGAGCAAGGTCAACTTTGACCCAAGTACGGAGGCAGAATTGTGCCCTGACCCAAGTTCAAAGGCACAATTTTACCCCCTCTTAAGGTCAACCTTGACCTGCACTACTCTGACAAAAATTATTTTCGTGAATCCTGAAAGATCAGCGAAAATGGTATCCAGATCTACACTGATATTCTTCATCTCGCACATGTACCTACAAGAAAAATGGTTTTATTTGTTGTGGGGAAGGGTTTTCCTTAGTCAAACCCCAATTTAGGAATTAACCTTGAAATTGAATTGAAATTGCTAGAATAAACAAAGTAAATGGAACAATTCACCTTGCTTATGTTGAAACCCTTGTGGGGGATTCAAATCCTTGAATCTACAAGTATGGATGCTTCAAATGAATGTAGAATTGGATGTAGGATGTCTCAAATCAATTGTCTTAGATCTTGAACACCAATCTTGAATGGATCTTGGAATAGGAAGAGGCTTGAATGAATGTAGATGGAGAAATCTTCAACAAGATGGCTCCATAGAGATTGAATCCTTCAATGGCTAACAATGGATCTCCTTGATGAATTGGATCTTGACTACTTGAATGCTTGAATACTTTCCTTCTCCTTCTTACTTTCTTGAGTGTTTAAGAGATTATGAAGATGAGATGGAGAAAATGAGAGAGGAAGGCTCCCTTTTATAGTGATCTAGGGTACAAACTTCTAGAGAGGCCACATATAAAACAATAATTGAAGGCCCATGGCACAAAAATCTAGAGAGGTGCACATGGAGAAGAATTAAATTAAAGTCTTGACACAAATTTCTAGAAGGGGACCACCCTTAATATAGAAATAAAGATAATTATTTAAGATCCTTGTCACAAAATTTGAGGTAAGGCGAACCCTAAAGTTAATTTGAGCATTAGGCACAAAATCGAGAAAGGCTAATCTCAAATAATAAATTATGAATCCTATACAAAACTCAAGAAAGGTCCACCTCAAATATTAACTTGAGAATTTGACACTTAACTCGAGAAATAATGGCTCCGAAGAGGGAAAATACAAGATTTTGATGAAACCCCAAAACCAAAACCTAACTTGAGGATCCAAGACCCTAGGGTCAGGGTTGAGGTCGACCTTGACCTAAAAGGTTGACCTTGACCTTGAGGTCAAGAATCTCAGGTTTGTAATTCAGGATGCCAGGATTATGTTGGGAAGAAGTGGAAAATGGGGCAGAATAGGGGAAAAAGCTAGATCCAAGTCGAGTACCCATTCAAGGTGTTCAACATGACTCCAAACCACTTACTCAGAGGGCTAAATGTTCTTAACATGGAAGTGCTTCCATTTTAAGATGATACAGTACTATCACCTGAGGAAAGAAGGTACGTGATAATCTTAATAATGAAATTATGTACTATTTACTCTTTGTACTTATGTGATCTAACATATTTCAAACATCACATAGGTTGCCTGACACATCAAAGGCATCAAAAGCAAGAAAACAAAAGTACAGGCAACACAAGCTTGGCTTGGTTGGATATTCAAAACTTGTTGCACGAGTTGTAAGTATTATTAAATGAAAAATCATATGCAAATATTTATAAATTGCAATCAATTTAGTTTTGATGAAATTCACTACAATAAAAATTCATGATACCAAGAAAAAATGCAGGCCTTGGAGTTCAAAAAACTGATTACAGAAGAGGACAAGAAAATAGGCTACAAACAAGGCTATACAATCATGGCTGAATGATACCGAGCAATGAGTGCACAAGGTTCTTCTGCTAGATCTGTTGATCAGGTAAATAAGCCAATTGATTTTTATTTCAAGTTGAATACTTTACCAATTACTATATTTGATGTTAAGTTCCAACATAAAGTGAATATATTTGTTTTAATTAAGGAAACAATGATTATATATTTGTTTAAAACTTTAAAGTGAATATATTTATGTGTATTAAAATGAATGATTAATATTTCTCAGTATTTGTCTTGTATTTATATGTATCTATTGTCGATAAATGCACTAATTATTTACATTGGAATGCAGCCTACCAATATTGATACTACACCATCTGAGCATGATGGAGGTGTCGATTCGAATGTGAATTGTAGTACTCAAGGTATACATTTTCTATTTGAATTTTGATTAATTAATATTTAATACAAGTAAACATGTTAAATTAAATTTGGCGTAGTAATAAAAATTTAATTATAATGTTTTGGGATTAATAAAACATTTTGTATTACAGTTGCAGGGGATGTAGAGGTTGTTCTCGATGAGCGTGTTGAGGTTCAAGCTGCTGGGAAAGATGATGTGGTTGGACAAGGTAAAGAGCGTCACGTTTATGTTTTTTAAAGTATTGAAATGCTTGTAACAATAATGAATATGTTTTTAAATTAACCCCAATTATGATAATATGCTTTTAATTGAAGCCTTTTATTTGTTATTACAGAGGACCCACCTTTGCAAAGGACAGTGAGATCACGTGCATGATCGAGAAGAAATGATGATGTCAACATGGATATGCCTCTGCAACAATATAGGGAAGCGGAAAAAAAAGAAAAAGCTAAAAAAAAATGATTCTCATTTATGCAACTTATTTGATAATGACTGTTGTTTATTTCTCAATGTTTATTTGATAATGGCTAATGTTTATTTAAATGTGTTTGAGCTTAGTTCCATGTTTTCTTTCATTCTTGCATTTGAAATGTTAATGGGCTACATACAAAGGTATATCATAAGTCTATAGGGTTTTCTCCCTCCAAGCGTATTGTTTCTATTATTATTTCTTCTACTCTTCTCAAAAAATCTATTTATCGCTACTAGAAACACTGAGTTTCCTTTTATACACTATTGTAATGTTGGAGGGGTTTTCACTAAATTTTAGTGGATTTCATATTTTGGGAGAAATTAGTATTAGAATTTTCAATGGGTTCTTTTCTAAAACACACTACTTGAACAACAACAAAACTTGTAATACAAATGCTGATTGCAACTACCAAGTTAGAAGCTTCACAAAAAACCTTAAATCATCATCTTTTCTAGAATGGTTAATCAATTGTTTAAGGTGGATTAGTTGTGATGATGAGACATGCCATTCTAATTCTTGGAACTCGATTTGTAACCATAAGTGATGGAGTTGAGGGGAGATGAAGGAATACCAAATAGTGAATTTAGAAATTATCATCAGAGAAATTTCAGTGGAGGTCTGATTAATAGAGAAGATAGTAATGACCACGGGAGAATGAATAGTGATTACAGTTGTAGTGGGGAAGAAAGTGGAGGCCATCCATGAAGAAATTTTTTGAGAAAGATGGTGTACAAGAAACAAAGGACCATGAATGCTACCTAGAATTGAACCTTAGTCAAAGGCTACCTATAAGATGAGCACTACAAAGATGCATGAATTGAAGGTTGAATCATATGAGATTTGAACCAAGGGTTTATTATACCTAGAGTGTCACTATGGGTGGTACCAATCATCTATGTGAAGAAGAATAAGGATGAGACTTTGTGCATGTGCATTGACTATAGGATGCTAAATAAGGCAACTATAAAGAACAATATCCACTTTTTCCTGATAATTTAAACTTTTTCTCTTGTATAGTTTCACGCTAGCTGATCAAAAAGGATGAAACACATGCTATTCATTGATACTCATACACCATTTCCTTATTTGTTCCATTGCATTTCAAGACTATGGTTTATTTTTTGTAGAGGTCCTACAAAGAGTACAATACAACAATAATTTACGTCCAAATCATCCGCGTATCCCTTGCACCTTCTTTCGGTGCAAGTGCTAGTGTACTTTTTAATAATAACAAAAGTTCAATAATGGTTTTAGATGTTAACTATGAAAATCTCTTGGTTTTAGGCAATGCAGAAGGAGACGCCTAGTTCAATATGCAATCTCAATTCATATACATAGGATATTAGGTGGAGCTAAAAGATACAACAAGTTTGCATTTTTGATAGAGGTCTTTAATTGCGTATTTTAAGTTATAGACCATCGTGAACATTGTAATTTTTACCTATTAAAAAAATGTAAACATGTTGTGTCTTCTCAAATCCACCTGCTATCTGTACATATTCTGGTTGTGTTGCACGTGCATTCTCGATTTAGAGTGGAAAATCTTATTTTCGATGTGAGGGAGAGAAGCCAAACACATAAAGAACATGCAAATAAACATGACAACTACAAAACATAAATGTAGATATCACAATAGTTGAGAAACATAAATGTAGGAATCATGGTCACAATTGTTTGGAGACACAACATAATTGAATGCTATACCCAGATGATGCAACGCAACCACTACTCATGTAGTTATAAGTTGACACTACGGGATCCAAAAACCATATATAGATTCCTTATCTTTGGTTTTTGGATCCCGCAGTGTCAACTTAGAACTGTAGGAGTAGTGGTTGTGTTGCATCATTTGGGTATAGCATTCAATTATGTTGTGGCTCCAAACAATTGTGACCATGATGCCTACATTTATGTTTCTCATCTGTTGTGTCCCAGGATCCCTTATGACCCTTTACAATCCCTAAGAATACATCTTAGAGGTCTTAAAGTGTCATAAAGGGTCATAAGAGGATCCTAGGAGGGGCTAGATGAGCTTCCACCTTCACGTGGTTGGCCCTATTAAGTAGATAATGTTAAACTATTCTTGAAACAAAGAGAAGCTCAATAATTTAAGATCTCAATCCACGTACGACAAATATATATTTCTTTTTAAAAAATAGTGTGAGCCATCACAATTATGGTGGAAGCCACATAATAACTGATGACAAAACTAAAAGTGACAGCTATCTATCAGAAACATCAATCACTTCAAGGAGCAATGATCACTTCAGCTCACCTCAAGAAGTCTTGACCCAAGATCAAGTCATATCGATCTATCTCAATGGCTACCAAATCAACAGATCTCTTCCAAGAACCCAGTCGCAAAGAAACACCACAAACCACACTGTGAACCTACTGTGAAGAGGCATCCAATGTCTCATAAGTCTCATCAAATGACCCGATCTATAATCCAAGTCTCTCAGCTCGGTTCACCAAGAAGAAGACTTCTCCTAAGTCATTGCGGACACCATAGTGATCTACGGATCTCCAATGTGCAAGTTCTGCAAGTCGCTCTCTTGACATCACATCTAACTCATTCAAAATTGTGGAAAAAATGGTAGATGATCCAAGTGATCTGTCACAACCCGATCTCAATAGCAACACAAAGAGTAGCTTGATTCTGTCTTCAATTCGATCAATGCATAGTCTACTCAAACTCCAAGTCAAGTCACTGCTACACTCTGTAGGAATAAAGCACATCCAATTCAGACCAAAGAAGTCAAGAAGTCACTCAAATCATATCTGAATGCAATCAAGTCTGCATCCCATGAACACATCAAGAAGAATGCATCTCTGATTGCCGCACTAGCTTCTTGTGCTAGAGCAGTCGCTGTCGCAAATATTGATTCAATCGGATCCATTCCAAATCCAAGTCTCTAGACTTGACTCAATAATCCATGAGCCGCTACCGAATCTACTACAAATTCATCTCCAAATGACATAACCAAATCATGATAAGGAATAAAAGACCTCGACTCACCAAACCACCTTGCAAGTCCAGATCCAAAAGTAATGCAACCAGCTCGAACCAGATCTGCAAGAATGCTATTTTGAATCGATACCAACCTGATAGACAAGTATGTATATATATTTTTTAAAATAGTGATTGTTGTCGCAACTATGATGACAAAACAAAAGCGATGGCTATCTATTAGAAACATCTGATAGCTAGCCATCACATGTACAACATCACCATTGGAAAAAACCTAAAAGTGATGGCTATCTGTTAGAAACATCTGACAGCTAGCTGTCACATGTACAATACTACCGTGAGTAAAATCCTAAAATTTATAGCTATCTGTTAGAAATGTCCAATAGCTAGCCATCGCAAGTACAACACCACCATCGGTAAAAAAATCCAAATGACGGCTATCTTTCAGAAATGTCTGACAGCTAGTTGTCACATGTACAACATCATCGTCGACAAAAAAACTAAAAATGATGGCTATCTATTGGAAATGTCTAAAAGCTAGCCGTCGCATGTTCAGTATCTCTGACACATGCTCATCAGCATTGCAGCAACCATCATCATTGGTAAAAACTACAAACGATAGCTATATGTAAAAAAAATCCAATAGTAAGTCATCTCATGTTCAACATCTCCGACGTATGCTCGTCAGAATTGCAATAGCATCAAATAGAGCGACGGTATGTTAGTCATCTTGTCCAATGCCTTTTTGGATGGATATTCTAATAGTTGTGGTATCGTAATTATGATGCCCATCATAACTATCATTTTTTTTTACTACAAAACTATGATGGTGGTTGGTGTCGCGTGATTGATGGTATAGTGTCAAAATTTAGACGGTCAGCCATCGTAAAAAGGTCTCAAATGTACTAGTGCTTTGATTCAAGTATTTCACCCATACTAATACCTTGTGCCTCTTGATCTTTCTTTATCAAGTTCAGTTGCTTGGTGAGTGCTTTATTCTTTTCCATCAGTTATGCAATAGTTGTTTTAGATTCATCATTCAAACTCCCTTCAAATGATGTCTCAAGTATCTCAACATATTCTTGTGTAGATTTCAGCTCATTAGATAAGCGCTTTAATTTCTTACCCTCAATGACTTTTCCAATTTACTTTTCAAATCATCAATCATCTCATGTGCATTTTTTAATTCAAACTCAATATTATCAATCTTCTTAGCTTGCTTATAACTTTCCATTGCTATAATATTTTCACTCTCAGGTGGTTAAACCTTTATCTCAAGAGTCCAGGCATTGATACCAATTGTTGGATTTGTAATGGATAGTTAAGTACTAAGAGGGGAGGGGTGAATCAGTACTCCAAATATTTTTATCAACTATTCTGACCATTTATCAAATTGTAAACTTTGCATGTAACACCATAAAACATAGAAATTAAAACATGGAAACATAACACATAACTCATTGATTTTTGGTCTCACAGAAACCCTTGGCCAGAGGGAAAAACTAGGGTGGGGATGGTACCCACAATCCTTCACTACTACAGTAAAAAGGTTGGCTAGTTAGAGTTACAATGTTTAGCTACTTCTGATAGCTTACCCTATTAGGAGTACAAAAGACTTATATAGTATACCTTGCTAAAGGATTTTAGAATCTCTAATCTAAGAGATGTACCTTGTTAAAGGATTTACAAAATAAGACCTATTAGGGCCTACCCAATAGTGGGATTTTACAACTCTGATTATTATAATTTAGTACAAAATCTATCTGTAGTAATACATCAACAAATATTGTCCAGACTCAATGTGCTCATAAATATTTTACCTCATTTTGTACTTCAGTACATTTCAATCACAATTCATCTTCAGTACTTAGTAACCTCAAATATGGTTCACCTTATCAATTTTTCTTTAACTGTTCTATTACTCGGTAGCTTCACTTCAACATTTCATCACCATCACATCACCTTCACATTCTTCTATGAGTTCTATTCATCCACTCTCTCTCTCTCTCTGATCTTCATACATTATTCTTTATATACTTGATCTAGAAGCAGTGGAAATGTTATAGATTCCTCTCCTTAAATAGTGGTAGCTTTGGTTTCATTTATAATGTATATTTTCCATTCATTTTCCAATTGGTGGATCTTACCTTGTAATCATGTGCAATCATATTGTTTACATTTCCAATGTTTTACCAAATGATCTTCTTGAAATCAGTAAAACATTTTATGCTCAGTTTCTGGGTTCAAAGTATCTTCCATGATTTGTTATGTCGGCATGTGTTACTCGATAACATGTTTTATTCTTGATTGATAACATGTTCTCTCGGCTCGGTAACTATCATGCATTTCTCAGTGGATGCCTTGCTTTGCTCAATGCCCTTCACTCATTTGCCTTTACCGAAATTATCTCTTCCTTTATCAACTTCTCTATTTGCTTCACTGACTGAGTTCTATGACTCCTTTCACCAAATGATTTTGACAATGCAATATGAATTTGACAAAACTAATGACAACAAAATAACTCTTTAGGAATATCAGGTACATGCATACCAAGATACATAAGATCAAACATATTTTTGAGATCTTTCAATGTCAAAACCATATTTTAAAAGGGCATGGATAAAAGAAAATAAAAAAATGATTTTCAGAAAGAGATGAAACAAGAAATGATATGTAGAATAAATAATGCTCAATTAGCAAATCATAAATCTTATTAAGTTGAATCGAGTACCCAGATTGAAAATTGAGAACCATACCTCTAACAGTGAAAGAAATGAGTGAAGAAGAAAGAACAATGATCAAAAGCCAAACCATCGAACCACAATGAAATTGTTTTCTGTTTCTTTTCAAAACCAATCCACTAATTTTTTTTAAAGATTCTTCTTCTTCTCCAAACCTAGAACAACCCGCAAAAATGTCCACATACGTCTACTTGTAATGTAAACTCGAAAAGATAAGAGTTTTTAGAAAAAGAATTCTAAAATAAAAAATCAAATTCAAAATAAAAAGACACAAAAGAATTTCTAAAAAAGACAAAATCAATTAGAAAATTAGAAAATCTCAAAAAGACTTTTTAAAACGATAAGTTTCTCATTCCTAAAAAAATTTAAATTTAAAATAAAATATCATTTAATATTACACAATTGAAATATTTATACTTTTAATATTAATTAATAAATTTTATTAATTATTAAAAACTCATAATTAATATAAGATAATTTATATATAATAATTTAAAAATCAACATTGATATCTTCAATTAAATTATTAAATACAAACATATTACAAAAAATCAAAAGGCTCATCAGTTAACTCCAATAATAGGAAAATATTTGTTTCGAAAATCATTTCATGATTATAAATCAATATTCAATTTAATTAATAGATTTCCTTCTATTTTATTTTATTATATTACATATTTTTTATATTATTTATTTAAATTAATTTGCAAGTTAATGTTTCTTATTTAATCATTATCCTAGATAACACATGAGTATTTTATCCATCTTTAAAGATGTTATCATAAAAAATGATATTAATATTATTTATTTAGTTCAATATTAATTAAATTATAATGGACTAATAATTATTTAGATTCAATCGATCTAACATCTAACCATAAAGTCCAAACACGAAGATCAAGACATTACATACCCACTATGACTACAAGAGGGGTATTACATATTTGTCATCTTTGAGATTTGATGTTTGGATGTCAACTGTTAATGGATATGTAATGCCTACAACTCCTACTGACTAGGCTAGAAAGGAGTATGAAAATAATGCAAAGACAAAGAATGTAATTCTTTATGGTTTATCTAACATTGAGTTTGTTAAAGTGATGTATTGTTAGACTGCTAAAGACATGTGGGACAAGTTAAGGAGCATTTCTAAAGGTGATGTCAAAGTGAATCAAGTGAAGTTTCAAACATACAAGACACATTTTTAAGGCTTAAGATAAAATAAAAAGAGCAAATTGCTAACTATCTTCTTAGGATTTATGAGATTGTTAATGTAATTAAAAGTCTTGGAGAAGATATGAAAGATCTGGTTGTTGTTTAAAAGGTGTTAAGATCATTGCCTTCAAGATATAATTCTAAGATCTCTTCAATTGAAGAAGTTAGAGATCTTGATAAAATTGTGGTTTCTAATATGCATGGCATCTTCACAATATATGAGATGAGGATGGTTGGTGAAGACACGTTCAAAAGAGAAGTCATGTTTCATGCTACAAAGAGAGCAAAGGAGATAATTTAAGAACTTGATTATGGTTTTGATGAAGAAGTTGCAAATATTTTTGGAAAACTTAAAAAGTTTTCTGTCAAGTACAAAGGGAAGTTGCCTTTTAAGTGCTTCAATTGAGAAAAGATTGATCACTTTTTTGATAAATTTACTTATGGTACAAATGTTAAATATGATTATGTCTATGGTACAAATTCAGATGACAATAATGAATCTGATGATGAAAAAGGTGAAATATTATTCACGGCTATTAAATTTAAAGAATGCTTGAAATTAGGAAGTGATGTTGTGGCTCTAAGAAATGAAGTTGAACAATTTAAAAGTCAGTCTGAAAAAATAATAGAGTTTGTGAAGAGGCTCATATACTAGATGAAATATCATCTTGTCAGAGGGTATACAAAAATAAATCTAGTTTGGGTTTTGACAAAGGTCAAACATCCAACACAAGTACTTCTCTTTCAATAAGAAAGATAATGATGATGGTTTTATTAACTTGTCCAACGACAAAAAAGGAATCCATAATGGTTTCCTCTGTAATGACCCTTACTAATAGGATCACTAAAATCTCTGATTTTGTGCTTATGGAATTTCGTCAAACACTTGGCATTCAATTTGAATTTATACTGCTGTAAGTAAAGACTGAATATGGAAATTGTTGAGCAAAAAATCTACTCAACTCAATAATGCAAATCAGTGCCAATATATATATATTCATTCAATGAAGATATTGACTCCCTCACAACAGATTGCAACTTTCAGATTTTACAAATTATTTGGCTCTTTAGAATCTAAAATATGCTTGTGAGACACAAGGAATATTGTCAAACACTTCGTGTGCAACCTTCCAGCTTGTTGGTCTAATAATATCAGTTTGATATGTACTTTTAGATGACTATAGATAGCTTCCAATGCTTGAGAATCAACACATCAAAACATAAATTATCATCTAGATGCTTAAATGACACTTTGGGCCCTTAACCAATGCATAGAGATGGATTTTCAATGTTACATATGCACTTATAGCCAATTGACATTTTGACAAACATTTGTCATGCAACTCAAGAACATCACGTAATTAGAATGCAGCCTTATCTCTCTATGCAACTGAAGCATTAAACTGATTTCAAGAATATTTATCAAATGGCCTAGTCTCTTGACTTTCAACTACAAGTTTCAAAATTTTCTGAGTACAAAGATAGCCATGATTTCATACATAAACAACATTAAAACTTATTGAAATAAGTGCCAAATGAACCTGAAATGAAGCACCTAGGAGTGTGAATGAAGAAGCAATCAATATCACTCCACTTTGAGCCTTCCTCTTGCCAAATTGAATTTTTTTTCAAATTCGCCCCTGTTCTGATATGAATGCCAATAATAAATAAATGCAGCAATAAAAGGTCTCCAAATTCATATAGAAATGATTGCCAAGACAATAGCAACTGATTCCTCAAATACCCATAACCAAAGGATGCCTCCAAGTGAAGTTGTGAACAAAAATGTGGGTCCAAGATGAAAATCGCAGTATGCTGGAAATGCCACAGAACTACTAAAATGGTCTTCAAATAATGCCAATGCAATCCTCTTGATTAATGGATGAAAACAAGTCTTTTGACAACCCAAATTCCAAACCCTCAATAAAGTCTGAGGACTTCAAAATATATCAAGACTCAGTCCAAATCTGAATACTCAATAATGCCCAGCATGAAATGGTTGAATACCACTTCCAATGTGCAACCCTTCAGAAGATATTTCACCTCCTCAGTTATGCAAACCCTTAGGAGTTTCCATTCCTAAAGATCAATTGAAAATTTGCAGACCTAGATGGTGCCACAAATGCTCCAAGATGAAAATGTAGTAGAATCCTCAAATCAAGCATGTCCAAAATGA